>CM053769.1:404114740-404152729 GCA_028658325.1 Potorous gilbertii
CCTTGTTCTATTAAGTTCTGCGTGTATCATTCAGTTAAAAAGTGTTCTTACCTATGAAAAGTAATGACGTTTAAGTAATTACTACTTAAGTGATGAGGGCAACTAGTGGATAGAGTGCAGTGCCTGGAGTCACAAAGACTCATCTTCCTTGGTTCAAATCTGGTCTCAGACACTTACCAGTTACGTTATCATAGGCAAGTCACTTAATCCTCCTTGCCTCAGTTTCCTCATCTGTGAAATGAGCTGGAGAAGAAAACAACAAACCAGTCTAGTGTCTCTGCCAAAAAAGTCCCAAATGGGGTCACACAGAGTCAAATATGATTAAAATGACTGAACAACCACAAAAAGGTAGGATAATGAATTCAGCAGCAGGCAATTTATCACCGCAATTATTACACCAAAAGATGAGCCCACAGGAGTGAAAGTCAGTCTAAATGTTGCCCTGGTACTGGAAAGAAGAAAGCAAGACCTTCAACACAATACACAGAAGATTTGAGAAGTCATATAGAGATTATCACAACATGACAAAGTTTGATACATGTAAGAATGAATGAAATGGATAGAGGACAGAGAGCTGGTCATACAGTAAAAAAGTGGGACATATAGTGGAGAGAGTAGCATGACTGAGGAAAATCTGAGTTAAAACATGGCTTCAGATACTGAGTATCTGTGTGACCCTGGATAAGTCACTTAACCTCTGTTTGCTTCAGTTACCCCATGTGTAAAAAGTGGATAAGAAAAACACTTACCTCCTTGGCACATAGTAAACTCTATATAAATGTTCATTCTTCTCCTCCTCTTCCTCCTCTCCCTCCTCTGCTTTTCTCCTCTTCCTCTTCCTCCTCCTCTTCTTCACTATTTAAAACACACACACACACACACACACACACACACACACACACACACCCCTCCCCCAGTTCCCACCCTTACACAGGCATAAACTCATATATAGTGCTTTAAGGTGCACAGTGCATTTTCCTCCCAAGTCTTACAGATAAGGTAAAGATGATTATTCCTGTTTTCTAGATGAGAAAACTTAGACTCCAAGAGGATAAGCTACTTGCCTATGATGCAATAGAAAGGGTGCTAATTTCAAGCCAGAAAACCTAGGTTCAAATCCATGTTCTTTCATGTAATAGTCATATTACATGGATGTTTTAAATCTCACAAGCTAATTCTCCATAAAATAACAGCAATGATAATAGAATTAGGTCCTTAGCTTGAGATTTTATTAGTAAAAGGAAATACGAATGAAGAAATACCTTTTATCAAGGCACGTTGGCATTTTCTCTGAAATTTAGAATCTTATAGAATTGCCTCGAACACTGATACGTTAAACAATTGGCCCAGATTTACAATCCCAGCATGTGTCAGAGATGTGATTTAAACCCAGGTCTTCTTGGCTCCAAGGCTAACTCTCTATACTATTCCACATAGTAATGATGCTAACAGCAACAACTACACACCTTTATGTTGTGATTTAATCTTTACCTATGGTGTAGGTAGTACAAATATTATTATTCCTATTTCACAGATGAGAAAGAGTTGTGATCAATTCATATTGTTGTTCAGTCACATCTTCATGACCCCATGGACCGTATTGTCCATGGGGTTTTCTTGGTGAAAATACTGGAGTAGTTTTCCATTTCCTTCTCTGGTGGATTAAGACAGAGTTAAGTGACTTCCCCAGGATCACACAGTGAGTGTCTGAGGTGAGATTTGAACTGAGATATTCCTGACTCCAGACACAGCATTCTGTCCAATGAGCCACCTATCTGCCTTTATACTCTGGTATATTAGGTGATGAAGCAGAAATTTATTTTAAGTTTTGACTCCAAGACCAACACTGTCTGCTGCACCATTCTGACTTCCAAAGTCAGTTTGTCCATAAAAGCTTTCAGCCCAAATTTGACTTGAGAAATAATACTATTGTCACCATTTCAACCATATCTACATGATATGGATTACATTATTTTATGGCAACCAATATAAAATCGGTGACATTTCTGTTTGCATTTCTGAATGAATGTGGTTTGAACAAGACATAAATTGGAGGAACAAGTTCATTGTATTGGTCTATTTAGAATGCTGGATTTTCAGACGGAGGAACTGGGCTTGCTTTTCTTTTTATCATCTGGGTAATCTCTAGAATGTCACTTCCCCTCTCCAAGTTTCAGTTGTCTCATCTATATGAGATTGGTTGAGATCAGACCAATGTCTAATTGTTTTTAGTGTCACAGACACCTTTGTCAGGCTAGCAAAGTCTGAGGACCTCCGCTCAGAATAATGTAAATTGCAAAAAAAATTTAAACTGTAAGAAAAAAATGCACAAAACTCAATTATATTAAAATACAAATGCTATATTTTCCACAAAGAAATTAATTCATAGACCCCAAGTTAGGAACCCCTGCACTAGAAAATCTTTAGCATCCCTTCCAACTCTAGCATATAATTTTGCTAGGAATTTAAATGGGATGTGACATTACCAATGTTCAAAAGACTCATTATCTTTAAAAATAAATTATTTGTCCCTGGTATAAAGGCAATGAACATAGGCTATAGGGCAGTTTGCCCTCTGTTTGGAGACCTCACACTCCGTTCTAGGGAGATTTTCATGTGCGATGGTTTCATTTGCCAGGAGTTTGTTTCCTTGCTTTCTGCAGAGTGGCTTGTGGATGTATGTGTTTGACTCTTTGACATTATAACACTTTGCTATCAAGGAAGCCACAATAAAAACAACAATGAAAACATTGACTAAGTATGTTTGCAATCAAATATATGCCTCAGTAATTTAATTTGGAGGCAACAGAGAGCATAGCATTCTAAACAGAGGGCTCTTTAATAATTCATAAGTCTCGAAATGGGAAAAGTTGACGCTGAGGCTTAGAAGAGCTAGAGCTCCCTTCTACCCTTAATTACTCAAGAGTCACGTAATAGAACCTTGAAGCTAGAAAGGACCTTAGAATCAGAGAACAAGAGAGTATTAGAGGTGAAAGGAGGCCTAAAATCATAGTCTGTAAAATGTTCAATTTGACTCCAACCTACTTTTCCAGGATTATTTCACTTTAATCGTATTCAAACACTTCATGTTTGAGTCAAGCTGGTTCACTGTTGCCCAAGTGTGGCATTCCATCTCCTACCTCTGATTTTAAACAGGCTATCTCCCATGCCTGGAAGTCACCCTCCCCTCTTTTTACTTCAGAAAACCCCTTGCTTTTCTGTAACAGATAATTTGTGTCACCTTCTACAGGAAGTTTATCTTGATTCCTCCAGTTCATAATGTCCTCTCCCTATAAATGATTTTGTATTGATTCTGTATCTATTTTTTATGTTTTTATATTTTTAATTATCTGGTAACATGTGTACACTGTTTCCCTACAAAAAAATATGACCTCCTCCTAGATGACAGAGACTAATACTTTTGACTTTATATTTCTGACGTGATACTTAACAACAGTGCCGAACATACTAGATGCTTGATAAAAGCTTGTTGAGGGAATGAAAAAATCTTGTAAGGACCTTAGAATCATAGAACATGGAACATTGAAGCTGGAACGAATAACAGAGAAAATCTTGTGGAATCTTGTCAGATATCTCTCCTATAATTTGGAATACATATGTACATATATACACACATGTATTATACATATATGTATACACATATCTCAAAAAATGATGCCAATCTGTGTCACCATTTCACTGATATCATTACATCACATTCCATATCACTTTTGCTGAGTTGTTTTTTCAATCATATCTGACTTTTCATGACCCCATTTGGGTTTCCTTGGCAGAGATACTGCAGCAGTTTTCCTTTACCTTCTCCAGCTCATTTTACAGATGAGAAACTTGAGGCAAAGAGGGTTAACGGAGTCGCACAGTTAGTGAATATCTGAGCTGGATTTGAACTAAGGAAGATGAGTCTTCATAAATCTAGGCCCAGCACTCTATCCACTGTGCCACCTCGTTGCCCCTACTATATCAGTACTTTACTACTCACAGGGAGACTATAAGGTTTGTAGAGAGAGTAATTTCCCTAAGATCACATCTAATAGCAGAATCAAGATCCAATTTTTTTCTTATTTCTAGTTTTCTTATTTCTAGTCTAATTTGGTATTGTACCAAGTCAAATATAAGCACTAATGCCCATCAGATAATTTTCATTCCCAGTCATCCCAATCAAGCGGTTTAGACTACCATCGCTTACCAGATATAGGAAACAGACAACAGGAAACATAAGTAGCATAGTGGCAAAATAGAAAGATTTGCAGAATGTGTTCAATATGTTCCTAGATTCAGTTTCTAATCCAGAATATTCCTGGGTTCAATCTATATGGCCTTCAGCAAGTTGCAGAGCATATTGAGCTCCTGGCCTGGAGTCAGGAAGACCTTAGCTCAAATCTAGCCTTAGACATTTACTAGTTTTATGACCCCAGGTAGATTTCTTGTTGTAATTCAGTTTCATTCATGTCTGACTCTGTGTGACCCCATTTGGGGTTTTCTTGGCAAAGATACTGGAGTTGTTTGCCATTTCCTTCTCCAACTCATTTTATAAATGAGGAAACTTCGCCAGAGTTAAGTGACTTGCCCAGGGTCACTCAACTAGAAAGTGTCTGAGATCAGATTTGAACTCAGGAAGATGAGTCTTCCTGTGTCCAGGCCTGGAACTCTCTCCTCTGTGCTGCTCCCCTGGAGAAGTTACCTAACCCGTATTTGCTTCAGTTTCCTCATTTGTAAAATAGAGATGATAAAGATGAAAATAGTGATGACAACAAGCCTGCCAGGATTGTTGTGAGAATCCAATGAGATGGTAATTGTAAAGTGCTTAGTACAAAGCCTGGGACGTAGTAAGAGCTATATTAGTGTTAGTTATCACTATTACTGTATGTAAAGAAGGAATACAATTGGTTTAGTGTGGTTTTGTTTTAAGAAGCAAATGAAGCCATAGAAGTCAAGTGTTTTGTAATCATGAAGCAATAGCTCACTGTGGGCTTATAGGGTCTTAAATTTCAAATGAGAAGGGAGATTTCTTAACAATCATCAAATGCTTTATAGAGGAGGAAATAGACTTAGAGAAATGTTTTAACTAAGGTCAAACAGGTAGGAAGTGGGAGAACCAGGATTTGAACCCAGATCCTTTCATCCTAAAATCCAATGAGCTTTCCAACTATTATTATTCCTCCATTGAAGACCTATTTCAATGCATCTTTATGGTATACATCCCTCACCAGGGTTCTACTCAGAAGCTGGGTCAATCACAAGCTCTGACAGTTTGTGACAAGATGAAAAGTTTTCAAGAGCAGGTTCCATGACAGACTGAAAGATGTCTAGGGGCAAGCCCCACCTAAACATCCAAATGCTCATCGCCAGGTTGGTCACAAGGTATTGATTTTTTTCCCTCGTAGTAACTCTGGAGGGCCGTCTATCTGGTTGTTAAGTGGGTGCCATCGATCTCAACAGAGGGAGTGCTCACTTGAGTAGCATTACAGTGACTTGAAGCATCCGTATTTATATCGTTGTTATTAATATTAATATTTATGGTTTTCTCAAGAATCAGCCCCTCAGAGAAGGATCAGATTGACTCTTCTAATGGTATTATCTCAGCTGTTTGAGATTTGGACATGGGTGAAAGCTGTTTGGATCTCCCTGAAATAAACACAAGAGAGTCAGTCAGGTCTTACTTCATCCGATTTGTACTATATTACTTCTATACTTAAAAGTATCTGAGATCTCAGCCTTGTGGACACTCCAGTGGTACAGACTAAAACCTATCTGACTCTTTCATTCTGTGTCATTTTTATGTCTTTTTTCTATCAATGCTCTTTAGATGTTCTACTCAGTGCATTAGTCTTCCCTTTAATTCAGAGGTTCTTTTTTTCTGTCATGGAAAATTTTGGCAGTGTGATGAAACTTGTGGATTCTTTCTCAGAATGGTATTTTAAAACAGAGGAGATGCTACACTTCCATTAGAGGTTAATGAAAGTAAAGTTAACTTTTTTCACCATCAAAGTTCACAGACTCCTGAAGACCTGTCTATGGACCTCAGAGAATTCCCAGTTAAGAATGCTTGCTCTAATTATTTTGATATTTTATTTTATACTAAGTCAACTTGCTGCAATCATCACCACGTCACCTACAAACAAAAGCATGTAGAGGACTTCACTATCCACAGGGAATCTCTTTTCGACTTGAATCCTGGGTTGGGTCTCTTCCATGACACAGATGATGGACGTTTTTGGCTCTCATTTGTTTCCCTATCTTATGATTTGCTCTTATACTTTTGAACAGAGAGTCATGATGCAAGTCTATTTCTACTACTAGATCGTTCAAGATACCTTGAATAATTTTGATGTATGAATGGGAGCATAGGAAAACATTTTGCTCTAGCAAATCAAATATCTTAAAGCAAAGTAACAAGAAATAAACAAATGTGATATTGCATCCTTCATGTATTCTAACTAAATTGATAGTGTTTAAAAGTATAGTTTTCCATGTAATATTGCTAAAAAGAAAACCTTTCTGTTTCCTCTTAATGCTCTTAACAAGGGATGTATTTGATGCATGTTCTCCAGGAAAAGATTTAAAATCATTCTAAAGAGTTTGATGACCCTTCCACCCATCCAAAACAAAAAAGTAGATAAAATATAGCTATTTCTCAGACGATAGGCTTGCAGATTTAGAGCTGGAAGTGACCTTAAAAGATATTGAGTCAAGCCTCCTTATTTTACAGACTTGGTCACATTCTGGTAACTAGATGGCAATACAGTTGGGCCTCAAATCCAGTTTTTCTAAAATAAAGTCACCCAAGGTCTTAGACCTGAAATTATATAGCATTAAATTCAAGTTTTAGAGATTCACAGTATAGCTTTTCACAGCAAGCATCTAGTTCAGTGTTTATGCCAATCTTTCTTTACATTTATAAGTATTCTATGTATGTATGTATATGTATATGCACAGATGTGTATGTATATTTATTTCATTAAATATTTCCCAATTACATGTAAAACTTTTCAGCATTTATCTTTCTTAAATTTTTAATCCTAAATTCTCTATCTTCCTTCTGTTCCTCCCCTCCTTCAGAAAGCAAGCAATTTGATGTTGGTTATATGTATGAAGTTATGAAAACCTGTTTCCACAATAATCATACTTCAAAAGAAAAAAATAGAAAATTTTTGGGATATACACCTCTGAGTGATATTGCTAGGTCAAAGGGTATGCACAGTTTTATAGCTCTTTGTGCTCAGTTCCAAATTGTTCTCCAGAATGGTTGGACTATTTTATGACTCCACTAAAAGGATGTTAATGTCACAGTTTTTCTATATTCTCTCCAGTATTTGTCACTTTCCTTTTTCTGTCTCCTTAACCAAACAGATAGGTGTCTCAGAGTTGTTTCAATGTGCACATCTCTAATTAATAGTGATTTAGAGCATTTTTAATGTAAATTATATTGATAATTTTGATTTTGTCTTCTGATAGAATCTGCTAATATCCTTTGACCATTTATCAACTGGGGAATGACTCATATTTTTATAAATTTGTTTCAGTTTTACATATTTGAGAAATAATTATTTTAACAGAGAGATTTGCTGTATTTTCTCCCCAGTGTCCTAGTTTCCTTCTAATTTTGGCTGCATTAATTTTGTTTGTGTAAAATTTTAATTTCATACACCTAGAATTTTCCATTTTAGTTCCTGTGATTCTTTCTCTTTTGTGGTCATAAATTCTACTTTTATCCATAGGTATGCCAAGAACATTTTCTATACTCCCCTGCTTTACTTATGATGTCAACTTTCAGGTCTATATCATTTGTCTACTTGACCTTTCCTTGGTATATTGTGTGAAATGTTGGTTTATGCTGATTTTCTGCTGAACTGTTTTCCAAATTTTTCCAGCAACTTTTGCCAAATGATTAGTTCTTACTTCAAAAGCTTGAATCTTTGTGTTTATCAAACATTAGATTACTATGCTCATTTGTTACTGTATATTGTATACCTAATCTAGTACACTGATCTCCCACTCTATTTCTTAGCTACTACCAGTTTACTTTGATAGCTAGTGCTTTATAACATAATTTGGAATTTAGTACTGCTAGAAGGCCTTCCTTCACATTTTTAATTGAATCCCTCAAATACTCCCAATTTTCTCTTCTCCCAGATGAATTTTTATTATTTTTCTAGCTTTATAAAATAATTCTTTAGTTGCCTGATTGGTTTGGCAATGAATGAGTAAATTAACTTAGATAGAATTTTTTTTATTATATTGGCTCAACCTATCCATGAGCAATTAATATTTCTCCAGTTGCTTAGATCTGCCTTTATTTGCGTGAAAAGCATTTTGTAATTCTATTCATATATTCCATAGATTTGTCTTCCTCCTTTATATTCTTTAGAGCTTCAGAGTGAAATAAGTCATAGAAGCCCAGTTCCTGAGACCCTAAAGTGGAAAAATTACAGAAAGTTCACAGAGAGTCTTATATTGTGAGTTCTGTGAATGGTTGTTAAAAACTGAGGGAGTAAGAAGGTAGAATATGGGAGGGGATGGTGTGCAATTATTTTAACTCTTTATTGAGTATCTATTATCAGCTAGGCTATGTGAGCTGAAATAAAATAAACTTTAGTTTAGTTTAAAAATGATTTGGTGTGCCCTGAGTAATGTTTATAAACATCATCTCAATCCCCACCCTCACTGTCATACATTGCTATCCATCAGAAGCTTTAAGCTTTGAGTCTTCACTATAAAACATGCAATTTGAGTTATCTCAAATTAATTAACTATGGTCCTTGAAGAATGGAATTTCCAGATGTTAAAAATATGTCATCAATACATCAAGCTTTTGTAATTTTGTCATGTGAAAAATTTCTCCCCCAAAGGCAAGTCTACAACTCATAGTCTTAGAGAGTTTTCTGAGACTTCAGATTAAGTATTGTGCCTATGGCCTAGCAACTAGTTGTCAGTCACTCATGAAGCATTTATTAAATGCTTACTATGTGAGAGGTATTATACAGGCTACAAAGAAATGCAAAACCAAAGAAGCAAGCAAAAACAAAATAAACAAAACAAAACAACAGTCCTTGCTTCAAAGGGCTCATCACCTAAAGAGGGAGAAAAAATATATAAATAATTGTATACAAACAAACCATATATAAGATAAATTGGAGATAATTAAAATAGGTAAGTTACTAACACTAAGGGAGATCTAAAAAAGTTTCATTCAGAAGGTGAGAATTTAACTGGGATTTGAAAGAACCCAGGAGACAGAGTTAGATTAGTGGGGAGAAAATTAAGACAACAGTATGGACTGTTATGGGAGAAACAGCAAAGAGGTGGTGTCCTTGAATCACAGAGTACTTTAGGGAGTAATGTATTAGAATCCTGGAAAAGTAGGAAGGAAGCATGTTATGAAAGGCTTTCAATGTCAAACGAAAGATTTTATATTTGAATTCAAAGGTTTTCAAGAGCCACTTGAGTTTATTGAATCAAAACTGTACCTTAGGATCAATTTGACAACTTAGTGTATGGGGTGTGTGTGAACTAGAGAGAACTGGAGGCAGAAAGAAGGGTATTGCAATAGTTCAGGTGTGAAGGGAAGAGGGCCTGCACCAGACTGGTGGCAGTGTTGGAGAGAAGGGGGCACACACACAAGAGATGCTATGAAGGTCGAATAGATAGCAATAGTGGGAGAAAGAAAGGTGTCAAGGATGTCACATTGGCTGAGCCTGGGTCATTGGAAGGATGGTGACACTTTCAGTAATAACAGAAAAAATTAGGAATAAGGGGCAAGAAAATTAGGGCTTGGGGGAAAGATAATGAGCGTGGTTTTGGACATATTGAATTAAAAATGCCTATGCGCCATCCTGTTTGAAATGTCTAATACTCAATTGAAGATTCAAAACTGGAAATCAAGAGAGAGCTTCTGTCTGGAAAAATTGATTTGGGAATCATCAGCATAGAAATGATCATTGTATCCAAGGAAACTCATGTGATCACCAAGAGAAAAAATATGGAAGAAGAAGAAAAACATGTGCCCAGGACAGAGCCTTAGAGGTCATTTATGGTTAGTGTGACCTAGATGAAGATCTAGCACATAAGACTTTGAAAGAGTACTCAAGTATCAGCAAAAGAGTAAATGTCATGAAAATTTAGTGAGAAGAGTGTGTCAAGATTAGGGTCACTGACAGTTTCAAAGACTGTGTAGTTGTCAAGGACAATGAGGATTTAGAAAATACCATTGATTTGACAATTAAGAGATCACCAGGAACCTTTGAATCCAAGTCTTCTTGGTTATTCATTTAGCACTCCATCTATCATATGTCGCTCATTTTAAAAAGTATATTGATAAAAAGTAGGATTAAAGAATATCACTGATCTTGTATTGTCTGTGTCCTTTGTTTTCAAAGAAGGTGATGACTTCAGAGAAATGATGACATGACTTGCACTTGACTTTGTTTCGAATGAGGGAGAACAGTACAAGGTCATCAGCCTCACTTTCTCCTCCTGAGTCACTGGATTCAGTGACCAGATATTCATCAGAATGACTGGAGATGACCCAGGATGCAATGGGAGACCTTAGTCTTTTTTGGCTATGCCTCATTGAGGTACTCATTTAAGGTAAGGTTAAGCCTATTCAATGAATGAATTTAAGAAGTAGTCAGGGAATGGCCCTTCAATGAGAAAAAGAAAAAAATATGTAAGTAAATCAAGGTGGGAGGGAAAGAGCAACAGTTACTATTGATAATCACTCTTAAACCAGGAGGGTCCAGAAAACAGCCATTAAGTGGAGTTTGGTCAGGGACCTTTGGTGTGCACTGGGATTAAGGTTTTGGGAAAGACAAGAAGAGAGAGAGAGAGGGAGAGGGAGAGGGAGAGGGAGAGGGAGAGGGAGAGGGAGAGGGAGAGAGAGAGAGAGAGAGAGAGAGAGAGAGAGAGAGAGAGAGAGAGAGAGAAATCTAGCCAGTAAAGCACAAGTTAACTGGGCATCCTGTACAGCCCTGAGAAAGTAGAACAACCTAACTTAGAAGGTCCCAGCTTGAGTCCTATCTCTGTGACTTTGGTCAAACTATTTCTATCTCTCAGTACCTCACTTGTCATCAGTGTCAGCACAGACAGCTGATTTCAGTCAGGAAGACATCGTTGCACTGGGCAAGTTATTTCAGTTCTCGGGGCAACTCTTTAAAATTAAAGTTTTCAAGCTGCTACTGATGTGTTTGTCTGGAGAAATCTCCCCATATAATGATGAAATCAAATCTATGTTGTTTTGCTTTTTGGTAGTAATATATAATCTAAACTCATGGTGGGGGTCAGGGTTGGGGAGGAAAGATAATTATAAATCTTAAAGCATAATAGAAATGAAAATTATTTTATTATTCTTATTTGATTCTTTGGACCATGGAATCAAGTTATATACATATATACATACACATACACCCATATACATACACACACACATACGGAACGGCAGAGATTCATGAAAGCTATCTGTTTTGTGAGCCATGGGGATAAAAGGAACATGCAAAACAATAAAATTGGGGCTTATTAAAAACATTTTAAAGACCTTCTTATATTTCCTGCCTCTGAAGGTGGTTTTGAGGAAAACACATTGTAAACTCCACAGTAGTATAGGAGTCTGAGACAGTGCTACTCACCTCTTCTCATCAATTTGAGGGAGACTGGGGTGTAGTGACTAAAGTTCTATACTTGGTAAGCGTCAACAAGACCCAGGTTTGAGTTCCAGTTCAGATCTTTATTCTTTATGTGACCTTGGGCAAATCCCTTAACTTCTCTGAGCCTCAGTTTCTTTAGTTGAAAAAAGGAGGGGGTTGGACTTGGCTTTAATGCTTTTATGTTTTTCAGCTCTAAATCTCTAATGTTTTGTGTAAGGGAGAAGATGGAATTCACAATAAATTTCTTCACATGCAAAATAGGCTTTAAAATGTTTACACTATTGAACCTCACAGAATGTTTAAGAGGAAAGAATAACCTTATAGTGCTATAGGAATATGAGCTTTTATTATTTGTCAGACTCCCATTTCTGGTGTGAATTGGCCTTATTTGGAGTTTTCCTTGATTCACTACTCTGACTCAAGAGACCAAGCAAATACTCAGTTTGATTTTTCTGGTAATCAGTCCTTTGGAAAATATCAACCCTTCCCTAGTCCTGGTCCTTTCCTTCCCGCTCCCCCCCCCCCTAAAAAAAGCAGATGTTCTACAGTTAAGCCTTCCCTGTGATTTTAATACTCTCTGTGTCACCAATGCTACCATCAGGACTCCTCTTTCAATAAGATGCTGATTGGTTGAATATGGCTTCCAGTAACTCAGCCTTTGTTTTGTAAAAACATTATTACAACATTGTATAACACTTTAGAAATGTTTCAAATTTAGGCTGGCGTGGTGACTTAGCAGACTAGGGGGCTAGCATATGGAGTCTGCTACACTCAAGAGACTGTGGTTTCATTGCTGGCACCCACCAGTCAAGTCAGGATTAGCAACCAGGGTATTTTCAGCAAGAGCTGAGTTTGCAGAACCATCAGGTACTGTTGCCTGGTTTAGACCAGGAGAAGAATTGCTGGCCCACAGAGACTAATATGACAGTGGCACAGAAATTGAATGCAGACGTTCTTCAGCCCAAAGAGTATCTGATTTGGTATGTACTTACTTGTATTGCTTTGCCCAATTCAAACTGGTGGGGTGTGGGGAGATGGGGGGGAGGATCAAGGGTAGGATAGCAGAAAATTCTGGGAATCACAAAAATTGAGCTTAAGACCTGCCGGTCATTGACTAGTCATTTGAGTTTAAGCATGTCACTTCTCTCCAAGCCTTAATTTCCTCATCTTTAAAATGAAAAATTTGAGTAGATGGGATGGTCTCTAAGGACCCTTTAGACTCAGAATACTGTTTTATTGGAGGTCTGTTCCAGCTTGGTATTCTATAGACTTATGTGATTCAATGGTCCCTTCTAAGTTTAACTTTTCTCTTTCAAGGATCATGATTTCATCAGTGGAGGTACATCCCTTATAGGAACAGGGCAGTGCCCCACTTTCTTTCTACATTAGTGGGTCTCTGTCCTTTGATTTGCCACCTCCCCTCCTAAAGTCACTACTTTGTGAACAATTTTCACATGCCAAGATTCTCTGAACTATTTTAAGTTGTTCTTCAGATGACAAATGTGCTTTCAGTCACCAGGCCTACATCCAAAGGCTAGCCAATAACCAACATTCCACTGGTTTGCCATTCAAGAACTCAAGGTCACCTCTATGACAGAATGACACATAAAAATGGAGAGTGGAGGTTCTGGTATTCTACAGTTCTGTAAATTAGACAGTCAATTCCCTCAGTGCTTCATGGTGCAGTAGAAAGAGCCCAAGACTTGGAGTCAGAGTGCTTGGATGAAAATCCCTGCTCTACCACTTACTATTTATATGACCTTAAGCAAATCACTGAACTTCACTTTCCTCATCTATAAAATGAGCAGTTTGGACTGTATGATCCCCTAAGTTCCCTTTCAGCTCTCCATCAGACTATGAGCCAGAGCAAGGAGTGTGGAGGAAAGGAGACAAACAGTAAGCTCTTGCTATATGCCAGGCACTGTTCCAGGCACTTCATAAATCTTATATAATTTGATCTCATAATTCTGGGAGCTCAGTGCTATTACTATGTCCCCCTTTTACAATCAAGAAAATGGAGACAGAGGTTAAGTGACTTGTTTAGGGTCATGCATCTGCTAAGTATCTGAGGTTGCGTTGAACTCAGGTTTTTCTGATTCCAATCCCAGGGCTCTATCTAATTTGCCAACCATCTATCTACTAAAGTATTCTCCAGATTGTTGTGCTTTGGTGCCATGAAGTGTGCTACCACAAGCAAAACAAAAGGCGGGCTGAGATGAGGGAGAGAAATTGCTGGTCAGGAGAAGTAGCAGCTCATCTACAGAGTTTCTCTTCCAGCAATGACCCACTTGCCTACCCTCAGAGGGTAGCTATGATCTAATTTATAAAAGTCTGCAGGCAGTGGCTTCTCATATTTCTGTAAACATGAAAAGGATAAACATGAAAAGTGAGAATTTATTCACACAAGAGTGAGTAAACACTAAAATTTTTACAAAGAACTTTCCTCTCCAGAACTTTATGACGTAGGCTCTGACAGTATTGTTATCCCATTTTATAGAAGAAAAACTGAGGTTCAAAGATGCTAGATAAAGTATCAAAAGTCACACATCCAATTGGCAGCCAAACCAATATTTTAATTCACTTGTTCTGACCCTGAGTACAGTACAGTGATCTATCTACGAAAAAAGAGAAGACAAACAACATGGGATAGCAGCTAGAACCTTGGATAAAAAAATCAGGAGGTGTAGGTTTGAGATATTTCCCTAACACTAATTTGTTTTACAACCTTGGAATGGTCACCTCACTTTCTAAGACTTAATCTCTTCATTTCTCAGATAAAGATACTCATCTAGATAATCTCGAAGTTCAACTTCCAATTCTAAATATGTCGATTCATTACACTCCTAACGTTTTATGCATCCATAATAGTGGAAATAATTTTTTAAAGAAATCATAAAGGAACCAAGCAATTGATACAATCACTTAATATTTGGACCACACTCCAAACACACTGGCCTCTTATGGAATAGCTCAGTTCATACGAATAGCAGTTTAGTATTCAGAAAGGAGTGTCTTGGGAAAGACAAGTTGGCCACAGAAGGAGCAAATGTTTAGGGTGACCACACTGCCATACCTAAGGTACGGTTTTCATTAAGAGAGAAATGTGTGGGTCGGGAGGGAAGGGGGAATTGCATTAAGAAAGTGATACTGTTCATGTCTTTTGTTTACTGGAAGAAGGGCAATCGGACACAATTGGAGCAAGAGGAAAATGACTGGGGGGAGGAGATGGGGAAGGCAGAGGGGGTTGGGGACATACTTGAAGTTGAAGGAGGGAGAAAAAAAAATCATGGCAGTTAAAGCCAATAAAGTCCTTTATTTGAATGCCATTAGTGGGTTTGGCAGGCATGTTTGCCATCTACTTCAGAGGACCACTGCACAGATTAAGAGAGGCTAGATGCTAATTTGCACATATGGAAATGCTTTTTCTCTCCGTTCTGATGGCTCTGTTGTGGACAGATGGAATTAGCAAGAACTCCGAAGCCGTGAAGGCAAACACATTAAAAAAAAAAAGGAAAGAAAAAAAAGAAAAAAACTTTCTTTTTTTCCTTTCTCTTTCTCCCCTCTCATTTTTTTCCTTTTCTTTACCTTTCTTTCCCTCCCTTCCTCCTCCTTCCTCCTCTTTCCTTCTTGTTCTTTCAATTTCTTTTTCTTTTTTCTTTTTTCCTCCCTTCTCCCTCCTCTCTTTCTCTTTCTTCCTTCTTTTCTTTTTTCTTTCTTTCCCTTCATGCAAAAAAAAACCCTTCAGAATGCAATAAAATAAACATATATTATTACCAGAATAGCTTCTGGCATTAATAATGCATTTATCATGTTTCAACTGCAAATCCTCTTCTAACAGTGAGTGAGACACTCAGAGTAGGATTCAGGATGCCAGAAAATGTTGGCAAATTGAAGCCCATCTTTAGGCAGATTTGGCCTTATTTACTGCATCTAGATCTATCTATGCTTCAGACTGTTTGCCTCATAAAAGCACCTTCCCTGACAGTCTTCAGAAACTCTGAATCCTTACTGCAGCTTTGTGGCCTCACGTGGGTTGTACTCCCAACACTTCCACTGTTAGAACTTAGAGGGGTGGAAAAGCACAAGCAATCCCATCGGATTTACCTTTTCACCCCTGAAGCAAGCCCAGCTAGTCTGAAGAGGCCCTTTTCTGTTGCCTTTCACTCACTGTCTTTTATGGGGAGACTGTAATATTTTATTTATTGGCAGACTAACAAGGTTTAGAGTACTTTGAGAGCTGGTCCCATGTAGAGGCCTGCCTTGCTGAGACAACCGTCTGGGTAATTGGTGTTCCATACTAGGTTATTTAAAAGGAGAGAAGCAGCCCAACAGAGGCAAATGAGCCCTACATGTGGAGTCACAGTATTTAAATCCCAGAGAGAGAGATCACCTCATCAACCCCTTCATCCTCCAGAGACAGAGGCAGATGCTCATAGAGATTAGGTGTCTTGTTGGAGGTCCTATAGGTAGTGGGGATTCAAACCCAGTTCCTCCAACTCCAAATCTCGTATTCGCACCAGAGAGTCATTTGAAGGGATTAATATTCCTTACTTTTCCCCTCAGTAATTTAGTGTAGGCAAAATATGCCCTCTCCCTCCATTTCATTGTTTTCTTCTTTGAAATGGGGATAATACTACTGACAATACTTGCCTTCCTGGGTTTGGGGGAGAATCAAATGAGATACTATATACAATTCATGTTGTCAGCATAAAGCAGGATGTAAAAGCAACTTTATTTCCATGAAAATATGTTATAGCATCATCCTCATCCACCTATTGGAATCACAAGGTTATGAACTTTATTTCCCTTTTCTCAATTGTTAAAGGAAAAGAAAATATTTTAAGCAAATCAAGAGAGCCTAAAATCTAATATGTGGATGTTCCTTCAAGGTTCTCTAATGTACCTTAACAAATTATTCAGACCATTAATTTTACATTTCTTTCATTTCCTGATATTTCCTTCCCCCTCTCCTATCCAGAGAGTTGTCCTTTATAACAAATATGAGTCAGAATATGGACATTTTAGTCACTTTTTAGTACAATTCTGAATTGGTTTTTTATAATGGTTAATGGTGCCTGTCTTTCTGAAGCTTGTCCAACACTGTCTAGCTTTATTTTCTGTCTTTTTTGCCATTATTCTGGGTATAAATTGAAATGTTAGATTTGTTTTGATTTGTAGTTACCTTATTATTGGGGGTTTCAATATTCCTTCAAATATTCATTCATGGTTTCCAAATTTTTCTTTTGAGAACCATCTGTTTATATCTACTGACCACTATATCCTTTGAGGAATGGTCTTATATATTTGTGTTAATTTCCTATATAACTATCAGATTCCTATAAGAGACATTTGTTGTTATTTCCCCTAATCCACATCTTTCCTCTTTATTCTACCCATATTCTAAAATTCTTTCAATTGTCCACTTCTTGAAATGTCACCATTCTCTTCCTATTCTTCTCTATTGCCTACATTCCATTGTTTTCATGGGGTGAAAGCCCAGTCTATGTGTTGTTAGCTATAATAGTAGCGTTTTTACTATTAAAAAAACATTGGTAAGATTGTGTATGTCAACACTATCAGGTACAGCTTCCTCCAATCGTATTACCACTATACTTATAATTAGAGAACCTCAGTTCCTCCCTAACTCTGTAACTTAACAACCATATAATCTTGGTTAAGTCATATTAAGTAATTGTTATGGGACTCAGTTTCCCTCTCTGTAAAAATAAAATTCCTTATCTGTAATAGGTCCTTTCCTCCAAGATCCAAATTTTGTGAGCTAATTTACTTTTTAAAGAACAAAGTAAAATATATACCTGTTAGCTCTTATTGTTTCTGCTGTCATTGCTATTCTCGTTGGGACAGAAGGAAATACTTAAGCAAATATTTTTCAGAGAGGCATTAATTAACTAACCCTCCAAGACTGGGGAGATGACAGCCCAGTGTCCGTTGCTGCAATCTTAGACCATAGTTCCAGGATTATACTGAACTCTGGTCAATGAGTTCAGTTGATAAACTGGAGAGAATTATCCAACAGAGAGCCACTGGGATAGAAAAAGGGCCTCAAGTTCATAAGAGGATCATTTAAAGGAAATTACGTTTAGCCCAAGAAGATTTGCAGAGGGGCTGGAGAGGGGGGAGAATAAGTTGATTTGTGATATGTTGGACTGTCATGTGGAAGAGGTATTAGAATCATTCTGTTTTTCCAACTGTGTTTGCCTGTAGTCACTGCTTCTGGAGAGGTTGCGGTAGGTGGGTTGCTTGAGTTCCGAGTTCTAAGCTGCAGGATGAAGGCCACAGATGTGTTTAGTAAATCCTTCACCTCCATGGTGGTACTCTAGGTAGTGAAGAGCCATCAGGATGCCTAAGGAGGGGTTATCTGATTCAGGTTAGAAAAATGCAGCAGGTCAAAATTTCTGTGCCAATCAGCAGTGAGATTTGTTACATGCCTCACTTCCAGCCTGTGTGAGATAGGGAGACCCAGTGGGCCAACATTCTCCTCCCCACCCCCACAATGAAAATTCTTGACCCCAAAGGGCAGAATTAGGAGGAATGAGTAGAAGCTACAAAAAGGTTGCTTTAGGCTTGGTATAAGAAAAACTTTTCTAACAAATAGAGTTATCCTAAAGTGGAATGGCTATCTCTGGTGTGGTTTTCACTTCATTGGAGCAAAAGCTAGATGACTACTTTTCAGGTATGCTATAGAAAGGACTCTTATTTAGGTAAAGATTGAACCTAATATTCCATGAATCTGTCTGAATTCAGTGCCCTAACTGTTCCTGGTTATTTCCTGTCCAGGATAGTTCTTTAATAAGTAGGAAAACAAGACTCTTCAGAGAACACTTAATCTACTTAGATAAGGGCATATAAAATTTCATTGCTTCAACTCTACTATCAATATTCCTAATCAAGCCTGCAGAGACATAATTAAGAATTCCAGAACAAATTCATTTACTCATAGGTGGGGAAAGATAAAATGTATAGTTGAGGTAGATTGAGGCAGGGCCATGGAAGCTAAAGAGGCTGTGGATATGGGAAAGAGAGTGATTGAAGGACAAAGGGGTTGGGTAGAAAATCAGGTACTCCATTTAGTGGGGAGGAATGAATGACAAGGTATCCACTAGAATCTAGGGCTTATATGACAGTAACAAGAATCTTGACATGATGGTGTTACTTTTAAATGAGTACTAGTGATTGTTGAGAAATTATTTTAAGGAGGTTGTGGAAAACAATTAATCCTTTAGGCCCTATGTGCCAGTAATATGAGCAAAGAAGCATCCAAACTTGGATAAGGTACCAAGAGATTATTGTTTTTAGAAGGTCAGGTTTTAGTGAGTCCCAAAAGATGGAAGAAATATGAAAGGAAAAGATATTGAGTGAAGAGGAATTGTTTAGTCATAGAAGAGGATTTCAGAGAGAGTGGCAGAAAGGGGGGGGGTGGTCAAAAGGACAGAGATCATAGAAGAGTCAAATTAAGTGGAGGCTTGACTTCCTTTCTGATATTTTGTTTTCCATGTGGTATTGTTGGTGAAAAGCAGAAACCTGGAGGGACAGGATAAGTAAGTTTATTGGTTAGATGTGAGAGGTGGAGAAGTATGATATACAAGAGGAATAAACATGCCCCAGGGATGTCAGCACTTGGGGAAAACAAAAAGAAAAAAAAGAAAGAAAAGAGTCCTGGCTACCCCATATTAATTTCATCACTGAAAAATCTTAATGAGTTATAGATTTATACAAAAGAGTGATGTGGAAATAGAATTGAATACCACCATGAACAATACCATGATGTAGACAAGGTCCAGATGATTTTGTGACCATTCTTAGCTACAACCTCAAAGGTGCTCTGACCAGTCTCCAGAGAAATACTGTACTTAGTCTGGTGCTAAAGACCCCTTGTTACTGTCTCTTACACATTCCTTTCAATTACGGGGTGATATACGTACCCTGATTCCTACATCCCCAGTTTATTCCTTGGCATAGCGGCCAACCCTGGGTTTCATGAAATTCTGTTTGCTAAAGGAAAATCACTCCCTGAAACACTGGAACATAAACACAGCCCAAATCCAGTATTAACAGCTAGCCTCTGTCTCACGGAGTCATGTCATACGAACAAAAACCTATACAATAGATATACATTAAGAATTAACAGTCTTCAATACCAACCCATACCAGTCAATACTGGTGAATTTCATTTAAGGCAGTATTCTACAAGTGTGGTCCACAGAATCCTGGAACTCTCCTAGACTATTTCTATTTTCACAAAAGTACTAAGATGTTTTAATTTAAAATATAATCAACACTGATAGATGTAACCTACATAAACAACAGCTTTGGGGGGGTCCTCATTAATTGTGGAATCTAAAGAGGTTCTATGGAGAAGGAAATGGCAAACCATTCCAGTATCTTTGCCACAAAAACTTCCAATCAGGTCACAAAGAGTCAAGCATGACTGAAAGCACTAAGCAACAACAACAAAAGAGATCTTGAGAAACAAAAGTTTGAGAACCACTGATCCAGAGGCTATCTTTCTCACCTTTCTATTAAATGCATTTTAGCACTGAAGAATGAGAAGGCAGAACTGAAGATTTCAATCAGGCTGAGAGGCTGTAGTTAGCATATCCTTAATCCCACAAACATGATAGACCATGGTAATCATGTGATAAGACCTTCACAAGTTACAGCAATAGCAGTATGGTTGAGCATGAAGGGAGACATAGAGATGGTCTAGTCTGACCCAGTTATTGTGCAGATGGAAAACAAATGCAAACAAAAACTGATGCCCAGAAATGGAAAGTAACTTGTTACAAGTCCCATAGTTAATAAATTATAGATTTGATGTTTGAACTCAGTCTTTTCACTCCATTTCTAATACTCTTACCACCGCACTACACCGAATTTCAATGGGATTTATTAATCTTTTCATTCCATCCCATTCTATCACTGTCATTTTAGATATGGTTGACAGATAAGCAATTGGTACCAGATTTATATTGATGCACATGTACCTTATAGTCAGGGCAGCTAGGTAGCACAGTGGATAGGGAGCTTGGCCTGGAGTCAGGAAGACCTAGGATCAAATCCAGTCTCAGACACTAGCTGTGTGACCTTGGGCAAGTCACTTAACCCTGTTTGACTCGATTTCCTTAGTTGTAAAATGAGCTGGAGGAGGAAACAGAAAAAGTACTCAAGTATCATTGCCAAGAAAACCACAATTGAGGTCATGAAGACTCAGAGAAACAGAATAACCCCAGAAGGGTCATGTGGTCAGTGTGTTTCAAAGAAAAGATACCTTCATCTAAAACAAAGTTGTCAAATACCCACTTGCATCATTCAACCAAGCCTATAATACTTCTCTGGGTCTAAACCAGGTCAAATACATACTTGAGAAATATTTAATCAAAAAAATTAAAATATAATAAAACAGAGATAATGTTAATGTGTTGGTTTCTAAGTCCATATGTAACTTGCAACGTAGTTTAGCCTATCTCCTGAGACTGTTTTACCAGGGTGTGGGCACTGCCCAAGGTAGAGCTTCTTAGAGTCACAGGTGACAGATGCGTGAATCAGGTGGATGCCAAAGGTGGGTGAGCAGCACTCACACCAGAGGTACTAATCCTTCCTGAACAACCAGTTCGGACAACTGACAGGCCTCAAACCCATCAGTGCTTTAGGGGGATGTCTACTCCAAGTATGTGAAGACCTCCTCTGGCATAATGGGTGGATAAGAAAAATTTGTTTCACCATACATGAAGACGGCTGAAGCAGGTACTGTGGAGTGCTTAGAACTTAGTTCAGTATTGAAGATGCCATCACCCACTGCATTCTGGGTCACTGACAGACGTTCTGACTTTTGTCTAGCCACTGGACTTCAATGACTCAGAGAGCGAGGCTGATGACTTTACTCATTTAAATCTAACTCATGCAGAAGTCAAGACATTACTTTGTGATGTCATTGGCCCTCTTCAAAAATGAAAAACAAACAACAAAAACAAAATGTGGTCTGCAGGAGTCCTCATGTATGTTTTAGTGGCCCTTTGTTTCTATTTGAGTTTGACACCTTTGATCTAAAGGATTATTGGCAGGTCCCATTAAGGGAAAATACCAAGAGTATGGATTCAGTGAAGAAGTATACTTATGTTACCTATTCAACTCATTAAATTTGGAGAGATGTATCATCCTGTTGGTCACAGGTGATGCATTTTGGGAGCACAATGTTTATTAAAGATTGAGAGCTAATAGAGAGGCCATTGATCAACATCAATGAAAGTAGTTCCCATGCTAGGAAAAAACAGGGCTCCTTGAAAAATTGAAGTGAGATCACAAACTATCTTTTGTAGCTACCACGCTGCAGGGTTTCCCTTGTGGGGACCTGATCAATATTTGAAAATTGGTTTTGAGAGTGAGAAAGAGGTCTTTATAGTTATAATTTATGGAATGCTTTCTTCCTAACACTCCCAGGATGCAGATGGTAGAATTACTATTATTCTTTTTTTACAAACTCAAGTCAACAAGTTTTTATTAATCAACAACTATGTTCCAGGCACTGTACTAAGGGCTGGAAAATGCAATGCAGGGAGAAGAGACTTGGCCGTGGTTACCTAAATAGTCGTAGAACAAAGTTTCAAACCCAAGGCCCCTGAGTGCAGATTGAATGCCAGTTCCGCCATACTTTTATTATGTGATGCTTGAAGTTATAAAAGGTGCTATCTCATTAATATTTGGGAATTCAGCATTAGTTATGCTGGTCAAGTTATGCTGACTTAGAGGTTAGATGTCAGTACCCTCAGCTAAGCATTTTGCTCTTCTGTTCTTGTGGTGACTTCTGATCTAGGAGTTCAACTTTAGAGGTAGAAAGGAACTCAAAGGTTGTCTAGTCTAATCTTTCCATATTAAAGACCAAGATATCAAAGCTCAGAGAGGCTGAGTGACTTGTCTAAAGTCACACAAGTTGTGATCATGAGATGTGAGATTTGAAGCCAGTCTTCTGACTCCAAAGCTAGTGTTCTTTCCATTAAACTATGCTACTTAGTGAATGCTGACCAAATTATCTCTGCTAGGAATTCATTGCTCAATTGATCTTAGTAATGGTTGCTAAGAATTGCTTCTGAATTTCAACTTCTGGACTTTATCTCCTCAAGGATATTTGCCTCCCTACATAGTGAAATAAAGATTAGTGATAAGAATGTTTGACTCTTAGGCGGAAAGCTAGGGATCAAGTTCCCTTCACTATTGGCATTGTCACGGATAAGTCATTTCTCCTCCCTGAGTGTCAGGTTTCTTATCCATAAAACTGAGATTATAATATTTGTCCTGCATTCAACCCAGGGATGTTGTAAAGAATATCCTTTGTGAAAAATAAAACACTATAGAAATGTAAGCTGCAAGGCAGAGGGGTGACAGACACAGTGGATAGAGTGCAGGACCTGGGCTCAGGAAGACTCATCTTCCTGAGTTTAAATCCGTCCTCAGATTAGTTGTGCGATCCTAGGCAAGTCACTTAATCCTGCTTGTTTCAGTTTCCTCATCTGTACAGTGACCTGGAAAAGGAAATGACAAACCACTCCAGTATCTTGGCTAAGAAAGCCTCAAATCAGGTCATGAAGAGTTGGACACAACTAAAATGAGTAACAACAGTCATTATTTTATTGTCATTGTTTTCTAACATTTGATTGATAAACTGGAACATTTTATAGATTATATGTTTTTGATAGTATTCAAATATTACAGTACATTCTGCATAAAGGACTTATGTATCACTAAGAAACTCTTGGACCATTCTGATAATTCTTAAACATCCAAGGAGAGAAATGTTCTTTTGTATCATGTAAAGGGGATGTTCATTTATGGTCACAACAGCTACATCAAAGAGTTAAGGAGGATACATGGTCAGTGGCAATGGGAGTGGTGTGGGGTGGAGCGAGGTCCCAAACAAAGAAAAATCAAAATGTACTTTCCTTCCATGAGTTGAGTTTTCAATACACAGTTTTAAGCAAATTCCCTCTTCATCTTTTCTTTTGTACCACATGAAAAAGCTAGAGACTTTGGCATAATAGATTTAGGCTTTTTAGAAGAATATATATCAATATATACATACATATATCTATATACATATATGTGCATATGTATGTATGTGTGTATGTATTTATGATGTTTATTCTAAATAGAACATCATGGCCCTCATCACAGCAGTTTAATGGTATTTTCCCTCCAGCTGTTTTTATTTATCTTTGAACTTCCAATAAAACTTATGTTTTATTTCAAGACGCAATCCATAATTAACTTTTCAACTGGTGGCAGTGGTTTCTAACCATGCCACCAACAGTGTGGAACTGGTTCTTTGGATGGAGGTAGAAGGGAAAAGAAAAGGTAGTGAAGACACTTTGCCTGGACTCCAAAGAGGAAATTTCTCTGTGGGGTGATTTTCATAATGACAAAAGCATTTAAGAATCCTAACTGGAATTTTGTTGGTGGCAAAGAATGAAGAAATGATGGGAGAGGGTGCTGAAAGGTTGAAAATGGACTTTCCCAATGCCCTCTTGGTCATGAAAGCAGAGGAGTGGAGGACTTGTTTGTGTTCTTTTCTCTCCCAGTAACCTCAAACTGATGACACATACATTGAGAGGAAATGCTATAGGAGGAACAGCTATTTAGTTCTTGGAGTATTTTCAGGAAATATTTGGAAATGTGATTATGTCACCATAGAAGCTGTATGGAGTAATGGAGAAGGCACTAGACGTGGGATTAGGAAGAACAGAGTTCAAATCCTTCTTCTGATCCTCATTAGTAGTGACACTCTGGGAAAGTCACTTGACCTTTCCATGCCTTAATTTCCCCATGTCTACAATGAAGGATTGGATTTAACATTCTCTAAGACACTTCCCAGGTTCTAAATCTTGGATTGTTTGATTCCCACGACCCTCCTTGCCACCAATACCTTTTATGTTGCTTCATTACATGATCTGTTTCTAAGGGCCCCTAACTGGTTTGCATGCTGCTCTCCCTCCTTCCACATCAGGTCCATCAGTAACAGGGGCAATGAAATGACAGCATTGTGTTTGAAGAGGTAAAAAGGATATTTATGACCTGGACTGGAGGCTTAATTCTGAAGTGACACTGGACCCTGGAGATATTGACTCTCTAACTATTGTGTTGCTCTTGTCAACACTTAAGGATTATGACAATTGCCAGACATTCTGCAGAGAGGTTTTTCAGGCTGGAGGGATACACATGGATTTTTGCCACTTTCTTAAGTATCCCTGTACTATAGTTTTTAATAAAAGGGTATTGTTAAGATACAAATCAAAAGACATTTTATTTATTTAGTGCATGCTCTATGTGAAATCCTGTGGTAGGTACTGGATTTAAAAATATTTGTCTATGCCTTCAAGGAGCTTGGGATTTAAAAGGAGGGGCAGGAGGGATATGGTGTATTAACCAATATGCATTATTTGATGTAGGCAAGGGCAAGATCCCAGATGCACTAGGAAGGTTTCATAAGATTATAGAATGAGAGATAGAAGGACCCATATACATTATATAAATATTTGTGTGTATATGCATGCATACATATGTGTGAATACATGTATGTGTATATGCCCATACTCCAGTGTGTGCACGTATGTTTGTACATTTTTTACCCCATTAAAACCATGTCAGCAGACAGGTTAAACCAGGTTGAGGGTAACCTATAGGACTCAAACCAGTCAGTTAGGTGACTTTCTATTGCAAACATGTGAAGCCTTACCTTGGCAGAATGGGCAGATGAGAAAAATTTGTTCCAATGCCCATGAAGGTGTTTGAAACAGGCACTGTGGGGCACTTAGAGCTTAATCAGACGTTGAAGACACCAATGTCACCACTGCACACTGGGCCATCCCTAGTCATCTTGGCTTTTGTCCTGCTACTGGACTTCTATGGCTCTGGAAAAGAGAGTGAAGGGTGAGGATTTTTTTTCCAATTCTGCCTCACTTAAATCCAATTCACAAGCAGGTCATCACCCATCATTCGCTGTTGTGTTCCAACATCATGACATCATTGATCCTCTTCAAAAATTCTAACCTCCTTGAAGGCATTGATGTAACAACAGATGAGGAAACTAAGGTTTGAAAAGGTAGGAAGTGACAGAAACAGGATTTGCATCTAAGGATTCTGGATACAAAGGATTCCAAATCAAATGTTCTTTTATAATATCATGCTGCTTCTCAAAGGGTTAACCCCTATGCTGAAGTTCTTGTAAAATGCTTAGGGACATAGATGATATTGAGTACTTAAAGACTGTTCCATTGGAAAGCTAGAAAGGTTTCACATATGGGCCAGAAATTGGGCTCGTTCATGGGAAACAATTCATCCAAATTTAGAGAGGGTTATTACCAGAACAAGGATTTCCAGATGATGGTTGTTTACAACAAGTTGCAAAGAGCACAAGTAAGGTGTGGAGGGACGCTGCTTCTCATTTGTATAAATCTACATGCATTTTTCATTGACATAGTCTACAACATGGATTTATCTCCATTTGAAGTTCTTCATAACTTGGCCACTTCCCATCTTTCATTCGTGTTTTACAGTTTATTTCTTTACCCTCACGCTACAATGAATCTACTAGCCTACTTTTACTTTGAACATCACATTCTATCTCTAGTGTCTGTTCGTTTACATAGGTGGTCCCCCCTGCTTGGGAACCCCTGTACCCATATCTTCCCTCTTAACTTGCCTGGCTTCTATCAAAGCATCTCAAATTAATTCTTCAAGTTTAGACCTTCTTTTTTTGCTTGCTAATGGCTTCTCCTTTCAGATTATATATCTTCTATGTATATATCTTCTGTATGTATGTATGTATATATATATATATATGTATCTTCTATGTATCTAGTCATTTTCATGTTATCACCCTCATTAGAATATAAGTTCTTTGTAGGCAGGGACTTTTTTCTTTTCTTTTCTTTTTTTTAAATTCCTCCCACTTAGAACAGTACATGGAGTAAAGTAAGTGCTTAAATGCTCATGGACTAATTTTTCTCACATGTACTATCTGTCATCCAGGGATGCCCAGAAAAAAATACCTTGAAATGATCGTCATCTATTCATATTGTACCTACCTTTTTACCTTAAACTATGCTTTCTTCTTGAACCTTTCTATTACTATTTCAGCTCTCATTAATCTCTCTGATGTAGGATGTTACACTTTAAAGCTATACCACTGAGCTCACAGTTTTACAGTATATAATATACTCTCATAAAAGACATATGTGCTATAGTAACATGAGCACCAAATTAGAAATCAGGACACCTGGGTTCTATATCCAGTCCTGCACTAATTTCCTGACTGGCTCTGGCTACTCTTTTTCTTGTCTCTAAGACTTAAAAAAATATAGAATTCTGCTAATTTATTTTACAGAGAAGAAAACTAAGATCCTTTCCATCTTTAACAAGTGCTACTTGTACTATTGATTCATGTACTCTAAGTGTTTCTTTTCCCCTAATTAGACTGTAAGATCTTTCGGGTAAGGGAACATTTTCTACATTTTTTTTTTGGTGAACCTCTCATGTACTTAGCATACTACTGAGAACATCTTGTTATAGGGACCCGAAAATGCACTTGATTGTCCCTGTATACTTGACACTAACTGAAATATTCCTTTCCTTTTAGCTGTAGCTATGTATTTGAAGACTCATATGAGGGCCCAAGTCAATGCCCATGTGGCAGAGTCTATGGAGAGTAAGACTTGAAGTCAGAATGAGCTGATACTCATTGGCTGTTTGCCCTCACACAAGTTGCTTAAGGCAGAGTTCTGAGCATTGGTCTTTTGCAGGAAAGGATCCATTTGGATTAGCAGAGAGAGTACGGTCATCTGGGAATTTCCTATACTATTAAAATCACAGGGTGTGTCTGTCCCTATCTTATATACCTAAAGATTCATAAGAAGGACTATAAAGAAAATTCTATTTGATTCCTTAGGAACTTTTTATGTAGCAATAACACACTGTAGTTGCTTAGACAATAAGGGTCTTAATAAGTCAGCTCTAAGTGCATTAGACAGAAGGAGAGCTTGGTGGTAGAAAAAGCTAAGTTTCATCTCATGTGACTCAATTCAATTTTCTGTCATCCTCAAGATCAGCTTTATTCCCAAAGACTATGCCCTCCAGTTTCTGGGTATATTTCTGGGTATATCTTCCCTCTCCTCCCTACTTATCCCTCTTCTGTGTGACAAAGTTACCCTCTCTTGGGACAGGATGCTACTGATGGAACTGAAGTACTCTTTCAAAGAAGGAACATTCAAATGCACCAAATGTCCCCAGATTAACTATATCATGTGATCCCCATCTTGGACTTCAGGTACCTACCTTTTCCCCCATAAATACTCTTCTTCAGTCCCACCCCCCATCCCCAACCCTGCTAGGTTGAGACCTTCCTACCAGTTCCCAGATTTAATCCCTCCTTTCTGCTATCTCTCTCATTCTCCAGCAGCCACCATTCCTTCCTTATGTATGGACTTTGTAGAAATGTATCATCCATTCCCTTCTCATTTTCCATCTCTTCTCTTCTCATTTGTGCAATTTTCTATTCTTACTGATTCATCTATAGGAAAGTCATGGGATTTAATCTATAATCAGTATTGATTTTGTTCTCTTTAAAGGCTTCTTATATCTTGGATGTCCTTTTTCTGCCTTGATGATCTTTTTTCCCCCAACCTTTTTAATCAGTTGTTTTTTTCTCTTATTTTGTTTTGAAGCTTTATAGGTGGTGTAATTTTATTTATTTTTCTTATGTTTCATTATCCCTCTTCCTAGAATGCCTCAAATATTCTTATCATTTTTTAAATTGATATTTAGTATCAAGTTTGTAAAGTATATCATTTTGCATTATAGCTGAAGTTCCTGTTCCTTTTAGGATAAATCAGTCCATTCCTTACTGTGATTTCTTGTGGCTACAGAACAATCTTATATTACCCAAATTTCTTTTCCTTTGTATTACAAGGTCTTTCTCCTGGCTGCTTACAAAATTTGAAAATGTTCAATTTAATTACTGTATACATTGGAGTTTAAAGAGAAGTTTTTATTTTTTTTTTTATTTCTGGAGACAATCTGTAGATTTACTGGCTTACTGTGTTGTAACAAAGATTAAGAAGCTTTCAAAAATATGATTTCTTACATTATGGTATTCAAGGTTTTAAAAATTTTCCACGTTCTTCTGGGAGACCTATAATCATTCAGTTATTTCCATGAATCATAGCTGCAAGACCAGTCACTTTAGGTTGTGTTCTTTTGGCTTTTTTGCCCTTTTCTTTGTTTCTGTCAGATTTTGTTCCACTACAGTACTTTTAGATTTATACATCTTAATCTTTATTGATATTTTTATGTAATATTTATATTATTTATTTATTAGTAAATAGTAACTGTATCTCTTTTGGCCAGGAAACCTGAGAGTTTTCCCCTCCCAGTTTGATTTATTTTTTTATTAAAGGAGCTATCCTTTGAGTAACTATTTAAAGAGGCCTATTTGCTGAAAGTATAACATCATTCGAAGTAAGAACTTGAAAAGACCTTAGCCTAAAAGGGCCACGGTCTCCCATTGCATCCTAGGTCATCTCCAGTTGGTACTGATGGATATCAGATGACTACTGGAATCAGATGACTCTGGAAGAGAAAGTGAGGCTGATGGCCTTGCACAGCCTTCCTTCACTCAAATTAAAATCAGCTTCAAGTCATGTACTCATCTCCCTGATGTCATGGTCCTCTTTGAGAACTAAGGACAAACACAATTTCTTCAAAGAGATAGCGTATTGTGAATTTATTTTATATTCTAATCTCATAATTAGATTTTTTAAAATTCATATTGAGAACTCTGAGTCCTAAATTCTAGTTGTTATTAAATTATTTTTATGAATTTCATTTTTCATGTGAACAACTTTGGAATTTCTTTTTTTTATTGTTCCATAATCCATTGGGAGTCCATAAAATATTTATTTCATCAGACTTTGGTTTATTGTCCTTTGCTTCATATATGCTTAAAAAAACACAAATTTTTATTCTCTTTGAGAACATTACTCACCTTTCCTTCTGGATTTAGGGTCCTATCTATTAATTTATTAATGTGTTCTCTTTGCTTTTATTGAGGTTTTGTCTCTTGAAATATTTGGTATTTCAATCTCTACCACTAACTTTCTGACTCTTGTACTTTTCGGTGGGTATACCTCTGATACTAGGCTCCAAGGCTGGAATTCATGGTCTATTCCTTTCCTTGAGTTTTCACTCTGAGGACACAAGTGAATCCAGGTGATTTTTAGTCTCTTTTCTTAAGGTCCAGTGCAGCTGATCAGCGTGGTATTTCATCCTTATCTCCCTCTGGCTTTCTGTTTCTTCTCACAGTTGTACTGAATAAGCATCTGCCGTTCTTTGTGGGGATTGGAAGGATTCAGAAACGTTCTGGGCAAAGTCTCCAAAATTTCATGAGTCTGTAACTTAGAGCAAGTCTCAGTCAAAAGGCAGTGCATTTTCATCCCTTCTCTCTCCACCTCAAACTTGCACTTGTCTTCAGCCGCCTGTGGCTGGATAGTCAATGACAATGATTCATTCAGGAGTAAATGGGGAGTTCTGACAGTTTCTGAAGCAGGTACCTCATGGGGATCTCAAGTTGGTCCTCAAGCGAAGCCTGGGAATTAGCACCTGCTTTTACTAGAAGTCAGACAGCTGGGGCAGAGATATTGAATAAGTGTTTCAGAGTTCTCTAAGCTTAATATACATACCCCCCCACACACATATATACACACATACACACATATATTCACATATACACATATATACATACATTTACATACATATGTTACTGATAAATGGATTTGAACTTTTCAATAAGATGTCAATTTTTATCCTGAGAGAATAAGAAGAGAAAGAAGGAAAGAGTTGATTTGTTTTGTTTTGGTCAGAATTATTAACATTCAAACCATCAAGACTAATGTCTATGATTTTTAGGAACAATGATTGAACCAGAGGGGTGTGTGTGTGTGTGTGTGTGTGTGTGTGTGTGTGTGTGTGTGTGTGTGTGTGTAGGGAGAGAAAGAAAACAAAATGAGAGGAGAGAGGAGAGAGACAGAGGCATACAGAGAGAATTTGACTTCTTTCCAAAAAGTTTTGCTAAAGATAGAAAAGTTCCATCACTAACTCATAATGTGTCATTGGTCAAATCTCCTCTTGATTTGAGTAGACTCTCATGTAAAATGAAGAAATTGGATTATTCTTAAAGGCATTTTTAGTCCTAACGTTCTCTACTTTATGATTCTTATTTTCCTTCTTGTTAGCAACATTAAAATCTTTTAAAATATCCTGCCTCTGCAGTTGCTAATACAACACCAAAAAGGGATATGGGGGGGAGGTACAATTAATAGATTTCATTATCCCTAAATTCTTAGACGAATAGCTAATAGAGTACTTTGGTAGAGTGAAATACATTTAATATACAGATAACATGACCGATACAGAGTTAAGTAAGCAAAATCAAAAGAACAATATTCACTCTGGCTTGTTGTGGTTCAGTCCTTTTTCAGTCATTATCCTTTTTAGGATTTTCTTGGAAAAGCTACTAAAGTGATTTGTCATCTCCTCCAACTCATTTTACACATGAGGAAACCGAGGCAAATTGCTTAAGGTCACATAACTTGTAAGTGTCTGATGTCAGATTTGAACTCAAGGCTTTCTGACTCCAGACCTAAAGCTCTGTATACTGTATTATTTGCCTCTTCTCATGCTAGAATCATATAAGCAAAAAGAACATTAAAATAAATCTGAACACTTAGTAATTATCATAGTCAATCTTGTTTCTGGAGAAAAGCTGTGGAAGCACCTCATTCCTTTGAGAAGAGAGGTGAGATATTACAGGTAAATAATGGTACCTATTCTATCAAACAGGGTTAATTTGCCTATCAGTTTTATTTAATTGCTTTTCTTTGTCACATGCATTAACTCACTTGGCAATAATAGATTTACCATTAAGTCAGTCCCTAGGCGAATCAAACCATTTGAATTGGACATTAGCATCAGTTTGGCATATTGGCAAATGACTATTATATAAAAACAAAAGACATATATGTATTTATATATAAATCCACAGATAACTACCCTCTTGAGTGAAGAAGAAAGGCATTTAGAGAATACCTGTAGGTGCCAAAACTTCCAGGACATAATACAAATTTGCAAATAGGTTAAAAAAAGATTTCTTTAAATTGAAAATAGATTTTTTTTTCAACATTTAAATGTATTTATTTATTTTCAGTTTTCAACATTCATTTCCCCAAAATTTTAATTTCTGTATTTTCTCCCCATCTCTCCTCTCCCCTACCCCATGACAACATTTATTCTGATGACCTCTTCCTCCAATCTGTCCTTCCTTTTACCACTCCTACCTCTCTTATTCCCTTCCCCTTTTATTTTCCTGTAAGGTAAGCTAGAAGTTTATACCCCATTGCCTGTGTATCTTACTTCCCAGTTACATGTAAAGACAATTTTTATCATTCTTTTTTTTAAAAAAATTATCTCTTCCTTTCTTGCTGCCTACTGTCATTGAGAGGACAAGCAATTTGATGTAGATTATTCATGTATAGTCATGGAAACCACTTCCGTAATAGTCATGTTGTGAAAGTCTAACTATATTTCCCTCCATCCTATCCCACTCCTCATTTATTTTATTTTCTCCTTTGACCCTGTCCCTGCCCAAAAATGTTTGCTTCTGATTATCCCCTCCCCAAATCTGTCCTCCCTTCTATCATTCCCCCCTCTCTTATCCTCTTCTTCCCTGCTTTCCTGTGGGATAAAATAGATTTCCATACCCAATTGAGTGTGTATGTTATTCTCTCTGTAAGCCAAATCCAATTAGAGTAAGGTTCATTCATTACCCCTCAACTCCTCCCTCTTACCCTCCACTGTAAAAGCTTTTTCTTGCCTCTTTTATGTGAGATAATTTACCCCATTCTACTTCTCCTTTTCTCCTTCTCCCAGTGCATTCCTCTCTTACCCCTTAATTTTATTTTTTAGATACCCCCTCATATTCAACTCACCCTGTGCCCTCTGCCTATATATATTTCCTCCAACTACCCTAATAATGAGAAAGGTCTGATGAGTTACAAATATCATCTTTTCAGGTAGGAGTATAAATAGTTCAACTTTAATAAGTCCCTTATGATTCTCTTTCCTGTTTATCTTTTCATGCTTCTACTGAGTTTTGTATTTGAAAGTCAATTTTTCTATTTAGCCCTGGCTTCTCAAGAATGCATTAAATTCCTCTATGTCATTGAAAATCAATTTTTACCCTCATTGATTACACTCAGTTTTGATGAGTATGTGATTCTTGGTTTTAATCCTAGCTCCTTTAACCACCAAAATATCATATTCCAAGCCTTCCAATCCCTTTATGCAGAAGCTGCTGAATCTTTTGTTATCCTGATTGTATTTCCACAATACTTGAATTTTTTTCTTTCTGGCAGTTTGCAATAATTTCTCCTTGACCTAGGAACTCTGGAATTTTGTTACAATATTCCTGGGAATCTTCTTTTTTGGATCTCTTTTATGATGTTATAGGTGGGTTTTTTCAATTTCTATTTTACCCTCTAGTTCTAGAATATCAGAGAAGTTTTCCTTGATAATCTCCTGAAAGACAATGTTTAGGTTCTTTTTTGTTGTTGTTCATGACCTTCAGGTAGTCCAATAAATTTAAAATTATCTCTCCTGGATCTAGTTTCCAGGAGAATTTGCTTTTCCAATGAGACATTTCACATTGTCTTCTATTTTTTTTCTCATTTTCCAGGAACCTATAATTTTTCAGTTCTTTCAAGGTGGTATGATCTAAGGATAGGTGTTTACCACCCTCAGTCTACGGTATGGTCAGTGAGTGACTAAAACCACTCTTTTCTGCCCTAGAACTATGAGGAGGGTTCCTTCTCCACTGCTGTCACAAACTCTGTTTTGTTAGTGCTCCTCCTCACCCCAGGACTGGCACCTAGGAGTGTAACTCAGATCTAAGTGTGGGCAAAGCAACAGAATCCTCCCTCAGTGCCAGCCAAGGGATCTTTGTAATTTCTTTCTGGTCATTTGATGATCACCTTACTATCTGTGAACTGAGAGCTCTAGAAGTAGCCACTGCAGTGGCTGCCACTGCCACCACCCAGGGCTATACTGGGATAGGAGTTAGTCTGTGTTCCAGGTCTGAGAGACCTTTCCCACTGACTTTCTAAGTTGTCTTTGGCATTTATGGGTTGAGAAGTCTGGAAACCACCTCAGCTGCCAGTGACTCAGTTCCCTGAGGCTTATTCTAGGTCCTAGGACTGGTCTGTGCCAGTGTGGCATAAAATGGACTACAATTTTCTCCCAGTCTGGTGGAACAGATGTTTCTCATTGATCATCTAGGTTGTCTAGGCTGGAAATGTCTTTCAATATATCTTTTTGTGGGTTCTGCTGCACTAGAATTTGTTTAGAATCCTCTTTTACAGGTATTTACAGGGGTTTAGGGGAGAGCTCAAGAGAGTTCCTACTTTTACTCTTGTCATCTTGGCTCCTGTTCCACCAATAGACAGATGGATTACCAAGACTCATACAAGCATTCTTCCAAAGAGTATAGATTATTGAAACCTATTGACATGAGACCCCTAGCCTCTCAGGAAGAGGAGAGAGCTGCTGTTTGCTACTTTGGTTGATGGAGCTGTTTACTTTTTCACCAGAAAAGTCACCAGAAAAGATGGAAGTAAAGAATACTTCTATGAGCTTCTGCTGTGTCTGCAGGAAAAGGAGAAACAACTATTTCCTGAAATGAAGGTTCCAAGCCCTCAAGGCCCCAAGAAGAAGAACCAAAGTCTTCTGCATTCCTCCATTCTCCCTGCTATTCCTTTTTAACTAGTCTCTTATCATTTCTTGTCAACTTAGGTTCTCTGAATTTGTTTTTAATTTATTATCATTATATTTCAATATAATTGGTTTCTTTTGTAACTCTGTGGTCATTAGACTGTTAATTGAGTCCATTACACACACACACACACACACACAAATGTACAAACACACACATACAGAAGGGGATGGGGGGAGAGAGAGAGAGAGAGAGAGAGAGAGAGAGAGAGAGAGAGAGAGAGAGAGAGAGAAACTGTCACAAAAGGTTGGAGGCCAAATTTCATTTTCATCATTCCAAATTGTCTGACAGATCTGTGGGCTACTGGAAGTGCTGCCCTTTTTACAGGACTAGTTAGTTTGGAATCAAAGACATCCAGCTTTAATAACAACAGAAAGATATGTCTCAGATCTCATGTTTTTCTGAGTTGTTTTTCTTTTCTTAAAGGAATCAAATTAAGGAGGGATTCATTATTGTGATTTTATCCCCTCCTCTGTAGACAAGGTTGACTAGGTTGGAGCATAATACCAATGAAGGACTTTACAGGAGGATATTAAAAGAGAAGAATAAGACCAAAAGAGGAATTGAGAAAGTCAGGTTTCATAGCTTGTGGGTAGTCTTTGCATTCTATTATCATCCATACAGTGTCAAGACACTTAAGGGAAGTCTGATAGTGTGATGAGTTGACTTTCTGTGAAGAATATTGTGAAGATATGGGCAAGAATCACATAGCATGTGAAGGTATAGGTTGGTTACGGTCTTCACCAATGGAGGTGGTTACTCACATCAATAAATTCAGATACATCATTGTAACAGTGCTAAATAAGCAGGTTTATAACATTCTTGATGCAAGACTGTATTCTAGGAGTCTATCATCCTGTCCTAACATTCTTTGTGCTATTCTTTTGGGTTGTTACATGCTATGTTCCACAGTTTGCACTGATAACTACAAAATTATACTCCTAGTTCCTTCATTGTTAAACCAAAAAATTTACAAAAATGAACCTCATCCAATATAAATGTCCCTGAGTTTCTACAACTTCCTTGTTATAGGATACAGATTATAGACTAAATTAGATGACTTTCCTACAGATGAATCAGTAAGAGCAGAAAAATTCACAAATGAGGAGAGAGGTTGAGATCAGAAGGGAGTGGATGATGCCTCCCTATGAAGTCCATATGTAAGGAAGGGATAGTGATTTCTACAATCTTTTTTTTCAGGTATGAATAATATAGGACAATGAGAGAGGTGGCAGAAAAGAGGGATTAAATCAGGGGCCTAGTGGGAAGGTCTCACTCTAGTAGGGTCTGGGGTGGGAGTGGACTAATAAAGAGCATTTATGGAAAAAGAGGTATGTATTACAGTATGATATGGGGATCACATGATGTACTTCATCTGGGGAGATTTGGTGCATTTGGAAGCCACCTTCTTTGAGTACCATCATACCATGGTACCATGCTTCCATTAGCAATCTCCTGTCCCAAGAGAGGGTAAATTCTAGGAGCATCTATCACAGAGAATGGGAGATGTGTAGGAAGAGGGGGAAGGATGTATCCAGAAATTGGAGGGCTTGGTCTTTGGAAATGAAACTGATCTTGAGAATGGCAGTAAATTGGACTGGATCACATAAAATGAAACTTAGGGCTCATTACATCTTTTTCAAATGGATCAAGAATATTATATAATAAAGAACTTTTATTTGCATGTACTTAGTTGTTTTTGACTCAGACATAACTTAGGATAGCTAAGAACAGATTAAGGAGAAAACTGACAAAAGTTATTTTTCTAGGGGTTTTGCATTTTGCAATTTAGCAAGACAGAAGTATCTGAGAGTATGAATTTTGTTATATGGACCTCACTATCTGTCAAGGTCAATAATTTTAAAATATATTTTAGTTTCATGCTAGCATATTGTGTCCCAGTGTAATGGAAGGGATTTGTATTTCACAACTAGGTGTGAATTCCACCTTCGTACTTACTATCTGACCTTTGGTAAACTATTCCACATCTCTGCTCTTTAGTTTTATCATTTTCAAAATAAAGGGTTTATACTAAGTTTATCTCTGGAATGAGTCAGTAGTCAACAAATACTTATTAAGCACTGAATGGGGTACTTAGATGGCATAGTGGATAGAGTGTCAGACTTGGAATCAGGAAGACTCATCTTCCTTAGTTCCAATCTGGCCTCAGATACTTACTAGCTGTGTGACCCTGGGCAAGTCACTTAACTCTGTTTGCCTAATTGCTTCCTCTGCAAAATTACCAAGATAAGGAAATGGCAAACCACTCCAGTATCTTTCCAAGAAAACCCAAATGTGACCAAGAAGAGTTTCAATCAAGTAACTGAAAACTACTGAATTTCAGCAAAAATACCTGTCATGTGTCAGGCACTGTGCAATGCCCTGGTTCCTTCTAAGTCACATTCTCTATCTTTGGGGCACAGAGAGAAAGTTACTCATCCAAAGTTACATGCTGAGTTACCAAGTGGGAACAAGAACCTCAGGAGTCCAGATTTTAATCCAGTTCTGTTTTTATTACAGCATAGTAATATTCCATATTTATATCATGCTTTATGTTTCACAAAGTGATTTATAAATATTATCTCATTCAACCTTTAGAACACTAGGAAGCAGAAACTCCTATTCTTATTTTACAGATGTGGAGAAAACTGAGGCAATCAGGCATTAAGTGACTTGCTCAGGATCACATAGTAAATAGATGTCTGAGGTCAGAATGAACTCAAGTCTTTCTGACTTCAGATTTGGTGCTCTTTCCACCGTACTGCTGTATCTACATCTTCATGAAGATCTACCTTAAAGCTGTAGGAAAGGAAAATATTCCACAAAATTTAGAAGAATTGATACTTAGAGTAAGAATGAAAGTAAATTTTAGAACATAGAATGTGAGAACTGAAAAGTTTCTTAAAGTCACAAAACCATAAAATGTTGTACTAGAAAAGATCTTAGAACACACACTAGAACAGAATGTCAACACATAAAAACAAAGAATGCTGTAGGGCTTAGCACTACCTCAGAAATCATACATTTCCAGTTTCAGATTTTACAGAAAACACTTGTCCAACATCACCCAGTAGTGCCAGATGCAGAAATTAAATGCAGTGTTTGTAAAATTCTCAATTCCATTTCAGAAATTGTTTAGAGAAGTCCTAAAAGGAAAGGTCACTTCATTACAGTTAAATCATGTGACAACAGAGTTAAGCAGTATTTCTGAGAAGATGGTCATATTTACTAGGATAATACAAATCACTAGCAGGGGAAATACCATCTGCCAGATTATTTTTGCAACTATACGGAAAATGATGAGGGCAGTGGCCAGTGCTAGATTTTGCTGTTGATGGGAGCTGATCCCTCTGGCATATATGGTCAGTGTAGTCATAAAGAGAAATCATGGAGTTTTTGGAAGGCATCCTCTTCCCAACAACCTAGTAGGGAGGATTCCACTTC
>CM053769.1:404153229-404168229 GCA_028658325.1 Potorous gilbertii
GACAGTTTTTCAGGAAGAGCTCAAAAGAGTCATTGTGAATAAAAGTGTTATAATTGTTTGAAGCCTGTGACATTTCTTTTGCATTCATTTTGGGCTTATAACTAATATGCAGTTACATAACCCATGGGAAAACTTATCCATGAAAAAAGTTAGCATGGTGAGAGGCAGGGAGTTGAGTGGGTGAATTTGTAGTCAAGAAGAACTAAATTCCAGTCCATATTGACTATTGAAAAGGATGGCATTTAGATATTAAAGAGACCTTCACAACCACCTAGTTTAACTGATTTGGGTAGGTGAGGGAACTGTGACCTGAAGAAAAATGGATTGAGGGAAATGGGATGGAGATGGGGGTGGGGAACTTAGCTACAATGCTGCAGAGCTAATATCTGAACTCAGATCTATTCAACTCATCACATTACAATATCAACCAACCAACAAGCATTTATTGTGCAATTCCATAGCGTCTGGAACCAATCCAGGCACTGAGGATACCCTTAAAAAATGAAAGTCTTTAGCCACAAGGAACTTGCAAATAAGCAGAAGAGATAAAATTTACATATAGAAGTGCTTACAAAATAGATACAAGGTAATTTTGAGGGAAGACACTAGCAGCTGGAGGAGATAAGAGGTTTCATTAGAAAAGGGGGCGTTTGAATTACAACTTTTAAAAAACTAAGGATTCCAACAATGAGGGAAGAGGGAGGGCAATCCACTGTAGACTGGAAGTTTGGAAATGAATCGCCTTCTAGTTTTCTTAATTTGCAATGCATAAGGAAGAGAAAAATGTGTAATAGTGCTGAAAAGTTAGATTCATGCTATGTTATGAAGGACTCTTTGACCCAATTTAAATCTTATCTGCAAAATGGAGGATAATATCCATCCTACATCTTTCTTGGGATTCATGAAAGACTAAAGAAGCATACAAATAGACCTGGAAGAGATTTTAAAGTTTATTTTGACTGAACTGCCTAATTTGGTAGCTCAGGGATCCATGGTTAGGAGAGGTTAAATGGTTTGACCATGATCACAAAATGGATTATTTGACACCAGACAGCAGACTTTTCACATAATGTCTCTTAGCCAAATATGCATTTATTGAATAATATTATTTTTTACTCTGTCATATATGTTCCTTCTTGTAGCTCTTGAATAATCCTTGCTAAAGATCTGAGAAGATAAGAATCTTTACCAAATATATGCAGCAAGTTTCTGGTACAGCCTAAGCTAGAGCTCAACTATATAACTATATATACATATATATATATATATATATATATATATACATATATAAAACTATAAAAAAAGAACTCACTATATATGTATGAATGTCGTACATACTTACATACATCTTGACTCCCTTGATGGAATATAAACTCCTTGAATAGAGGGATTCTTTCTTTTTTTTATAGTTTACATCCCTAGTATCAGCATAGTGCCTGGCACATAGTAGGCATTTAATGAGTATCTATTCATTATTAATTATTAAATAATAATTATTAAGAATTAAAAGCCCTTGACTGACTGCTTTACTAATACTTAGGTCTAGCAGTGCATGAGAGAAGGAGTTGTTTGAACAGAGATAGCTACTTCTTCTTGTCTGACCCTGCAACTTTTAAACTCCTCTCTCCAGGTGTGATAGTCTCATCAGTCAGCATCCCTAGCTCCACCCTTCAAGGCAAACATCTGTCTAGTAAACTTTCAGATTCATTTGTATTTCTATACTTTCATAAAGCCAAAAAATATAAATCAAAACTCTTTTCTTTATTTTGAGTCTTCTGTTGGGAAGATTCTGGCAAGATGAAACAGAAAATTCTTTTTGTCTCCTTCTGTCTCTCCCTCTCTCTCTGTATTTCTATCTCTGCCTCTCTCTCAATTACACACACACATACATGCATCATGATATAAAAATCCCATACATCTTTCTCCAATGTGCTGTACAATCTTTGACCTATCCTCAAATTATTATTCATTTTCCTAATGTTGGGTTCCATGGATTTCAACCTTCCTCACGCAGAAGAAAGTCCCACTTTGGGTCTCTCCCTATCAATCCCCTACTCTTACCCTAAGGTAGAATCAGTTAGAAGGGTTCTAACCTACTAGTTGCTGGTAGGACAGCAGCTGGTGTAAATGATTGACAAAAAGTTAATTTATCTTTCAGAAAGAATCACAGAATATCAGAGTTAGAAGGGACCTCAATGCCTCTATGCACTTTAGGAACATCTCCTTTCCTTCTAGAATAACTAGGACAGGTTGGTCATTTGGTCTCCTGGTAGAGAAATGTTTGATGAATAGAATTGAAATGGCTGTTTTTCTCCCTTGAGTGTTATGCAGCTTTTCTCCTTTTCATCTACATTCTAATAATCCAGTACCATTAAATAACCAATAATTTAGTTGGCCTATAGGAAAAAAAAATCTAAATTGCACATCCATAATATTGAAGAAATATTAAGTATTTCCTCTGGAGAAAATATAAATAATATATTTTAGTTTATGGAGCTGTTCAAAAACATGTTCAATCCACAATTTTTAATATCTGCATTGAGCAAAGGTTACTTCAATTGTTCAATATCTAGTTTATATATGAAATAAGTACAGATCTAAGTATGTTCTCATCTTTAGGAGCTCTAGTTAAAATAGGTCCATTTCTTGTATCCATTGAGTTCAAATACTTATTATGAACCCCACAACTCTACTTTATTATCTCTCTCTTTGATTCATAAATCTATCGTCTGCTTACATTAGAGCAAAAATTGTAATGTATGGAACTAAAATATTGGAATGTCAAATTTATAGAAAAATTGAAAGTAAGTAATGTCCAAGACCTGGCTAGAAATTTACTAGACCACTAAATTTGAAAGCTAAATGATATGAGTAATATCCCATTTTCCCTCAAAAAAGTCCATGTATAAATAGTAGCATACATTAGAGCATCTCAAAAGGCATTAATATATACATAACACATACACATAAAACATACATATATACACACATACATAAGTGAGAAGATAAAAATTTGATTTATTTTATATTATTATTGTTTGATTCCTTGTGATTCTTAATATCTTTAAATATTTCAGGTTATACAAAACTGATTGTTATGACTCAGCATCATAAAGTATCTCTTCAATAAATACTGTTCCTTATTTGTAACTTTAATATAAAACCCTACACTATCCAGTAGTTTTTAGAACTTTCTTTGAGGATTTCTCCAAAAGTACTCCACAAAAGACCCAGACTTCTTGACTCAAATTGGCACACTTGATTGATAGAGAAGAATCTCTACCATACAACTATCTTCCTGTTTAACATCATTAGTTTCTAACAGGTGTCATCACTAAACACAATCCTGATAACTTACTTTATTTGCTTTAACAAAGGGGTCCTGAGTTTTCTAGCAAGACTGATTTTTGCATGAACTTTAGAAGTGGTTCAAATATAAAAGCCTTCCACATATAAGACTCTAAATTGGTGTTTAAGCTTCTCCCATAATTTTCTTTTGGTGAAGGGGGATTGTGTGAAACCATGTATTAATATCAGTAGTGCTATGGGACTTCAACTCTGCCACATCTGGTAACCTGGGGGGAAAAAAATAGGAGAAAGACAGAAACAAACAGAAAAATGATTCTAAGACTCTTTTCTTGGTTATTCTTCTTTTTCATGCAGCTTGAACAGGCTAGTGATTGTTCATTTTTAAGCCCAAAGATTTATACTGCAGAAGTTGGCAAATGTTCCAAATGAGGGCGTACTTTATTATTTTGTTGATTAGGTAGACTTTAGAAAGGACAGTGAAAGTATTAGTAATGACGGAATTAAAAGTGTATCCTCCATTTTTCAGAGACCTGATTGTTAAATGTTTACCAGCATCCTTTGGTTTTATCCCTTTGAATACAAATAAGGTAGAGAACAGATTTGAGGGTATTATGGATGAGGTTGGGACCACATTTCTAAGAATGATGCCAAGTTCTAGCGGTGAGAGTGGAAGACTTGAGCTGCCAATCTTACTCTAACAGTTGCTAGTTCTGTGACCTTTGAAGCAAATAAATGAACCACTTTGACCCCTTCTAAACCTGTTTGATAGTGGAAATAATGATACATCCTCTACCTACATGTCTGGATTTCTGTAAGAATACATATCTGTATCTTCCATATCTCAGTATGTATGTGTGTGTGTATATATACATATGTATATATATATGTATATATCATGTGTGTATATATGTATATAATATATATGCATATATATTTAGACAACACATAGCATTATTATTTTTATACAAAGATAAGGCATTGAGAATTATTAGAAAATAGACATTCTAATTCCAAATGTTCTCAGGACATTTTTGCTCTATTATCTGTCTGAGATATTTGCTACTGGGGGGAATAGTGTATGAAATAGTTCACATGGAACATTGACGTGTATTTGTTGTGTCACTCCACCTTTAAAATGAAAGTCAGTTTTCTCCTGAATATTTGAAGATCTTCCCTTTTAAAAATTTCTCAATTCTGCCTTAACTTTGATTGATGCTGCAAGCACACGTAATAATAAGAACTCTCCCAAAAAGAACACAAAGAAAGGCATAGAACAAGAAACCCAAGACAACACATTTTCAAACAAAGCTATTCATATATGTTCTATAAGAAAAAAAAAACAAATTATAGGCAAAGGAAAACAATGAAAAATAAGAAAGAATGACTGTGCAAGCAAAGGTAGCTTACTGTTACTTGTTTATTGATAAAAGAAATGAAGTATTAACTTGCTATTTTACATTATCTTGCTTTATATAATTCCAGTCATTTTTTTATTACTCTTTTGAGTCTATTTTGATTGTTTTCTATTTCATCGTACTCCATGTCATTTTACATAAATATTCTTATCCTTCTTTGTACTCATCTTGTCATTCTTCACCACACAATATTGTTCCATTATATTGATGTTTCACAATTTGTTTGGCCATTTCCCAATCATTGGAAATATTATTTGCAACTACTTCTTGTCTTTTTAATTTTAAGTTGTTCTGCTATGATTATTTTTTTCTACACATGTCTTCCATTGCATTAACTTGCTTAGAGTATATATCTAAAAGTGAGACTGCTGATTCAAATAAGGAAGATTTTTTTCTAACTTTTAATGTATAATGACGTTGATTTCCAAATTGTAGGACTAATCCATTACTCTACCATTATTGAATTACCATTTTTGTTTTTTAATATCAATGTAACACTGAATTTTTTATACTTTTTAAAATCTTTACTATTTTGAGGGTGTAAGGTTAGGCATCAGATTTCTTTTTTTAATTGAATTTTTTTCAATTGTTCTCTGATAGCAATTTTGAATACATCAAAGTTGTTTTTAGATTATGTTTCTTCTTTGAGAACTACATATTCAAAAAAGTAGTATCACACAGGATCATATTTTAAGAGATAGAAAGGATCTTAAATTATCCAGTTAGATCCTTTATTTTAAAAATAAGAAAATGAGTCCTAGGTAAAGAAACTTGTTCAAGATCATATGGCTATTAAATATATAAGGAAAGATTTTAACCCCAGTCTTCTTAACTCTAAATCTAGAGCATTACCTTCTCTAACATAAAACATATCAAGCTTTTGATTTCTATATACTCAAAATAATGTAATTTTTCTCTTTCATAATTTTTCTTATATTAAATCTAGTTAATTTTTCCCCTAATTGAATTTTACTAAGTGTAGTATTTGATTTTTCTTTGACTTTCAATATTTGCATAACTTTCAGTGATGCAATTCACCTGTTTGACTTCACTTTGACATATGGTATAAATTTTTGGTGCTATTCAGTTTTCCTAGCATTTTAAAAAATTAAATACAGTGTTTCTCTCGTACTTTGTATCCTTGCATTTATTGAACACTAAATTATTCTATGCAATTAATTTGAAATCTTATGTATTGGTCATCTTTTCTATCTTTAACTATTAGAAATAATATTGACAATCACTGTTTTGTAATATAGATACCAAGTTAGTTCTACTTTATTTCTTCTTCTTGTGTTTTTTTATTTCCTCTGATACTCACAATCTTCCACATATTTCTAAATGATTTTGTCTGTTTCTATGCCTCAGTAGTTTAATTTCTATTGTGTTAACCACAGAATAAATTTAATATGTAGATCAACTTGGTAATGTCACTTTTGGCTCATTTTCCTGGCTAAATGATGAACCTTGAATACATCTCCAATTTTGCAGTTGTTTCTCTTATTCTTGTAAAAAAAAATTTTAGCCTAATATTCATACCATATATGTGTTATGACAGATTAATGTCCAAGTATTTATAATAATGCTGTGCAAAATAACTGGGGTAAACGAAACAATTTATTGGCATGTAAGAAACCTTACTTTTTCAAAAAAGTTTCACTATCTAATAAGTCTTCATTTTGCTGCAATTATTTTTTTGCATGATGTGGTATTGAGTAAACACTATTTTGACACATTTTAAAGTAATTCATCAACAAACCCACACTTTTATAAAAAGGATTCTTAACTGTACCTTTGAGGAACAGTTTGTTTTCCCAAGACAAATCTTGATTATAATTTGTCATATCCTTTTATTTTGTGTGGTTTTTTTTCAATCCCACTTTCATTTCTGCTTCACTGAGACCTATCCTGTTATGTTGTGGGCTTGAGTGATCCTTGATATAATTGATTTCCTACACCAAAATCCACTTCATTATGTCTCAAAGTTATTGAAGTATATACTTTAAGAGTTACAACTTTATCAGTAAACAATCTCACAATTAAAAATGGACAAAAAAAGAGAAATGACATGTATATGGCATGAAATTCTGCAGTCAATTGGCAAGTTAAAGATTGTAACACTAGCTCAATATGATTCCACATGGTTAGGGTCAGATGTTCTGAGTAAGGCTAGTGTTATTTAGAAGCACACACACACACACACACACTCATATATATGTATACATACACACACGTAAACATTGTCATAAAAATGAAACAATATCAAAGTGATTGGTTGCTCAAGTAATTCACAAAACATTATATATACTCAAGTATTTAATTAAATGGATTTGTGATATAGATCACAATCCATCAATTTCTTCCTCCACTCCTCCATTTCTTTTGACTCTTATTTATTTCTCATGTTTGTTACAGAGGGTATATACAATAGATTATTCCTACTTTACTCTTGTTCCTTTGTAAGATTTTTAACATAAAGTGATATATGTTGCAAATATTTTTTCTGTATCAATTAACATCATCATATTATTTACTATTTTTGTTCACAGTATACATTGTTTGTAGTATTTTTTTCTTTCTGATGTTGAACTTAATCCTACACTCCTGATATAAATCCAATGTGGTCATCTTGTATAATCTTAGCCCTTTCATTCAGTATGTTCATGATAATATTCATTAGGTAAATTATGTAATGCTTTTCTTTTTCTGATTTATCTCTCCCTAGTCTAGATAACAGGAACATATTTTTATCAGAGGAAGAGTTTGGTAGGATGAATTAATTCAATATTTTTTTGTAAGCAATTCTTATGATGTCAAAATTATTCTAGAATTTAGAAAAATAGAATTTATAAAACCTTCAAAATCTATTCTCTTTAAGAAGACCATTATGACTAGTTCAGTTTTTTTCTTAGATTGGATTATTTAAATTTCCTATTTCCTTTTTTCTGTTATACTATCTTGCTTGATGATATTATCAGTTTTCATAAATTGAATTATTACATTTATGCTGATGATTCTTAATGTAAATTCATCCATTTGGCTCCTTCAAAACCTAGTCTGTTCCTTCCTCTCCAATCTCCTTACACTGTGAGTTCCCCTCCATATAATCTGCAAACCAACTATATTGGAATGTCTAGTGAAAGACGTAAAAAGTAGCCAGTATTTCTGTATCACAGTATGTAGTTAGAGGAGTAAAGTATAAAATAGAAAGGCAGAAAGGGTCCAGGTTGAGTGGACTTCTAATTGTTAAACAGAGGCCTTTAGATTTGATCCTAGAAGCACAGAAAGTCCCTACAGTGTGTTAAGTACAGGGGTGACATAGTCAGATCTGCATTTTAGCAAGAAAATTTTGGCCTCTGAGTGGAAAATGGGTTGAAGTGGGAAGAGATTTGAGGTCAGGGAGAACTATTGTAAGACTATTGTGTGTATACACACACACACACACACACACACACATATATACACACATACATACACACAAATATGTATGTGTATATAGTTACTATGTATATATGTTAATATTTGCATATATGTGTGTATATATCTAGACATATGTGTGTATATATTACAAAGAAAGGGGAAATATTGATAATAGATTCGTTATATAAGAGGTGAGTCTAAGTAAGAAATCTAGGACACATTTGAACTTGAGAGCCTTGGTGACAGGGAGGGTAGTATCTTGAGAGAGATAGCAAAGTTGGGATGAGGGGAAGGTTTGTTGGGAAAGTAGTGGATAGCTTGGCTCTGTTTAAACTTCCTTTTGTTTCCTTCTTTGCATTTTTATTCATTTAACAGAATCATATTTTCTCCCTTCCCCACTTTCTCCCATGCCACTGAAAAAGAAAAGGAAAACAAACCAATGGACCAGTGATGAAACATGCAATCCACCTAGAGACAAAGAGGTAATGGACTCTGACTCTAGAACTGGAGATATGCATGTATGCATGTATGCACGTGGATAAGTATATGTATATAATATATATATATATATATATACACACACATACGTGATGTCAAATTTTGCTTTTCTTGGCTATGTGTATTGATTATAAGGGTTTTCTTCTCCTTTCTATTCATCTCTCTTCTCATCCCTTCTCAATAATTCTCTACCTTCCAGTCCTCCTCTCTTACTTCCTTAGTCTTCGTTTATTTTTATTTCTTTCCTCCCTCCATCCCTCCCTCTTTTCTTTCCTTCCTTCCTTCCTTTCTTCCTTCCTTCCTTCCTTCTTTCCTTCCATCATGCCTTTCTCTCCTTCTGTTACCTTCCTTTGCTTTTTCTCTCCCTCCTCTCCTCCCTTTTTTCTCCCTTCTCTTTCTCAAATTTATTTTTTTCAAAGAATTTTTACATTCTGCCTTCCCTACCTCCTCCCATTTGCGACTTGGAGGGCTAAAAAAGCTGGGGATCAAATTCTCTTAGAAGAAGATCATGAGGATGGGATTTTATTCTCTGTATGCTGTCCATTCCTACCGTCCTTCCTGGAGTGAGGACAGAAAGGATGGGTCCTAGACTCTGAAACTGAGAGTTTACGCTGAAGTTCTCTGAGGTTGCCTTTTTGCTCTTATTGGCTTTTACTTCACTGGTGTTTCTCTTCAGATGCCTTGGTCTTCTTCACCTAGTGCAGTTTTGTACTGTTCCTGAGGTAATTCTCATGGGAGCTGATCTTGGCTGAAATTTTCATTGTACCATCATTTTTAAAAAATCAGTATCTTGTTAAGCAAGGTTAATTTAGAACTGTTTTAATTGTATACTGTTTTATATTTAGATATAATATATTTTATATTTACATATATAAATATATGCATGTGTATGTGTATAGATATTCATGACCTAGCTTAACCTTTTAAGGGTTATATTATATTGTATTACAGTTAACATATGATTAAATATGTATATATGTATACATACACACACACATATATATATAATTATAGTTATTAGGTCTCCATAATTTCCAATATCTATCTTTTTAAGCAAATATTCATGATAGCGTTTTTTCACTTTTGGTTCCAAAACCATATTTTCCAATCCTCCTATGTTCACCTTTACATCTAATTCACTGAATAGGAAAGTATATGTTAATTTAGTTTATTGGATCTTAACAAGTTCTTCATCAAATTTCTCTGCCACCTCACCTCTGCAACAGATGTTGGCACAGAAGCTTCAATTATCTTCCCAGTGATCTTTATGCATATACTTATCAGGAACACTGTTAGGCAAGATGACCATGTATCCCATGAGATGATGGATGTTTCTTGTTTCCTTTAGATACAGGATAAGATTGCCTCTGCCAATTTCTTTATTTACCTCCAAGGAGAACATGTGAACTATGCTTCCTGGTAGTTAGAGCTTCCTTCTATGTTATAGTTTCATTTTTAGCAAGAATGTCATTTTTGGTATAATTCAGCTCATTTCTATGACAACTTTTTGTTTGGTGCATAAGAATTTCAGTTTTTAGAAAACCAGCAGTTAAATTCATTTTCTTTTTAAATATACAAACTTTAGGACTCATAGGCCTTCTGATTTCTGTCCTGTCACTTAGCAATTTTTACTGAAAATGCAAAAAGGTCTGTGCATGACAGAGTAGCATTTTGCACTTTTGTTACATTAACTGCCAAAGATCCATCATTTAGTGGTAGGCTTACTAGTTATGGACTTCTCTGTATTTATCAAGGATGACCTCTGAGATAGAACATCATTTGCTACTTGAAATTTAATATAGACCTTTCCTGCATGGTAGAATCCTGAAAATGTTGCATTCTTCTGGTTTAACTTTTGAGAACTCAGGGTTACCTTCACACCACGATGGGAAGTGATGGAATTCTGTGGAGATTTGATAACAACTGATACTGATAGTAATTTAAGATTACAAAGCCCATTACTTATATCACAGAAAGCATTAAGATGTCATACAAGGAGTGCTACATTTTTTTTAACTCCAGTTAGATGGTATAGTGAATAGAACATTTAGTCTGGAATGAAGAAGACCCGAGTTCAAATCCAGATCAGACAATATCTATGTGACCCTGAGCATATAACATAATCTTTGTCTGTCTCAATTTTCCTATTTTTATAGGGCTAATAAAACCACCTATCTCCCAGTGTTGGTCTGAGGATCAACTGAGATAGCATCTGTAAAATGCTTTGGACTGTGCCTCGCCCATAGTAAGTTCTTAATAAATAATTGCTCTTTTTCCTCCTCTTTTCTCCCCAGCTCTACTATTTAATACCAGAGTGACTGGGCAAGTCATTTACCTTATCCAGGCTTCATTTACTCATCAATAAAATAAGTTCCTCATTTATAAAATGTCGACAACTTCTAAATTTCCTTCTAGCTCTATGTCTATGATCTTATGTGATTCCTGTAACAATCTTATAGGCAGTAATGTGTTATTACTCTTAGTTGACAAATAATGAAACTATGCCTCAGGGAAGTGAATTGACTTACCCAACATAACAGTGAAGAGTAGATGCCAGCTTTTCTGACTTTCGGTATAATATTCAGCTCTGAGGTGCTGAGGGCCACATTTCTAGAAAAAAGGAGCATTTCAGCCAGTCAAAGCAAACCTATTCCTGCCTGTGGTGGGTTTGCTCAATCTCCATTAAACAACGACAACAGATTCTAGAAAGAGATTTTGTGGGAAGTTTATAATTGTCTCCATATACTGTACAGTGAATTTGTCCCCATTTGATGAGGATGCATTTTTTCAACATTTGGGGCATTATGGGCGCTTGTCTCACTCGTAAGATATAATTGAGAGTAGAAGGACATAGGGCATAAACCATCCATTTTGGTTTTATGCTAAACTATCAGCATCTTGGCTTTATGCCAGAGAAACCAGCTCATGACAATAACTGGCAGCAGGCCAAATCTATTTAGAAAACAGAGAAGAAAGGAAAAAAGCGAGTAGGGTGAGGTGGGTTGTGAGTGAGGAAAAAATGGAGAGAAGTAAAGAGAAAGGCAGAAAATCAAATATTTCTTTTACATATGTTTGTGCGTACACATACATATATATGTAATATGTACATATACAGATATGTACGTATAATATCCCCAAAACATTTATTTTAATTCTTTTACATAGGCTATGGTCAAATTTCATTGTATAATTTATCTCTCTTGCTATTTGAAATCGAAAGTAAATATGGACAGCTGGATGATATGTCATAGGAAAAAAATAGGAAATATTCTTTCAGGTGCTAGGACCTACAAGCAATGATGTTTTATATCCTGGGAATATAAGTCAAGACTTTGGTTGGATTTTTAATTAAGATATTTGAATTTTAAGTCTTATTTTGAAATTAGCTGACCTTAGGAAGTCAATTCTCCTCTGAGAGAAGATGACTCCTTCTTTGGGGCATCAGTTTCCTTCTCTATAAAATGAGAGAGTTGAACTACAAGTCCTTTTCATCTTCTTTGGAAAATTGTTCAAAGCATTACTAAGGTAGAAAAGTATAAATTAAAACAACTGAGGTAGCACTTCATACTCAGAAAATTAGCAAATATCTGAAAACACTAGAAGATTTAATGAGAGAGAAACTGATTGGACAAAAAGTTATGTTAATCTACTGCTAGTAGAACAATGGATTAGTCCAACGATTATGGAAAATAATTTTTAGTTATATAGAAAAGTTATCTAATGATCCATCCCTCTACTGAGTGGGGAGGGGACAATGGAAGGCTTATACTCCAAGGAGGTTAATGAAAGCAAAAAAAAAAAAATGACTTCCTCTTAAAAGAAATAAATCCACACCAACATTATTTATAATAATCAAAAGCTGGAAACAAGATTTTGTGCCCCATAATTGGGGAATAATGGATTGTGGTTTGTGAGTAAGGATAGCAATAGAAATTGAGCTTGTGATTTCATTAGAAAACAGAACTCCTAAGTGAAGAATTTCCCTCCATCAATGCAGGCTCACATCTTTGCAATTTATAGCTTTAAAAAATTGACTAGACTGAGCACTGAGAAGCTAAATGACTTGTTCAAGAGCACAGAAATGAATAAAATTGAATATTATTGCATCATTGGTAACAAAAAAGATTTCTGAAAGATATACAGTATCAAGTGAAGTTCAATAAAACACACTGAAGAACATATACTATGAATGCAACAGTATAAACAAAGACATCAGAACTCAAGTTAAATAGATGATGTTCATACCAAATGAAAAAAGTTAAAGTATTCATTCTTTCTGTGAAAAAGCAGGTAAACTATATAAATAGTAACTGGTGTACTACCAGCTAAGATTATTGTTAAACTTTCTTGCTAATATTGCTCAATTGTTCTCAGGAATTTACTTTGTGGGAAGTTTGAGTATTTGTTGGATTCCATTAGTTGAGTCAAAACAAGTAGATCTGTTCAATAGCTGTGTAGGGAGATAATGGTTCCTCCTCATTGCAGGTCTTTAAGCAATACAAGCTGAACCACTTTTTGGACACTGGATAGAACCCTGGATCTAGAGTCAGAAAGACATGAGTTCAAATGCAGCCTCAGATACTTATTATGTGACCCTGGATGAGTCACTTAACCTCTATCTGTCTCAGTTTCCTGATCTGTAAAATGAGACAAAATAAAGTAATGTATGTACAGAGGCTTATGAACCTTAAAGTGCTATATAAATGCTAGTTAGCTACTATATTGTAGGAAACATTATCCCCGCCCCCTGATATTCATTGAATTAGAAGGCCATTGAGGTACCTTCCAACTAAAATCTGTAATTCTGTGTGATTCTGATGACCTTTCTAATTCTAACCTTTTATCAATTTTATTGAATTCAGAGGAAATGCTATCCTAATAAACCAAAAGCCTTATTCTTGAAAGCAAAGAAGCCCACCATCTTTTCTTGGTTCTTTACTTCTCTATTTCATACATGTAGCCACCAAAATATCCCTCATTATCAAAAGAATGTCACAGTTTGTAGTCACAGTGTGATGAGGAAAGCGAAATATCTGCAAACAGAATGTCCCTGTGGTTTTTGCTATTGAAAGTAAAAATAACACGAATCCAGCACCCCCCTCCCTGCCCATGTCCTAGAAAATACCAATTGTCTAGCAGTGTTTCCTTAATTGGAGAATGTCATCTGGTAGTGTAGGAGTTTGGTTAAATGGAATATGGTACATACAAAAGAGATGAGAAGGCAAGAAAAAAGAGACGAAATTGAAATCCTATACAAATGGAAGCTATTTACAATACCACCAAAATTAACAAGAAGCTGAGTCAATAATACAATGTTAAATAAATAATTGGTACCTCTTAAGGAAGCCACAGAACTAGGGCTAAGAATGATCACTATCATCAACCTTTGATGTCCTTCTTCAACCACCAGTTTTTTCTAGAAATGGACTTTAATGTCAACTTGATCGTGAAGATACATGCCAAATTCTCCAAGTCTGTTTCTTCATTTGTAGAATAGGTTTGATGTAATCCTTCATTCCATTGATTTGAGTAGTTAAGAGGGTATGCTGATAGAAAGATGAAAATATTCCTACAGATTGTTAGAACTGAAGATATTTTAGAATAATAGAACATAGAAATTAATTTTTTAAAGAAAACTTAGAATCATAAATCCTATTATCTCTTATGACATATGTTCATAGCTGGTTTGATATCGGTACAGATCAAAGAAGTTAGCTCCTTTTAGCAAATAGAACATAATCCTAGAGATAGTTACAGAATTCCTGCAGTGACATTACAGAATGAAAACTGAAATTGCATTAGGTGACTTCCTGGAAAGTCACATATTTTACTTCGATATAGTTTGTACCCTAGCTAGTGGAAGGAGATATGTATACTGGTAACGTCCATTAGGAATAAAAGGAATAGATATGCTTGGATCCTTATGCTCTGTGACTATGTAAGAGATCATGGGGAAGGATAAGTAATGGTGAGTAGAATGGATATGGGAGGAATATGGGAAGGAATCTTTAGGAGAAAGAGGAAGAGTTTCTTTCTGGTAACCTTACGACCTCACATTGATTTCCTAATGATCGTCTAGTCAACTTAGGTGGCAGTAGTGAGGCCTTAATGGAAGCCTAGAAGGAAGGCCCTTCACTATATTTTGGCCTGGGATTTAGGCAACATGGGTTACATTTCAAGTTCTGCCACTAACAATGTACATGACCTTGGGCAAGACTTTTCCCCTTTCTGGGACTCTTTCCTCATCTATAAAATGAAGAGGTTGGACTAAAAGAGTTTGAAGGTTTATTATATCAGATATTCTATCATTCTGTGATTTTTTAATGTACCCTCAATTCTAATACTCTAAAAGTCTACA
>CM053769.1:404173229-404189378 GCA_028658325.1 Potorous gilbertii
TTATGTATGAAATCATAGGTATGGACTCATACCCCAGCAAAAATAAAAAATAAAAAATAAATGCATGATTTCCATTTGGCCTTTATAACAATGATGTGAAGTAGAAGCTATTATTTTTCCTGTCTTACAGATGTGGAAATTTATACAGGTAATGAGTATCTGAGAGGTTTCCCTAATTCCAACAACAACGTTTCACTGAAATAGCCTTCCTGAGCCTAGGGTCTCCTTGATTCCACAAAAAGACATAAGACTGTCTTCGTGGAGGTAATCTGTGGGTGACATAGTAAAATCATGTACTATGGGGGGAATATAAAGAGAGGTTAATTAAAACAAAGGCAAAACTTATACAATGACTGTGGCCAATGTTGCTCCTACTGAGTAAAAGAACTTATTTCCTTTTTGTTCTATTGCCAGACTTTCCAAGAGTCAGTCCTGTAGTAAATGCAAATTCATGCAAATAGTCCAAAGACATTTGTAATCCAACCACTTGCTGCAATCCTTTTCAACAGAATGCACAGTAGACTAACTTTGCCTTGTTTACTTCCCATCTTTTCCTGAGTCCTAGGATATATTTCTTAGGACTTAATGGGAAGCAACTTTAAAGAAAATATAGTCTGATTTCCCTTATTTTACAGATGAGGAAAATGAGGCTGAGAAAGATGTCATTAGTGAGATGCCCAGTCTCACAGATAGTGAGTCAGAATTGAAACCTAGCTCCTATGATTTCAAATCTAATACTCTTCAAAATATACTATACTTCTTATAGTTAAGAGTCTTTGATTCTATTATGATATTAAGCTTCCCTTTGCCTCAGCAACCTCTTTCACATGTTCGTGGTCTTATGAGGAAAGCATTTTGGAAACTTAAAAGTAAAACAGAAAGTGTTATTATCTACAGCCCCAAAGGATTCCCAGATCCTCTACTCCAATGTTTGGAAGCAGATGGCAGTGGATGTGGCAATGAACTAACTCTTCTCTGATCTTTGAACTCTTTTGGGAAGTGTTAGTTCGTAACAAGCTTCTCAAGACCCAGGTTTAACATGCTGACATCTGCTTCTGAACTGGGGAAATTAGCTTACCTTCCACTTCAAAAGGGTCTTTCTTAGAATATCTCTTTTTCCTAAAGGTCAGTAGGGTCCAGGTTAATGATAGACTGAGCAAATTGTCAGACAAATGGGTTGTATGTTTTAAAAAGGGTTTTGCTTTTTTTGTTGTTTGTTTTTATTTCCTTAAACTGGAGGCATAGACATTTATATTATAGATATGCAGATAACATTGAAAATGGAGCACATCAGAACAGCTGTGGCCTTAGGTAAGTCAATTCTTTTTTCTGGGAGTCATGCTTCTCATTGGGAAAATAAAGGTCCATTTGCATATGTGCATACATGCTTGTGTGTATGTTTATGTAAGTTATAAAAAATAATAGTAAAAAACCAGGGGTTGGGATGGGAGTGAACTAGACATTACCTGCCATTCTTAACTTTCTTAATTGTTTTCTCAGCTTCCAAATTCTTCCTCTTTAATCTATTTTCCATGCTGCTGCTTTCAGGGTATAAATCAGGGTAAGCCTTACACTGATCAGAATTAATTTAATTTAATTTAATCTATAGCCTATAAAACATAACTGGATTTTGAAAACCCATACACATTATCTTGTCTTGTACCATAGTCTGCCTTGAGGACCAAAATGGCATTTAGCTTCTTTGTGACATTGCTTGTGACACATACAAACACATAGACTGATCACATCTGTTGTCCATCTGATAAGATATGGTGAAGAACCTGGTAATTTGCACTGTCTTCAAAAATCTACCAAGTTGGCAGGCCCCAGACTTTGTGGGTAAGGTTTTTTTATACCTTCAGGTAACTAGGAAATTTGATCTATGAAAACAGGTCTTAGTTCGGCTTTGTCTCCTTTTAGGGAAAACTAATCATTGTCACAGAAGGGAAGGAAGAAGGCTAGACTTAGACCATGTAATGGAGAAATACTAGTAGATATTTATACAATCTCACCTATCTCTACCCAAAGCCACCAATCAAGGCACAAAAATGTTTTGATTTCTCTTGATGGAGGGTGACAAAATCATGGTCATTGTAATATAAAAGTGTGACACATTCTTCTAGACTACATGAAGGCAAGGAATATGTGTTATCTAAACTTTTTACCTCTGTTAACATTTAACAAAGGGCTTAATGAATTTTTGATGAATAGAATTCAATTGAGTAATACTTCTATTCTCCTTATAGAAAATCCTCTCATGGCCTCATAAGTAGGTAATAAAAGTGTTGCTTCTAATCTGTTCTATCAATGATACTTTTTTTTCCCCTTTTAAGATAAGCACACACAAAAATTCATTTACACTAAATTATTCATTGAGAGGGCATAGGCAGACTGGTAATGCTAAAAAACAAGCAAATTTAGGATTGGGGCAGTTAAATTACTGCATTTTAAAGAAAAATGTGTTGGTAAACAACATCTGGGAAAAACACAGAGGACTCAGGGTAGATATTACCTATGCAGTGACAAATTTTATTTCTTTAAGCATTTAATTTTTTTTTAAATAAGTATTTGAAAGAGCCATTAACACAAGGTAGATATGTAAATTTCCTAAACACACTTGGGTTTAAACAGTGAGTTAGAATTAATGTTTCCTCTCAAATATTTTCCTTGCAAAGATAATTTTTTCCTTCTATAAGCCAAACTGACTTATTTTGTGGGTCTGAGGAATCAATACTAGTACACCTCACATGACATGACAGAAATCTTGAAAAACTGACTATCCATATAAATTCTATAAGTGTGTCATATTTTTCAATGTCTTTGAAGACTTCAGTTTTAAAAAGAATTTGACACCAAGTGATTTTGGTAATTTGTAAGTTTCTATTTTAAATGAATAACTGACCATTATTTGCTACATGACTTAGGATACTTACCCTCACTAGACCTCAGTTTTCCAATCATTAAAATGAAACTAATTTGTTTGTTGCTGCAGATTATTGTGAAGAAAACACTTTTTTATTGCCTGCAGTTGTTATATTTTTCAGTAGTATTTTCCCACTCCAATTATCTGTCAAGACAATTTTTAGCATTCATTTTTACAAGATTTTGAGTTCCAAAATTTTCTCCCTTCCTCTCCCTGCTCCCTTCTTCCAAAAATGGTAAGCAATTTGACATAACTTACACATGTGCTATCATACAAAACATATTTCCCTATTAGTCACAGTTGTGAAAGAGGAGATTAAAATTAAAAACCATTAAAAAGAATAAAGTAAGTGAAAAAATTATGCTTCAATCTGCATTCAATAGCCATCAATCAGTTCTTTATCTGGATGTGGACAGCGTGGTGTGTCCTTTGTATCTGTCCTAGATCATTGAGATGCTGAAAAAAGCTGAATCATTCATAGTTGATCATTATCCAGTGTGGTTGATACTGTATACAGTGTTCTCTTGGTTCTGTTTATTTCACTTTTAATCAGTTCATATCACTTTCCAAGATTTTTTTTTTTAAATCAGCCTGGTCATCATTTCTTATTGTACAATAGTATTGCATTACATTGATCTACCACATCTTGTTCAGTCATTCCCCAACTAATGAGCAACCCCTTAATTTTCAATATTTTGCCATGATGCAAAGGGGTTGCTATAAATATTTTTTTACCAGTGCAGTTCCTTTCCCATTTTTTATGGTCTCTTTGGGATATAGACCAAGTGTGGTATTGCTGGATCAAAGGGTATGCACAGTTTTGTTTGCCCTTTAGACATATTTTTAAATTGATCTCCAAAACAGTTGGATGAGTTCACAACTTCATCAAAAGTGTGTCTGTGTCCCAATTTCATCACATTCTCTCCAAAATTTATCATTTTCCATTTTTATTCCATCAGTCAATCTGACTGGTGTGAAGTGGTACCTCACAGTGTTTATTTTAATTTCTCTAATCAAAAGTGATTTAGAGTACTTCTTCATGTGACTATAGAGAGATAACTTTGATTTCTTCATCTGAAAACTTCCTGTTCATATCCTTTGACCATTTATCAACTGGGAAATGATTTATATTTTTATAAATTTGATTTCTTTCTCTATATATTGGAAAAATGAGGTCTTTATCACAAATATTGGCCATAAAGATTCCCTCCTCCTACTTCTACTTTCTTTCTAATATTGGTTGCATTGTTTTTTGTAAAAAAAGAAAATTAATATAATCAAAATCATCTATTTTATATTTCATGATGCTCTTGATCTCATTTGTTCATTAATTCTTCCCTTCTCCATGGCTATGAAAAATAGACTATTTTTTACTCTTCTATGCTTATGGTGTCACCCTTTAGGTCTATATCATGTATCCGTTCTGACCTTATCTTGGTATGCAGTGAGATCATAGCCTATACCTAGTTTGGGCCCTATTGTTTGCCATTTTTCATGACAATTTTTGTCAAATAGTATGTTCTTAACCCAAAGACTGGAGTCTTTGAATTTATCAAAAACAAGGTTACTATGGTCATTCACTACTTTTCTTGTGTACCCAACCTATTCTGCTGATCCACAACTCTATTTATTAGCCAGTACCAGATAGTTTTGATGATCACTGCTTTATAATATAGCTTGAGATCTGATATTGCTAGGACACTTTTCTTTGTGTTTTTTCTTCATTAATTCCATTGATGTTTTTGACCTTTTGTTATTCCAAACATATTTTCTTATTATTTTTCCCTACCTTGCTAAAATAATGTGTTGGTAGTTTGATTGGTATGGCACTAAACAAGGAAACAGGGGCAAATAGAATTGTCATTTGTATTGTATTGGCTTGGCTTATCTATGAACAACTGATATTTTTCCAGTTATTTAGATCTGACTTTATCTGTGTGAAGTGTTTTATAATTGTGTTCATGTAGTTACTGGATTTCTGTGGCAGGTAGAGTCCCAAGTATGTTATAAAGTGTACAGTTATTTTAGTTGCAGTTCCTCTTTCTATCTCTTTAATGCTTGGTTTTGTTGGTCGTATATAGAAATGCTAATGATTTATGTGGATTTATTTTATATAGTGCAACTTTGCTAAAGTTGTCCATAGTTTCAAATAAGTTTTCTTTTTCTTTTTTGAAAAATAATTCTCTAGGGTACTTTAATTATGCCATCATATAATTGAAAAAGAGTGAGTTTTATTTCCTCATTACCTATGAATTCCTCTAATTTTTTCTTGTCATACTGATATAGCTACCATTTCTAGTACAATATTAAAAAAAAACAATGATGAAGAAAAACATCTTTAACTCACAGCTACTCTTATTAGACTTCAAGTTTATTCATACTCCAGATGTTTGATCTTGGTTTTAGATAGATACTACTTATCATTTTAAGAAAGGTTTCATTTATTACTATTCTTTCTAGAGATTTTCATAAGAATGAGTGCTGTTTTGTCAAGTTCTTTTTTCTGCCTCATTTGCTTTAATAATTTGATTTTTTATGTTTTGTTTTTGATGTGGACAATTATGCTTGTGCTAAAACTGAACAAATTCTCCATTTCTATTTTTTAATCTCCATTTTAACTCCATTTCTAGTTTTTTTTTTATCAATATTCATTAAGGAAATTGGTCTATATTTTAATTTTTCTATCTTTGCTTTCCATGGCTTATGCATCAAAATTATATTTGTATCACAAAGGGTAAAATTTTAGTATAACTCATTAGCCATTTTTTTCAAATGGTTCCTAAAATATTTGGTACAATTTACTCGTAAATCCATCTGTTTTGTTTTTTTTTAATTAAGGGGATCATTTGTGACTTGTTCAATTTCTTTTTCTAATATAGAGATTTAAGTATTTTATTTCCTTTTCTGGTAGTCTGGGCAATTTGCATGTTTGAATATATTTGTCCATTTCACTTAAATTCTATATTTTACTGGCTTATTTTTATATTGTTAGTTTGGTTTTCCTTTTCTAAATCAAATTAAGCAGTGACTTATCTTTTCTACCTATTTATTCAATTTTTATTTTGAATTTTATCAATAATTTCTTTGATTTTTCAAGATTTCTATTTTTATGTTTCATTGGAGATACTAAATTTATTCCTTATCTAGATTTTTATTTTAGTTGCATTCTTATTTCACTGATTGACTGTTTCTCTCTTTCATTGATGCATGAATTTAGAGATATGTTTCCCCGTGGGTGTTACTTTAACTACATTCCATGGATTTTAATATGTTGTCTCATTGTTTTTATTCTGTTTGATGAAATTATTGATTATTTCTATGATTTGTTCTTTGGACCACTCATTCTTTAGGATTAGATTATTTTGTTTCAAGTTAACTTTTATCTGTGCTTCCATGGCCCTTTAGGAAATGCAATTTTTATTGCATTACAGTCAGAAAATAGTGCATTTTATATTTTTGCTTTTCTGCACTTAATTTGATACTTTTATATCCTAATACAAGGTCAATTTTTGTGAAGGTGCTATGAAAAGCTGAGAAAACTGTGTATTCCTTTCTATGTCCACTTATTTTTTCCCCAGAAGTCTATCATATCTAACTTTTCTATTTGACCAATTTTGTTTTTTAAGATGTTATTTTCTTTAGTAATTTTTCTTTAACAAGCTATTAATGTCTTTTCATAATTTTCTTCCTTTACTTTCATTTTTTTATCTAATTTTTTTCTCTGCCACTCATTTCATTTTTAAAACACCTTTTTAGCTCTTCCAGGAATTCTTGTTGGTATTGTGCCAAATTTACATTTTTCTCACTTCGAAGCTTAGCTTGTAGCTCTTCTGACTTCACTGTCTTCTAAATATGTGTCTTGTTCTTCCTTGTCATCATAGTGACTTTCTATGGACAGGTTCTTGTTGTTGCTATTTGCTCTTTTTCCCCACTCTATTTCTAGATTTTTGAACTTTATGCAAACGTTGGGCCCTGTTCTAGGAGTGGGAAGGGGCACTGACTCAAGCTTTAGATGTTTTCACGCTGATATTTTCAGAGTTAGTTCTGTGAGTTTACAAGTATTTATTGCTTCCAAGGTGATACTGTCTGGAGAAAGGTGTGGTCACTGTTCTGGTTTGTACTCTGGCCCTTGCTAAGGAAGGGCTTTGGGACCAGATATGATAGCTCTCCCCAAGAACAAAAGTGAACTTTGCTCAGAGTTCCTCATCCCTCATGACTGAAAGTGACACTGCTCTTCAGGGTCCCTACTCCCTCTTGACTGAAAGTGTTTTGGGTTTTTTTTTTAACCTTGAACGGTGACCCAGAAATGGAGTTGCTAAACTGGATCAGATAGGTTCTGTGTCTGGTATTAGCACAACTGTCCCCTGTAATCTCTTTCTTACCTGTTGCCAGGTCCCCTGATATCTCTAGCTTGAAAACTCCTGAAGTTCCTGATGCTTCTATTGCTACTATCCGGTCTCCCCACTTGTGTGGGCTTCAGGCTGGCTCCAAACCTATTTTACAGATCCCTCCTTACAACCTCCTAAGTTGTTCTAGGCTAGAAGAATGCCTTACCCTCACCTTTTGTTGGCTTTGCCACTCCAGAATTTGATCTGAGGCATTATTTTAAAGTTCTTTGGAGGGGAATGTTGGGAGATCCCAGTGAAATGTTCCTCTTCTCTACCATCTTGGATCCATCAACCTGGCTGTCTTTTAAAAAAATTATTTTCATTCTTATAATTGGTGTTTGCATCTAGAAATTCTTTTTATTGCCTAATTTTCTGATGATGTATTAGCCCATGAATGAAATGCTTTGACATGCAAAACAGTAAATAGATCACACAACAAGGTTCTAAGTTACTATTGAAAAGTGTTACAAAGAAGTGAATCTAAAATCCTTATTTTGTAATACTAATTTTGGAAGGAAAATAGAAACATCAAGCCATAAAATGTAGGACTATAACATTGAATACAGAACACAGAATGTTAGGCTTGTGACTGAGACAGAATCATCAAAGAATACTAACCTAATCTTAGAAAAAACAATGTTAGCCTAAGGTAGAGGTGGGGAACCTGTGGCCTTCAGGCCACATGTGGCCCTATAGATCCTTAAGTCCTACCCTTTGGCTGCATCTAAACTTTACAGAACAAATCCTCTTAATAAAAGTAATTTTGATTCAGTCAAATGACTGTACCCAAGAACCTAGAAGGCCCGGCTCTAAGACAATTTGTATTTGAGACTTTGAATGCTGAATAGAGTGTTAAACCTATATGAGATCTTCTTTAGAATCATAGAACAAAGAATATTAGTCCTAGAATTGACCTAAGCCATTTGAGACTGAAAAGAGAATTAGCAACATAGAACAATAGAATAGAAGAGACAGAGAAGGCCTAAGAATCAAAGAACATTTCATCTTTCAGGAAACAGAATCATTGGATCTAGATCTAGGAGACAGTTTAGAGATTATCTAGTTTAATCCTTTTATTCTTTAGATGTGGAAACTAAGACTCAGAGGGAGCAGGTAACACTTAAGATTATCTACCTTACTCTAATCACTGAGTGCAGTATTTGTTTCAGAATTTTTTTTTTAATATGAAAGAATTATACCTCACTGTGGGATTTGGCAAACCCCCATGGTACTGTTTAGTGCAAATTGCCCCCTCTCAAATTACTTAGTGCCACAGTTTAAAATATAACTCTCCTTAAAATCCAAAAGCCTTCTATAGTGAATGGAGTCAGAAAATACAAAAAAAAAACTTAGATCACATTAAAAATGTCATATTGTTCGAAAAAATAGACTTTAATCAAATGTATTATTTTAAAAGTTTTATTGATTTTTTGCTTTTATATAACATGTATTTAAAAATACAACTTCTATATTTGTAACAACAGTTGAGAAAAAAACAACAAAAACATTCACATACATGTTTCTAACACCATTTACAACACTGCAGGTCTGTCACCTTCCCACCCCTATCTGACCCCCAAATTCTTTAATGGAAGGAAAGGTATGAATTTTCTCATTTTCTTTGCAAGGGTAAGCTTGATCTTTATAGCTACATTGAGTTCAGATTCTTTTTGTTGTTCTTCTGTTTACATCATCATAGACACTGTGTGTGTGTGTGTGTGTGTGTGTGTGTGTGTGTAACTTCTACTGCTTACTTTGCTCTTCATCATCAGTTCATCTGTCTTCCTATAAGTCCTTGAATTCCTCAGATTTGTAATAATGCGTTTTTAAATATTATCTATGTGTTTTCAGTTTTCAACATTCACTTCAACAAGATTTTGAATTCTAGATTTTCTCTCCAACTCTCTCCTCACCTCACCCCAATACAGAATACATCCCAATAATTCCTTTCTCCAGTTTTCCCTCCCTTCTATCATTCTCACTTCTCTGAACCCCCTCCCCTCTATTTTCCTGTAGAACAAGATAGATTTCCATATCCCATTGCTTGTACAACTTATTTCCAAGTTGCATGCAAAAACAATTTTTAACATTCGTTTTTAAAGCTTTGAGTTCCATATTCTCTCTCTTCCTCTTTCCACTCCCACCCTCATTGAGAAAAGCAAGCAATTTGATATAGATCATGCATGGGTAGCCATGCAAAACACTTCTATAACAGTCATGTTGAGAAAGACGAAATACATTTCTCTCTATCCTATCCTGCCTCATATTTATTCCGTTTTCTCCCTTGGCGTCTATCCTCACAATAGTGTTTGCTTTTAATTAACTCCTTCCTGCAATCTACTGTCGCTTCCAGTATCCCTCCTTTTCTATCCCTTTCCCCCCTGCCTTCCTGCAGGTAAGATAGATTTCCATACCCAATAAAATGTGTATTATTCCCTCCTTAAGTCAAATCAATGAGAGTAATGCTCACTTATTCTTTCTTACTTCCCCTACTTCCTCTCCACTATAAAAGCTTTCTTGACTCTTTCATGTGAGATGATTTACTATATTCTACCTCTCCCTTTATCTTTCTGCTATTACATTCTTCTCAACACTTAATTTTATTTTTTAGCTCTCCTCCCTTCATATTCAGCTCATTCCTTCTAATGACCCCAATATGAGAAATGTCTCATAAATTACAAAGATCATCTTTCCATGTAAGAATGTAAACAGTTCAACTTCAGTGAGTCCCTTATGGCTTCTCTTTCCTGTTTACTTTTTCATATTCCTCTTGATGTATTTGAAAGTCAAATTTTCTGTTCAGCTCTGGTCTTTTCAACAAGAATTCTTGGAAGTCCCCTATTTCATTGAAATTCAATTTTTCCCCGTGAAGTATTATACTCATGTTAGCTTGGTGGGTGATACTTGTTTTTAATTCTATCTCTTTTGACCTCTGAAATATCATATCCAAACTCTGACCTTTTAGTGTATAAGCTGCTAAATCTTGTGTTATCCTGATTGTGTTTCCACAATACTTGAATTGTTTCTTTCTGGATGCTTGTAATGTTACTCTTTGATCTGGGAGCTCTGAAATTTGACTAGGAGTTTTCCTTTGGGGAGCTCTTTCAGGAGGTGATCAGTGGATTCTTTCTATTTCTATTTTACCCTCTGGTTCTCGAATATAAGGGTAATTTTCCTTGATAATTTTTTGAAAGATGATATCTAGTTTCCTTTTCTTTTTACAGCTTTCAGGTAGTCCAATAATTTTTAAATTATGTCTCCTGAGATAATTTCCTCAGGTCAGTTGTTTATCCAATGAGATGCTTCACATTGTCTGCTATTTTTTTTTCATTTGTTTAGTTCTGTTTGATAATTTCTGGATTTCTCATGAAGTCATTAATTTCTATTTCCTCTGTTCTAATTTTTAAGGAATTATTTTCTTTACTGAGATTTTTGAGCTCTTTTTCCATTTGGCCCATTCTGCTTTTTAAGACATTATTCTCATGGGCTTTTTAGACCAATTTTACCATTTGGGTTAGTCTAATTTCAAAGATGTTATTTTCTTTAGCATTTTTTGAGTCTCCTTTAGCAAGCTGTTGACTTGGATTTCATAATTTTCTTGCATCACTCTCATTTCTCTTCCCAATTTTTTCTCTCCCTCTCTTCTTGATTTTTGAAATCCTTTTTGAGCTCTTCCATGCTCTGAGAACAATTCATATTTTTCTTGGAGGTTTTGGATGCAAAAGTTGAGACTTTGTTGTCTTCTTCTGGTTGTATGTTTTGATCATCCTCATCACCAATGATGTAAGAAAACACTTTTTCAATGAGAAAGTAAGAATCTAAAATCCATTTCCTTTTCCCCCATTTGCTCATTTTCCTAGTCAATTACTTGGCTTTTGAACTCTTTGTTAAGTAGAGAGCTTCAGAAGCAACCACTGCTGAGGCAGTGGCTGCCACCGCCCTGGGACTGGAGACAGGGCTGGGGCTGGAACTAGGGCTGGACCACCATCCCCTCTAAGCTAGGTGAGAGACTCTTCTCACTGACCTTTGAAACTGTCTTTGGCATTTATGGGTTGAGAAGTCTGGAAAACATGGCAATGACCAACAATTTCAGTCCCCTAAGGCCTACTCCACCTCAGTCCACACCCACAAGGCCCATGCCAAACTGTACTCTGCTCCCAGTCTGGTGCAATAGAGCCTTCATGTCAACCTTCCCGATTGTCTTGGGATGGAAATTACATTCAGTCTATCATTTTGTGTCTTATGCTGCTGTAGAATTTATTTGGAGTCATTTTTTTTTACAAGTTTTTTGAAGGATTGAGGGGAAAATATTAGTATGTCCCTGTTTCTACTCTGCCATCTTGGCTCTTCCCTGGTTAGCCTACTTTTAAAGGTATTATTTTCTTTTTCTTTTCAAACTTTTGACTTTTATTTTCCTTAGTACAGGTGCACCAATAGAATTATTCTTTTTTATGTTTATTTATTTATTTTTAGTTTTCAACATTTATTTTCACAAAGTTTTGAGTTCCAAATTTCCTCCCCATCTCTTCTTTCTCCCTACCTCAAAGCACCGTGCATTCTGATTGTCCCTTCCCCCAATCTTCCACCCTTTCTATCACACTCCTACCTTCCCTTACCTGCACATTTTCTTTTGTCTTGAAGGGCAAGATAAATTTCTGTACCCCATTACCGTATTTCTTATTTCCCAGTTGTATGGAAAAATAATTCTCAACTTTCATTCCTAAAACTTTGAATTTCAACTTCTCTCCCTGCTTTCCTCCACACCCATGTCCACTGACAAGGCAAGCAATTCAATATAGGCTGTATGTGTGTAGTTTTGCAAATGACTTCCATAATAGTCATGTTGTGTAAGACTAGCTATATTTCCCTCCATCATATGTTGCCCCCATTTATTCTATTTTCTCTTTTGATCTTGACTCTCCCCAAAAGTATTTACTTATAATTGCTCCCTCCTTCCATTTTCTCTCCCTTCTATCATCCCCCTACCCCAATTATCATAATCTCCCCTATTTTACTGTAGTGTAAGATAGATTCTCATACCAAATTGAGTATTAGTGTTCTTCCTTTCTTAAGTCAAATATGATGAGAGTAAGCTTCACTTTTTCCTTCTCACCTCTCCCTTTTGCCATCCATTGAAAAAGCTTTTTCTTGCCTCTTTTATGAGAGATAATTTACCCCATTCCATTTCTCCCTTTCTCTTCTCAACACATTTCTCTCTTAATTTTATTTTTTTAGATATCATCTCTTCCTATTCAACTCACCCTCTTCTCTCTCTCTCGATATATATATAATACATATATATGTACATATACATATATATGTATGTATGCATATATATACATATATACATGTATATGTGTGTATACATATATATATACACATATACATGTATATATATATATATATACATATATATATATATATATGTATATATATATATATATACATGTATATATTGTGTGTGTGTGAAATTCCTCCAACTACCCAAATACTGAGAAAAGTTTCAACAGTTATAAATATTACTTTTCCATATAGGAATGTAAATAGCTCAACTTTGGAAAGTCCCTTATGATTTCTCTTTTCTGTTTACATTTTCATGCTTCTCTTCATTCTTGTGTTTGTAAGCCAAATTTTCTATTCAGCTCTGGTCTTTTCATCGAGAATGCTTGAAAGTTCTCTATTTCACTGAATGACCATTTATTTCCCCTGAAGTATTATACTTAGTTTTTATGGGTAGGTGATTCTTAGTTTTAATCCTAGTTCCTCTGACTTCTGGAATATCACATTCTAAGTCTTTTGATCACTTAATGCAGAAGCAGCTATATTTTGTGTTATCCTGATTGAATTTCTTCAGTACTCAAATTATTTCTTTATAGCTACTTGCAATATTTTCTCCGTGTCCTTGGAACTCTGAAACTTGGCTACAATATTCCTAAGCTTTTCTTTTTTAGATCTCTTTGAGGAGGTGATCAATGGATTCTTTCAATATTTATTTTGCTCTCTGGTTCTAGACTATCAGGGCAGTTTTCCTTGATAATTTCATGAAAGATGATGTCTAGGCTCTTTTTTTGATCATGGCTTTCAGGTAGTCCCATAAATTTTAAATTTTCGCTCCTGGATCTATTTTCCAGGTCAGTTGTTTTTCCAGTGAAGTATTTCACATTATCTTCTATTTTTTCATTCTTTTGGTTTTCTTTTGTAATTTCTTGATTTCTCATAAAGTCGTTAGCTTCCATCTGCTCCATTCTAATTTTTAAAAAACTGTTTTTTTCAGCAAGCTTTTGAACCTCCTTTTCCATTTGGCTAATTCTTTTTTTTAAAGCATTTTTCTCCTCATTGGCTTTTTGGACCTCTTTAGCCTATTTTAAAAAGTTTTATTTTCTTCAGCATCATCTTAGGTCTACTTTAGCAAGCTGGTGACTTGTTTTTCATGATTTTCTTGCATCTCTCTCATTTCTCTTCTCAATTTTTCTTCCACCTCTGTTATTTCATTTTCAAAATCCTTTTTGAGCTCTTCCATTGCCTGAGATCATTGCATATTTATTTTAGAGATTTTGGTTGTAGAAGCCTTGATTTTTAGGTCTTCCTTTGGTGGTATGCATTGTTCTTCCTCATCTGAAAGGATGGAAGAAAATACTTGCTCCCCAAGAAAGTACCCTTCTATAGTCTTATTTTTTTTCCCTTTTTTGAGCATTTTCCCAACCAAGTCACTTGACTTTTGAATCCTTTGTCAAGAGGAGGGTATACTCTACGGACCTGTAAGCTCTCAGTTCCTCCAAGGTGGCACAATCAAGGGAGAGGAGTTTACTCCTCTCCTGGCCTGTGCTCTTTTCTGTGAGCAACCACAAACACTCTGTTCTGCCCAGGATCTGCCAGTAGGGTTCCCTCTCCAGAGGCTCCACCAGCTCTACTGCCAGCATTCTTCCTCACTCCACAGCTGCCATGCAGGGCTTAATTTCCCCAGGGTCTTTAGGTCGAGAGGTCTAGAAATGGATGCTGTCACTGCTACTAGTGGGGTCAGATCACGTTCCCTTCTCATTCAAGTGAGAGAGTTTTCTCATTGACCTATGAAACTCTCTTTGATGTTTGTGGGTTGAGTAATCTGGGAACCACAGATGTTGTCAAGAATTCTGCCCCTTGAGGCCTTCTCTGGTCCTGTCCCTGCTGATGCATCATGGCCAAGGCTGGGCTGGGTTCTGCTGGCTGTGTTCCACTCCACAACTGATGTGATAGAAATTTCCTGTTGGCTTTTCAGGCTGTCTTGGGCTTGAAGTTTCTTTCATTCTGTTGTTTTGTGGTTTGTGCTGCTCTGGGATTTGCTTACAGTCATTTTTATGGGTATTTTATGGGGTATGAGGGAAAGCTCCTACAGGTCAATATTTCTATTCTGTCATTTTGACTCGTCCCCCTCCCCTGAAGTTTTATTTCCTCAGTAATTTTGGGAGTCTCCTTTAGTAAGCTGCTGACTCATTTTTCATGATTTTCTTGCATCACTCCCATTTCATTTCACAATTTTTCCTCTACTTCTTTTCCTTGATTTTCAAAATCCTTTTTGAACTTTTCTGTGGCCTGAGTCCATTTCATATATTTCTTGGAGGCTTTGGATGTAACAGCCTTGACCTTGCTATCTTCTTCCAGTTGTGTGCTTTGATCTTTCTCACCATAAGAAAATACTTTTTCACCAAGAAAGTAACCTTCTAGATTGTCTTACTTTTTCCCCTTTGGGGTCATTTTCCTAGTCAATTACTTGATGTTTGAGCTCTTTGTTAAAAAGAGGGTGTACTGTCCTAAGTTTCAGGCATTTCGTGCAACTGTTTTCAGAAATATCTCTAAGAACCTGTAAATTATCAGTTCCTCCAAAGTGGCATGATCAAAGGAGGCTTGTTTTCTCCTCTCCTGGCCTATGCTCTGGTTTGTGAGCAACCACAAGCATTCTTCTCTTTCTTGGAACTTGGAGTAGGATTCCCTCCAGATCTGCCACACCAATGTTCCTCCTCTACCCAGTACCTTCACCCAGGACTGCAAACCAGATCAGCTGCTCAATTACCTCACTTTCTGTAGACTGAGAGCTTTAGAAGTAACCACAGCTGCTGCTGCCTTGGAGTTGGGAATGGGCTGGGCTGGTGGTGGACTGGGGTTGGCCACTTTGTCTCTCTCACCCAGGTGAAAGAGCTTTACCACTGATCTTTGAAGCTATCTTTGGTATTTGTGGATTGAGAAGTCTGGAAAGTGCTACTACTGCCAGTGATTCCATGCCCTGAGGCATGCTCCAGTCCCATCTTTGCTGGCATGGATCACACTGGGCTGTGTATCACTCTGAATCCAGTGCAATAGACCCTTCCTGTAAATCTTTCAGATTGTCCTGCACTAGAAATCTGTTACACTGTGTCATGTTTTGCTTCTGCTGCTCTAGAATTTGTTTAGAGTCATTTTTTACAGGTATTTTGAGAGGTTTGAGGTGAAAGCTCAGGCAGATCTTGCTTCTACTCTTGATTCCACCTGTAGTAACTTCTTATCACACAATGTTATTCCATTGCATTCATGTGCCACAATTTGTTTGATCATTCAAATAATCAATTAAAAATTAAGAGGTTTCTCTGTGTCAGGTATGATGTTCAATGTTGGGGATTGAGAGGAAGCCAAAAATAGTTCCTGCTGAAAAAAAGGTTGCATTCTATTGGGAGAAAATATGTGTATAAATAGAAACAATATTGAATAGATGGTATCATAAAGAAATAATCTTTTAGAGGATAACTTAAGCAACTTTAAGATAACAGGAAAAACAATCTGTTTGCACTGATTGGGTTTTAGTTTTTTTTTTTTTTTTTTTTTTTTTTT
>CM053769.1:404189878-404298702 GCA_028658325.1 Potorous gilbertii
ACTGTGTTGCTGCGCGGCTTCCACTGCTCCAGAATTTGTCAGGAGTTCTTTTTACAGGAAATCTGTGGGCTGTGGGTTCGGACCTAGCATAGGTGAGTCTTTCTACTCCGCCATCTTGGCTCCGCCGGTTTTAGTTTTTAATATTACAAAAAAGGCCACTTAGAATTTACTTTGACACAGTGCATAAGATGTTGATCTAAACCCATTTTTTAAAAGATAGTCCAAATTTCTTCAGTTGTTATTTCAAATTGGAAGGACTTCCCCAAGTCATATATATTATTGGGTTTACAGAATATCAGACTATTGAATTCCGTTGTCTCTGATTCTTGTTTTTCAAGCCAATTCCACTTATGTGCTTTTTTTATCCAACACTAAATAGTTTTGATGACTACAACTTTAAATAAAAATTTATAGAAATTTTTGAAGTGCTACTCCAATTACTTCTTATTTTTTATTATTGCTATTAAGATGATAAATAAATTTATTCTTCCAGATAAATTTTGTTATTGTATTGTCTAACTCTATAAATTAACTGACAAAGCACCAAATATGTAAATAATTTTAGATGAGATTTTCCTTTTTATTATATTGGTGATGCTCTAACATGAACAATGACTATCCCTCTGATTGTCTTGATTTTTTTGTAATGTTTTCCATTTATAAATTACATTTATAAGTTTATAAGTTACTCAAGTTTGTCTCCATAGATTAAATTCCAGGTAATTTATACATTTTGTAGGATTTTTCCTATTTGATGGAGAAGTCATAAATGTTAAACACAAGTTTAGTCACCTTTTCCTCTGGAAAGCATTCTCACTGATACCTCTTTAAAATGCTTAGTACAAAATGACCTTTTGCCAAACACTGGGAGGAACTATAATGGAGTATAGCTTATATAATCCTCAATTCACCTAAGATGTTCTCAGCATTCCTTTATCATCTCAAAGCTACAGGAGTTTGTTCCTACAGGAGTTTCATGTTTTCTGCAAAGATGTCTCAACTATGGTTCCAGTTTGCAATTCCTACAGTTCGTATTCATGGGTCTATTCTACATTACCCCATTTCTGGATTCTCCCAGGCAAGATAACAAGACTGCCTTTTCTAGTGTAAAGTGCCTGTCAATCAGCCCCTAGGACAAAACTATAAAATTCAGTTGGGTGACTATAAAGTCTATATACTTCATCATGTTCCACAACTGGACCCAACTCATTCTTTTAAAATTCACTAATGTGTCTTGCTCCTCTACCCTGTAGAATATTCATTATGTACCTAATGGCGTCCTGCTGGGGTTCCCACTCAGTAGCCACAGCAACAGCCAGTATTTCAGTGGGAAAAGTGAAAGGATTGGCAATAAGAGTTTTCAGCTTTCTATCCATGTTTTAATCAAATTTACCTTATCTTTGTATAATGCTGACATTCTTTTACAATTGCTTCCTTTCCATCAGAAGCCCATAAGTCCAGCTGAGGCAGGAGAGTACACAGCCTGAGACCCCAGCCCCAGGAAAGAGACTGGAAGAAGGCAGGGATGGTGCAAAAAGCTCCTGCCACAAACCTTCGTGGAAAGCAGCTTGGTCACAGCATACTCCAGGGCAAAGAGAATGATCAAAGAGAAGGAGCAGGTATCCAAAATGACAGCCCACAAATTGTTGCAGCTGAGCACTAGATGTGGCCTCATGGTTTCTCACATAACTTGGTGATTTCTGCTTCCTTTGGACCTGGATCTTTCCAATCATCTTATACCTTATTCCTGGCCAGGTAGTCTATCCAGAGACAATGGCCCCCTAGTTGTTCCACTAACAATTCACTTCATTTCTACGTTCTGGGCATTTTCTCTGGCTATCTTCCATGCCTGAAACACTCCCCCTCTTGCACTCTGCTTGCTGCCTTGCCTGACTTCCTTTAAATTCAAACGCAACTTTCATCTTTTTGGGAAGCATTCCCCAACCTCTCTTAATTCTCTCTTCTCTCTTTTAATTATTTCCCATTTATTCTGTAAATAACTTGTTCTGTATATCTTTCTTTGCATGTTGTCTCCGCTACTAGATTTTAAGCTCCTTGGGGGCAAGGACCATATTTTGTCTCTTTTTGTATGGCACATAGTAGATATTTAATGGATGTTCATTGATTGATTGATTAGACATACCATTTGAGTCCCTCTTGTAGGTTGTTATAGGATAAGATAGGAGCAAGTGATTAGGAGACTGTTGCTGGCCTGTGGTAGAGAAGATTGAGGAAGAGTACTAGAGAGTAGTGGAGGAAAAACCAGGTAGAACCAGGTAAAAATATTCTGAGAAAAGAATGAGTGATAAGAAAATAGAAACGTCAAATAAATAAAGGCAAAATTTTTAAAGTATATTGTTATGGAAAAAAGAGAGATGGTATAAAATTAGAAAGTATTTCTAAAATTTTAATTTTCCTACTCAATTAACATTTATAGATGAAGACATTAGAGGTAATTTGGTCCAACAATTTTATTTTCAGATGAGGAAACTGAGGCATAGAAGGATTGTGATTTAACTTGCCCAAAGTGACACAGGTAAATGAGAAAATCTAGATTCAAACTCAGTCCCTTTGACTATTCATTCAACATTTTTTCCCTTTGTACTATGATAGTACAACTGAATGATAAAATATCTGCGAGTAAAAAATTCATGAAAGATAGCAAAAGAGAATTTTTTTTTAAAGCAGTCATCCTCAAATCAAAATGCTTCTATTTTCAGACAGGCTTCTCTGAGGACCTCCACAGAAGGCTTAGCCGGTTTCTAATGAAGGGATCAACTGTGGCATTTACATCTGATGCCTCTTGCTCCCAGAATGCCTTTGGCCAACAGGTTGGATTATGTAAAGTCCCTGGCATTGGAACTCAGCAGCATTGAAGAGCTCTGCTTTTTAATATTGAATACACTCAAAATTGTTTGTGACAATGTTACCTCCACCCCCATAATTATTTAATACCTCTGGAATGTGAAGAATTGGCATGATGCTCTCAGCCAGGAGCCTGTGCAGTGCCAACCTCCCTGTGACTTGCAGCTGGCTCTGTCTCACTGGAAACTCATGAAGGTAAGGGTCAAAATTCCAGAGATGTGGTGTTTGAGAGTTGAAATAAAGACTGACAGATGGGCTAAGTGTTGATAATTACTTATGTCTACTTGGGAGAGAATCAATGAGCAACCACCAACTAAGTGGATTTGTGTAGCTTTTTTTTTTAAGATTCTGAGAAATGAAAATTCAAAGCCATTAATCAACCTATAATTTGATCTACAAAAGCAACAAATCCTCTAGGTAAAAGAAACACATCTTTTCTCATGCTTCTGCTCAGGGATACTGAGTATTGTCATTCTTAGAAACATAAAGTACTAGAATTGGAGACCTCACAATAATAGACTATAGACTCTCAGCATTGGAAGAAGCCTTGGAATCATAGATCAGGGAATATCAGAGCTGAAAGGCATCTTAGAACACAGAACATAAAGAGGGAATCATGGAATCTGGAATACAAAGTTTTAGACTTGAAAGGAACCTTAAAGAACAACTGGTTTCTTCAACTTGTCATTTTATGAATAAGCAAACCATGCTTAAGAGAGATAAAATGACTTGTCCAGGGAGAGGGGTGATTCTGGAATTGAAACGCAGGTCTCCTGGCTCCTGACTTTTTCCTTCAGTATCCTGCATTAAATATGTATCCAACATACATCAAGAGGAAGGACTTTCTAATTATATATTAAAGATTAGTTGAATCTTTGTTGTCAGGAAGTTTTATTCAACAATTTTTTTTTCCTTTTTAACATCCATAGAAATACCTCCTTATTTTCTCTCTCTTTAGATTAAAGAATGAAAAATGCTCTTTGATGCACAGAATTACAATAAAGATTAACAAGGAAGTGTTTGTATTTTAAATCTAATGGTCTTTGTATAAAGATGCCATCCAAGTAGAAAATGTTTGGGAGAAAGTTTTATTGAAGGTTTAAATCTTCTTTTCAATGTTGAGAAAGTCACAGTTGTCTTGATGGCCTTGTGTCTGGCTTACCTTATAATTCTCTTTCATTAGAAAAAATAAATTAAGCATTTATGTTTCCAAGGCAGGCTCCAGAATAGGTTTTTGACATGCCTGAGTGCACTTTGGCTGGATGGCACTCATGGCCTTGAAGGTCACAGAGAGATGTCAGTTCTGCAGAGCCCTTTCAGAGTTCCACCCAAGAAAATGGCTATTACCCAACTTCTTCATGGAGATTTTCCCCCCAATGTACTATTGCACAATGGATCTATTTATCGCAATTTACTCTTAGGAAAACACCCATCCATTTTGGGATTTACAAAGAATTTCCTGGCAATTACATATTGTAAATTCCACGCATGTTGAAGGATTATGTTTGAAATAACACTTCTATTAAAGAGTAAGTAATAATATTCTCTCTCTCTCTCTCTCTCTCTCTCTCTCTCTCTCTCTCTCTCTCTCTCTTGCTCTCTCTCTCTCTCTATCTCTCTCTTACACACACACACACACACACACACACACACACACACACTCTCTCTCTCTCTCTCCCCTAACTCACTGATGGGTTCAAGGCCTATTTGATGCCCTCTTCCTGATTAAGCTTGCTCCAAGATGATTTTACCAGAGTGTGGTCACTGTGCATGCTACAGTTTGCTGGAGTTACAGGTGGGAAAAGATTGACAGGTGGACACCACAGGAAAAAAAATTAAAAATTTATTGTGATAAATGGTAAGAATGATGCCTAAAAAACACAAGTCCCATCAAACTGGGGTGAACTTTCCCACAAATATTAACAGGATCTGTGAGAAGAGGAAAGCACAAAGAATAAACTAACTGGAGGCAGACATGACTAAGGTGATTCATCATCTGTAATCCTTTCTCTTTCCTAATTTTCTTACACTGCTCTCCCTGAGCATAACATCTCTGACGGATGTGTCATTCTAGTGAGTTCCCTAGGCATGGTATCTTCTAGTAGGTAAGTAGTCCTGCTTCATGATACTATGATCAATGGAGGAGAAGCAATAGAGGAACAGAAAGAAATGCTCCCTCCCTCCAAAAAAGAAAAGACAAAGGCAATTCATTCCCAAGAGTTGAGTCAGTAGCTTGGTCTCTTAACAATTACCAGGGAGCACATGCTTCAGAATTATCTCTTGCTTTGACTCAGTCCCTAGGAAATGAGTTTATCTTGTTTTAAAAAGACCACCAGTAGCATTGTCAATCCTCTGATCAATAATGAGCCACTCTATAAATTCATCAAGGTTGATTAAAAGACTCCTCATTCCTTCTAAAGGAGTAAAACATATAAATGCATCTTTACATTTTCCTTAAGACTTTAATCCTTACCACTTCATTATATAATTTAATCAAGAAAGCTGGAGTTGGGAAACTATGTACTTTGAACAGGTTGTTTGGAAAGGGAAAAGCCTAGGTGAAGATGATGTTACTGTTTAGTATTTCATATTTTTAATATCAACCTCCTGGAAGAGCATAATTGAGGTTATAGATTACTACTTCTTATTTATAATTTTGGTTAATGCATACTTATGAGACTTCGGTGTTTCTTCTATAGTAGAGGAAATAGCTACCCTATACTTGATCTATCTTATACATTAAGTATCTTTCTAGAAGAAAGTCTATCAATAATTCCTTTTGGGAAAGTACTAGATAAGAGTCATACCCCCTAGCTTTTATTGTGATTGCTCCCTACTTTGTGTGAGTGTAAAGGAGTCATAAAACTAGGAAAGCAAACTATTTGAACATTATTTTTAGAAGTTGGGGTTTTCCAGGGTATGAATCTGAGTCCATATTAGCCCAATATCAGGGATCCTTTGTGGCAATTTGCAAAGGTGGTTTTGTAACATCTGCATAATCTGCACTGATCAGTAATGGGTAAAACTCCTTATGGATAACCCATCTTAATTTCTAGTAGCAATAATATAATTAAGAATTGTCACTATAAATGCTTCCATATCTATAAACAAATATGCATGACCCACCCCCTCATTTGAAGGTTCTTCTTTCACCTGTTGTTGTTTGGGTTCATGTGAATATATTATTTTGATGGTATACTCTTTTTGATTTTTGGACATCTTTTTAAAAATACAGTATTTTGGACTCTGAGATGCTGAAAAAAAAATGTGGTTACATTGGCTTTTGACTAGGCACTCTGTTGTTAACTGCTCCTTTACAACAGAACATCCTTACATGTTATTGGCATCTTTCTTCATAAGGAGATGTTAAGTCCAATTTCTTCTGGGGATAAGCGAAATTCACAAATCTGGAAGACACCTTAATAGATCATCCAGAATAGTCAACTATCTTGGAAAAAGTCAGTACCATAGAATATAATGAATGGTGGGCTAGATATTAAGGGGTATGGGCAAATGAACTGATGGGAAAACATTACCTTACTAAGTGTCAAATACTATACTAAACGTTGGGGATAAAATGGAAAAAGTGAGTTAATTGTTGATCTCCCGAAGCTTTCTCAGAACTCTAATTGGAGGAGACAATCTATCTTCAGGGCAGATAAAAAGACTCAAAATGTAAGGTTAGAGCCTTGGAACAGATAGATAAACCAAGAGTACATATGTTAGGTAGGTCAGATGACCATGTCAGATGATTAAAGAACAGAGAGAAGATATATAATAACAAGGCCTAGAGAAGGTTACAATACAGTGACAAAAATTATGGTAAGGTCTTCATCTCATCAAAAGGAATGAAGTTGTTGAACACCATCTTATCAAGGATCTGGTATGCATTCAAGTAGTCTGGGGAAAAGGAAATGAAAGGAAAGGAAGGAGAAATGGGTGTTCCTCATAGGGGGTGGTCTTTCTTTTTTTAAAATTTATTTATTTTTGGTTTCCAATATTTACTTCCATAAGATTTTGAGTTCCAGATTTTCTCTCCATCTCTCCCCTCTCCTCACCCTAAAATGGTATAAAAATTAATAAATTCTCAACGTATGTATCCATGTTAAAACTATTTTCACATTAGTCATATTATAGAGAAGAATTAGAACCATAAGAAAAAAGAAACCAAAAAAGAGAATAAATAGTGTGTTTCAATCGGTATTCGGGCTCCATAGTTTTTTGTTTTTGTTTTTGTTTATTTTTCTGGATATGGACAGTATTTTCCATCATGAAAACTTTGGAGCTGTCTTAAATTCTTGCATTGCTAAGGAGACATAAGTGTATCAAAGTTAGTCATTGCACAATGTGGTTGTCACTGTGTACAATATTCTCCTGGCTCTGCTCACTTCACTCAGCATCAGTTTGTATAAGTCTTTGCAGGTTTTTCTGAAGTCTCCCTGCTCATCATTTCTTAAATAACAATAGTATTCCATTACATTCGTGTGCCACAACTTGCTCAGTCATTTCCCAAATGATGGGCATTCCCTCAATTTTCAATTCTTTGCCACCATGAAAAGAGCTGTTATAGATATATGTTGTATATGTGGATCCTTTTCTCATTTATATGATTCTTTTAGGATACAGGCCAAGATATGGTACTGTTGGATCAAAGGGTATACACAATTTTATAGTCCTTTGTGCATAGTTCCAAACTGCTCTCCAGAATGGTTGAATCAGTTCACAACTCACCAACAATGTATTAGTGTTCCAATTTTCCCACATTTTCTCCAGCATTTATTATTTTCCTGTTTTGTCATGTTAGCCAATCTGATAGGTACGATGTGATACCTCAGTTGCTTTGATTTGCAATTCTCTAATCAATTATGATTTAGAGCATTTTTTTCATATGGCTATAGATAGCTTTAATTTCTTCATCTGAAAACTGCCTGTTCATATCCATTGACCATTTATCAATTTGGGAATATTTGTATTCTTATAAATATCACTCAGTTCTCTCTATATTTTTAGAAATGAGATCTTTTTAAGACACTACTGATAAAAATTCTATTTCAGCTTCTGCTTCCCTCCTACTCTTGGTTGCATTGGCTTTGTGCAAAAACTTTTCAATTCAATATAATCGAAATTATCCATTTTGCACTTCATATTATTCTTAATCTCTTGTTTTGTCATAAATTCTTCTTTTCTCCATAAATCTTAAAGGTAAACTATTCTTTGTTCTACCAGTTTGCTTATAGTATCAGCCTTTATATCTAAGTCATGTACTCATTTTGATTTTATTTTGGTATACGATGTAAGATGTTTGTCTATGCCAAGTTTCTGCCATACTATTTTACAGTTTTCCCAATTGATTTTTGTCACATATCTAGTTCTTATCCCAGAAGCTGGTGTTTTGGGGTTTATCAAACAGTAGATTAATCTAGTCATTGACTATTGTGTCTTGTGTGCCTAATCCACTGATTCACCCCTCTATTTCTTAGCCAATATCACTTGGTTTTGATGATTGTTGCTTTATAGTACAGTTTAAGATTTGGTAGGGCAAGGCCACCTTTCCTAGCATTTCTTTTCATTAGTTCCCATGATATTCTGGACCTTTTATTGGAGTTGGTGTTTTTGATGCCCAGCCATCCTGAATTTGTTCTGAGAATAGTAAGGCAAAGGGCACACCCTTAGCAATGGCAGGTCTTACTACCATTCTATGAATGCCTTAGAACCTCACTTTCTCCTTTTTCTCATCTTTACCATGAGATATTTGGACTCTATGCCTTTAATATTGCAGTTGTTAGATTTTATTCTTGTGTATTTGTTCGTTTTGTTGTTGTTATTGTTTTTTAAACCCTTGGTTTTGTACAAGATTTTTTGATTATAAGTTTCAACCTTCCTTCCACATGAATAACACAAAAGTATTGAGATAGCTCATGCCTTAAAAAGAAATTATCTTTCATTCTGCCACTTAATGCAAATATGCCAACAATTTTTTAGAGTAATTGGCCAAAAGATAGGACTAAAGTCCCACCTTACTAAGACTTGCTAAGGTTCCTTTTACCACTGTATCTATGATCCTATGATTGCCTTTCCAGCTGGGCTATTTCAACAGGCTAATCTAAATCAATGGTCAGAGGATAGCACCCAGAAGCCCTGCCTATTTGATAGACTTTGCCTCCATCAGACTTCAATATTCCTCTAAGGACTCTGATGAGTCAATCCAACATCATTAAAATAAACCCTACTGCATTCAAAAGCAAATGTGTGGCATTCAAAGGCAAAAGTGTAGCAGAGACCTCCTCTACAGCAAGTTGCTTGCTTTAGCCAAAGCCTGGAGCCAAACCTCCACAGAAAGAGCTCCCAGTTCAAAATCTGATTCCTCCAGAGCCAACTTGTAGAAACCTCATGGAGACTTTTAGGCTCAAACCATGGAAAATGAATTTTTCTCTAAATAGTAAGGGCTCTCATAGATCAAACATTTTGAGCAGACTAAACATCTCTAACAATGAGTCTAAAGTTACAAGGCAAAGTCTTTTTACTCAGTAATTTTATTCAATTCTAAATGCTCTTAGTTCTAAGTTCATCTCTTCCTGTATTATTTTTCCCAGGCAGGACAAAGCACATTTTACACTTAATTAAGCTGCCATGCTGAGGCCATTATAGGACCTTCTCCATAAAAGTATGTATGTCTTATTTTCTAGTTTTGCAATTTAAATAAATTCACTTAACTGAAGGAATGCAATGGAAGATTTTCAATAGCACATGTTAAATGGGTCTTTAAACTTTGTATCATCCTGGTGTCCTAGCTCTGCTCTGCCCAGAGTTAATGTCTAAGAAATATTTGCTGAATCAAATTGACCTCCACTTAAATTCTATTCTGATACTTTACTGGACATAAAATTTCTGAGTAAAAGGGATCTCAGAGGTAATCATGGTTAACCCTTTTGTTTTATAGATGAGGAAACTGAGGCCCCAAATATTAAGTGATTACCTGAGATCAAAGAGGCACTGCCAGAATAGGCACGCAATTCGAGTTCCCCTAGCTCCAAAGTGAGGTCATGGATCAGGTCTTATATTAATTTTATATCTCTCCACAACTTAACATCATATCACACAAAAGGAAGGCTTACTAAATACTTTTTTCATTGCTGCTCTTCCTCCCAATATTTCACTTATAACCCTGGGGATAATCTGTTGTCTGAGGTCTAGTCTTGCTTATATCAGACCCATTCATTATCAGAACATTGCAATATGATAAATTGTTTTGACCACAGCCACTCTTGCAAATCAAATACCAAGACACTAAGAGACCACATTCTGCATCAATGAAGGGTTTGTCTGCATCTGTAAATTTACATTCTAGAGGTACATCTCTTGAGTAGTTATCTCAAAATAATAAAATGGAAAATCACTCAACATTCAAATTATGCACCTTAGATGTATTTAAGTGTAATACAGCATTAGGTTCTTTTGATAGTCATGTCATACTATTGATTAAAATTGAGCTTGAAGTCTTCTAATAATTTTAAAAATATCAATAGTAACATTTCACTTCACTATAGTGTTACAAGGCTTGCAAAGTCCTTTCTTCACACAGGGACTAGAGTGTCATCATCCATATTTCCAAGGCATGGACCCTCTGGGATACATCTTGGAATTACCCATCTTTTGAAGTTCAAGTTAACAAAGAGTTGAATCAAAATGAATAGACAGAATGATGGCAATCATAAACAAAATAAGATAGAATGTGTGTTCAGTACTTTTACTATATGACAGATGAACTGACCCATGGGAAAAACAAGATGAGTTCTCCTTCTTCCAGTTCTTGTAAGTCATTATGCTCTTGTTTGTTTCCCTGATAAATTGCCTAAAGAGGAGGCAATAGATCACAGAGCAGAACGGTACATCATCACATTCTCTAATAAGAACATAAAACAGTCATTGATTGCAGACAGACTCTCTTAAAAATTCACTATGCTGTTTGGCATTTCCAAATTTTTTTTTGGCAAGCTATTATAATAACTCATACAGGCTTATAATACCTATAACTTATCCCAAAAGTATTCCATTTGTTAATTAAGCAAACAGAATTGTCCTTGCCCCCTCTCTTCCCCATCAAAATATTACCTACCTATTTTCCAGAAGAGTATTTCAGCTTCATACATATCACAGCAAGTCATTTCCCTTCCACAATATTCATATTCTTGTTTCACTGAGTCTCATGGTTGCTTCTATCTTTTCACATGCCTTAAATATTAAAGTGATACAAGGTAATGAGTCATTTTTGGTCTCTATTAGGAGTAGAAAAATACATTGAGCTCAAGACTGATTGACTAAGAAGCCTATAATATGGAGAGGTTTTGCTATTTCCTCCCTTCACACATATGTTTCTTTATCCACACTAAAGTGTGCAAGTCATTTGTGAGCCTGCAAAGTATAAATTGCAATAACACAAGTACAAAATTTTGGAGGTTCATCAGAGGACAGACAAGATAGATATTTATATACAAAGCAGCTTAATTTTAGCCCACTCAAACCCCTTCCCTTAAAGTCCTTGCCTATTACCTCATTCATTTCTGTTTTCATCATTACTTTATCATGTGTAATGCTTATATCATCAAAGACTAACCACAGATTCTTCACTTGAAGAGTCTGTTTCAGAGAATGGAGTTCCTTGCTCAGGATCACATAGCTAGTGAGAAGCAAAGCAGGGACACAAAATCATATCCCTTCTTTCCATACCACTTGATTTCATGTCATTGAGGACAGTTTTTCCAACAAAATAACCTCATACAGACAACAAAATGTTCTGATAATAACATTTTCCATGTCCTTTAAAAAATCTGAAAGCAGGAAAAATAATAAAGGGAATATACCTTGAAAGATGTCAAAGGAATTTAAATTAAATAGATATTCAAGGCAATGCATACTGAGAACAGGCCACAGTGACCAATTTTACAACTTTAACTAAAGATGCATTCCTATATGAGTTTGCCATTGTAATAAGGACCTGTCTAATGAGAGACTTAGTCCTGGGAGCATGCATAGGGATCATTCAGATGTTTGAAGAGGAACTTATTCCTTTGCTAGAAGCAGAAAGGTAAGACAAAATACTAGGCTTGGAGCCAGTAAGACCTGGATTCAAATCTGGCTTCAGACACTGGAGAGCTATATGACCTAAGGCAAATCATTTAACCTCTGTTTACCTTAAATTTATCAATCATAAAATAGAGATAATAGCAGCATTTACCTCCCAAAGTTGTTGGAGGTATCAAATGAGATATTCATTAAGTTCTTAGTACAATGCCTGGCACTTGGTAGGTACTAGTAGCAGCAGTAGCAGTAGTGGTGCTGGTTACTGTAGTAGGCATTGTAATCATGGAAGTAGTACTATTGGGGGGTATGGGTGTTCAAAGAAGACTAGTACCTCTGATTTGAGGGCTGGCCACATGCTTTTCAGGACTGCTAATCCACCTCTGATATCTACCTGCTACCTAATTCTCACCTGTGGCTCCAAGAAGCTATAGCATGCACAATATATCCACACCCTAGTAAAGTGTTTTGGCAGACAGGCTAAACTAAGTAGAGAGTAACTGAAGGGCCTCACACCCATTGGTGAGTTAGCAGGGTGTCTACCCCAAGCATGTGAAGACTGCCCCTGGAGGAATAAGCAGATGAAAACAATTTGTTCCAATGGCCATGAAAGTGGCTGAAGTGCTGAGAAGCATTGTGGAGAGCTTAGAGTTTAGTCAGATACAGAAGACACCAAGGTCAGTCACTGCATCCCGAGACATCACCAATCATCTTGACTTCTGGACTTTGATTACTCTGGAGAGTGAGGCTGACAACTTTGTGCAACTCTGGCTTATGTAAACCAAACTCACATGTCAGTTAAAAGGTATTACCCATACCACTTTATACTTGTTACTTACGTCCAAGTCCAGTGGCAAGGGGTGAGTGATGAAGACAGAAAATACAGATGCTCTGAGAGTTCTAGTCACAAATCTGCCCACAGGCAGCCCAGGCCATAGAGTTGTCTTTTGACTGGATTGAAGCAGCAGTGGGATTCAGCATCCCTCTGGTTGTCTGAGCAACCTTGTATAAGGACCACACTGCTCACCTCCTGGCATGAGAAAGGCTCTAAAAAATGTACCCTATTTTTTTTTCTGTTTCACCTAAATCAACTCTGCCCTGTTTATTGTAGTATGAATCCTACCCTGGGGTCAAGATATACAAAAAATATACAAAACCTTTTGCAAAGATGATTCTACTCATCACTGTTACATGGAATGTGCACATGCTTATGGACAACATGAAATCCGGTACACCTGAAATATGAACAGGTTTGGTGTGAAAGAACTCAGCAGGCATAGTATCCAAATAGAAGCCCTGAGTGAAACAAGGCTGGCAAAAAGTTTGGCCAGTTTATTGAAGTCAGAGCTGGGTGAACATATTTTGTTTAGTTTTTTTCCTGGAGTGGCTACAGTGATAGGAAATAATGTGAAGCTGGTGCATATCAAAACTAATCTAGTCAACAAGCTTATAAGATCATTCCCTACTGAAGACTTGTGTATCTCATGACTTTCTCATCACCAACATAGTCTTCCAATGACGTAAACACAATAAAACTTCATGGATGCACCCTCACAGAAAACATTTAATAGACTATGTCATTGTAAGGAAAACAGCCAGATAGGAAGTAAGAGTTAAAAAGGCAGTGTGTGACACAGAGTGCTAGACCAAACACAGACTTATTCACAAAAACCAAATATTTGCATTGAGAAAAGCAGTAGCCCCAAGGTAACATGACTAGCAGTAGACTTACTGTCCATGGATTAGAGCACTTTTCTAGGCATGAACAGTTTGTTGTTAATTTGGAAGAAAAACTGAGCCAACACATGGATGGCAACAGTGGAACGGAAAAGGAGACACTCACAAACATAAAGATTGGGTTGATGAAAAAACTGAAGAAATTCAGAAACTGCTGAAAAAAAAACAAGAACTTTGCAGGGTTTACTCTCAGAAGGATGGTTCATCTGTCTCTAAGAAGGCAGCATTTAACTCCATCAAAAGTAAAGTGCAAGTCAAGCTTAGAGAGATGCAGGATTCTTCTTTCAGTAAGAAGGCAGAAGAATTACACTGATAGTAACAATCTTAAATGCTTTTATGATGCTCTGAAGGCTATTTATGGGCCAAAAATTTATGGTCTTTGTACTGATAGTCACATTTATTAGTGATAAGTATGTGATCCTTGAAAGATGGGTTGAATACTTTCGTAGCATCCTTAACAGACTATCATCAAATAATGTAGAAGACATTGACTATATAACTCAGATTGAAATCAATCCTTCTCTTAGCTGAACTTCCAAGTAATGAAAAGATTTTGGATGCAATTAGGTTTCTTTCATGTGGCAAAGCATCTGATGCTTATTCTATTTTACCTGAGATTTATAAGGCAAGGTGTCCACTGCTCATACAAAAGCTGAATAAAAATTTCCAGGTTATATGGCAAGAGGAGGTGATTCCCTCAAAGTTCAAGAATGGCTCTTTTGTTTATCTCTATAAAGGCAAAGTAAATAGATTTTCCTATGATAATCACAAGGAGCTCTCTCTCTCTCTCTCTCTCTCTCTCTCTCTCTCTCTCTCTCTCTCTCTCTCCCTCCACCCTTCCTCTCTCTCAGTCATTGCTGGCAAAATTCTTGCGAGAGCACTCAATAACAAGCTGATCCTTTACCTTGAATATGGTCATCTACCTGAAAGCCAGAGTGGCTTCAGAAAGGATTGAGAGACAGTTAGGATAGTATTTGATGCCCAGTAGTTCCATGAGAAATGCCAGGAACAGAAGAGAGATCCGTACACAATGTTTTGGCTACAAATGATTGAGCACTTAATGTAGCCTCTGAGGCTGTGATGCAATAAAGTATGGATTGATTCTCTGCTACTTGGGCTAATTTTGTCCTAATAATGAATAGGCATTCCCCACCAGTCAGCACTACACTAGCCATACACAGAACCATTGCTTACAGCCAAGGGGGATATTTTGAAATCTGTGGGTATTGATGATGAGGTTGATGCACACATTAGATGAGCTAGCTCAGTATTTGATAGAATTCCAAAAAAGTATGGGAGAGAAGTATTAAGCTATCTACCAAACCAAAGGCCCTCAGAGCCATTATGCTGGTCTCATTTTTGTAACTCTATAAAATCTGGACAGCTTACCAATTCCATGCCCGGAAATTGAATTGCTTCCATTTGAATTCTTAGGAAGAATTTGAAGATCACTTGGCTAGATAAGACATGAGAGATAAAGACCTGAAGTCCTTTTTTTTCAGCTGAACTGCCAAGCATTCTAACCCAACTACACACAGTTCAACCCTGATGTGCTGGCCGTATTGTTCAAATGCCAAAACACATTTGCTTAAAAGACTATTTCACAGAAAACTTACACAAGGCAAGTACTCACATGGCCCAGTCAGGTGTGACTATAAAGTCCTCAGGGGCAACCTGCTTGATTCAATCCAGTAGTGGATCAAAATGAAAGCCAAGAATATGTATCTTCTAAACTAAACTGCATTTGAGATTTATTTGATGGGTGAATGTTTATAGTAATCACTTAAGCTTGAGCTCACTCTCCCCAGAAAGTGATAAAGGAGAGAATGCTCCAGCTTTGAGGAATGGTTTTATACTTTTGTTATCATTATATCTTTTTGCTTTTGCTATGTGAATAAGTATCACTTACCAAGTGCTAATTGATGTTCATGGGTTTTCAAACAAATACTTCTAAATAAAAGATACTGAGGCATTAATCACTGGTGTTCATATAATGGAACAACTCAATGAAACAGGGACTTACACCCTTAGATTACAAAACCTGTTAGAGATATCTCTAGAGCCTTGAGGAAAGGATGGAGATACCTGAGTTCTTGTGATCCAACCTGTTAATACATGAATGAGAATTAGTATGAGGAACCTCAATGTCCATAAAGGTTATATGTAATAAATAATGCAGTACCTCATCTAAAATGAAGATAGAAATTCAATTATTTCTCAAGCTCTCAGCTCTCATAATTTATGTTCTGTGATTTGAAGAACTTTTCTTGCTTCTTTAAAGCCAGTTATTTTAGACAGTCTATGGTTATAAAGTTTCTTCCAACCATGGCACACTGTGGTCATGATTTAGGCCCCTTCCCAGCTCTGATACTCTGTGAAAGATTGTCACATAAAACCAGTCAGTCATTCAGTTAACAAATGTTAAATACTGTGGTGTTCAATTAGGAATTAATAAGAGAGGGATCTGAACCCTATTACTCTTATCTCAACATAACCAAATCATTTAAACTGCTCTGATTCTCTTTCTGCAGGAGAAGACCTCTAAGGAGGACCCAGCTTCAAGCCCACTTCTTGCCACTGCTGTTTATGTAAGCCTAGGGAAGTCACATCACTTCTCAGTGGCCCCAAATAAGAAAGAAGAAAAGCTCTGACATACCTACTGATCTTCATTGGCAGAGGGAGTTTCTTACAGAAAGTTCTTCCTACCATCCTGACAAGAAATGAAGTTAAATCATAGAAGGCGCAAATGAGAGAATCCACATAAAGTGTTATATTAACATCAGGATTACTCTTTTGAATGTACCTTTTTTGTACATTCCACATCATTAACTATGTGTACTACAAAAGGAAAATGTAGCAAGAAGATACTGACTTTTCGTCTTTCTATTAGTTTCTTTTGGTCTATTAATGGAAGAATTTTCTATGATGAACTCCCAGGCATGCAACAACAATAATAAATGGTAAACATTTATATAATACCTACTATGTGCCAGTCATTGGGAGAGGTGTTTTATACATATTACCTAATTGATTTCTCACAACAACCCTGGGAAGTAAGGGAAATTATTTCCTCATTTTACAGATGAGGAGAATGAGATACAGGATTTCCCTTTTAATCACAGTAGTAAGAAATACAGGACTGAATATATGATTAGCACGCAGTATAAGTTGTGATGTTGATTAATGGTGGAATGTTATTCTGTGGAGGTGAGCAGGTGATCTTTCTCTCTCATATTGCAATTACTCCTCTCTTTAGACATAATGGTCTCTACTGATGCTCCCTTGACTTCTCCTCTTTGAGAGGGATATTTCTCCTGAACCAAGCCCTGGAAAAAAAATAAATGAGATGGTGAATGTTCCACCTTCATTACAAATCTGCTTCCTTATTCCCCAACTCATTGATTAGGGCAGAGGTTCTTAAATTATTGTGTCTGGGCTCTAAAAGCATTTGTGAATAGATCAGTTCTGTGATAGATAGATAGATAGATAGATAGATAGATAGATAAAGTTGTATATATAGATATATAGTTCTGTATACATATGTAGATGTATAGACAAAGTTCTATAAACTTGAATGAAGAAAAAATTCTATTTTTTTAATATAATCCTGTGGCTTGTTTAATGCATTTAAAAGCACCATTCTGAAAAGGGTTGCAAAGGGGTTCATGACAAAACTAGTTTAAGAACCTCAGGCTTAGAAGAATGCATATGTTTTCTCTGGGAAAGAATCAATAATCCCATATTTTCACTTCTAAGCTACCAACCATTACTCTCTGGGGAAAATGTATTCTAGTTGCTTGTTATTGTTCATTCATTTTTGAGTCATGTCTTACTTTTTCTGACCCCATTTGGAGTTTTTCTGGCAAAGATACTGGAATGGTTTGCCATCACCTTCCCTTGTTTATCTTACAGACAAGGAAACTGAGGCAAACAAAGTTAAGTGACTTGCCCAGGGTCCCACAGTTAGTAAGTATGTGAGACCAGATTTGAACTCAGGATGTTGAATCTTCCTGACTACAGACCTGGTGCTCTTTGTACTGTCACCTAACTGCCCTTTTTTATAGCAAACGTTCTCTAATTGCCCTTTCTCTATTCCATTTGAGCAAGGACAAATGTGGATTGATATTGGAATAATTAATCTTGGATTATCATAATTTCTGATAAAAAGCCAATTTCAAGAGAAAGATAAGCAGATGTAAGTTTCCTACTTCCCATCTCCCTTCATGCAAGAAACATTAAGAGGAGTAGTAAGAGGGCCTGAAAAGAGAAGGGAGATGAAGAACTGTTAACTTGTATTATGTGTGCAGATGAGGGAAAGGGGTAGGATTTTAGATATATAGCATCTATCCTGATGTATCTAATACACTATTCATCAGCACTGCTTTGGTTAGGAGGTCTGTCACTTATGATCACCATGGAGTTGCCTCTGGCTTCCACTTCTGGATAATCATTTGACTTCTGGACTTCCCTAGTTTTGCCTTCACTGCTGTTTCCCATTCCTTACTTTTGTGTACTTCTCTGCTTTCCTACCCCATGGGTTCAGGAAAGTTCCTGGGAGACTGAGATATAGGACTTTGGGGTGACTTCTTTCTGCCGAGTAGTCATTCATTTCCAAATTGTCTTATTCTCCTCAGCAATGTCATGGTAGCACTGCAATTGACTGACTGATTTAGTAAGTACTACTACCTAGTTGGTTCAGTGAGTAGAGTGCTGTGTCTGGAGTCAGGTAGACCTGAATTCAAATCCTAGCTCAGAAACTCAAACACACTCAGACAGTGTGACCCTGGAAGTGTCACTTAACCTCTTTTTGTTTGTCTTAATCCATTGGAGAAGGAAATGGCAAACCACTCCAATATTTTTGCCAAGAAAACCTCATACGGACAGTATTGTCCATAGGACCACAAAACATCAGACATGACTGAAAAACAACTACCTATTGTGACTAATGGTAATAACAAGAAGTAGCATTTTTGTAGCACTTCAGGGTTTGCAAAGCACTTTACAAATGTTGTCCCAATTTTTTATAACAACTCTGAAAGGTAGGGTACTATCACCCCTATTTCACAGATGAGGAAACTGAGGTAGACAGCAGCTAAATGTCTTGCCCTGGGTTACTTAGTAAGTATCTGAGGCAGGATTTGAACTCAGGCCTTCACAGTTCCAGGTTCAGTGCTTTATATCATGGATAGAAAGTTAGCCTGGAATCAGAAAGATCTAGGTTTAAGTCCTGTCTTTGATACTTACTGGCTCTGAAACCCTTGACAAGTCACTTAGCCTCAGATGATTAAGACAATAAATTCTTCCCAGACAACAGAAGAAAAGGATCTATGATCTGCTTTGATAAAGTGGTTTATGTCATTAAGGAATTCTGTAAGGTAACGAAATAGAAAGAGGAGAAAACCAATGTGGTAAGCATTTTACAAAATACTAAAATAATTTCTAAACCTCTCATTTCCTTAGGATTTACAGGTGGTTTCCTCACTTCCTTGCAAAATAGAGAGCGTGGATATTTTTTTAAATTTCCATTCTATATATAAGAACATTGAAGTTCAGAGATTTTAAATGATTTGCCACCATCACACAGTTAGTAAGTGCTGGAGTCTATATTCAAACTCCAGGTTCTTCTAATTGCAGGCCCAGTATCACTTTCAAAACATCACATTCTCTCTCAGAAGATATAAAGAGATGAATATCATTCAAAATTCCTTTTGGGCTGACAATATTATTATTTGTAGCATTCTTATTCATTTTATGTAGGAACATATTTAGTGTACATAGCAACCCAAGATTCTGACATTGATTCCAAAAAATCTCCACAATGATCATTCATTAGATTAAAAATTAAAACTTAGTAATTGACAAGATATCAAACTAATGGTAAAAATGCTATGCCATTTTAAGAAAACCTTAGAGATATTCACAGTTACTCTTGGGAATTCTATTTTTTTCTAGATCTATGTTGATAAAAATGCAATCAATTATCCTTCTCCCTACTCCATGGTCAACTTTTCAATAGCCTAACCAGCAATCTCACCATTTGGACCAGAAACCATGTCCTGAAACTTCTTGGACTTTTATACCCATAATTCTCATCTGAAGACTCAACTGTTTTATTTGGTGGTGACCACCTTACCTGGCCCACTATTTTAGCTGACTATAATCACACTTCACTTGCCTCTCTACTTTTAGCTGTGTTCTCATCAACCAACCCCTTTTGCACTGTTTAAACACCTCCCTCCCTGTTCCTGTCAAGTTCTGGAAATTTAATACCATGATAATACCAACTCTGCATTGCCTTCTGGAAAGGGAGTAGATTGACACAGACCCATTATAGGCATTTTAGCTCTAATGCTAGCACCCTCTTAGTCCAGATTTCATGTTGGGATGAAATGAGGAACTCACAAGTTACTGAATACTTAAGAAAGGAGGAGTTTTACTTTGTCCTAACAGGGTAAGAGTATGTAACAAAGATACAGTCACACCTAGATTCTCTGATGATGGTCTTCCTCTTCACCATCTTGAGATGCATGTGGTCAATAGTTATCAGGCTACTTGTGTGATCTTAAGCACCTATCAAGGCTAGGAGACTCCTACTATATGTGACTAGGACCTTGCATGTCCCCACATCAGTAAACTAATTCAGGAATGTTGGGAACAGCCAGGTTACATGGGGAAAGAAGCTGTGTCATGGAAGTCAGGTAAGCTGCATCAGGAAAATGGTGGTCCTATTACATACCAGTCCTCCATGGCATGGTCCTAATAATCTTTTGGAGAACCTCCTACCATTTACATGAATGGACAGTTCTCTTTTCATAGGTAGTACTAAAAAAGGGAAATGGAACAGAAAACAAGCAAACAAAATTGTGGAGGACAAAAGTCAATAATTCTAGTTCTTTCCTCCCCCTTTGGAAGGATCAAGTTTCAATTCTTAAATCTTTTACTAGATAGTTCTCCTATCATGGACAGTGCTAAGGGAAAATGACAATAGAAAGAAATAAAACCAAAATATGTAATCATACAAAAGCCATTAAGTCCTAAGCCTTTATTTCCTTCTTCAGAAAGACTAAGTTTCAAAATCTCACAATTTGGTCCATATGATGGGTGATGCCACATCTTTGAAATTCACAGTGGGACTCCTAAGGCAAAGTTGTGGTAATAAAACAAAATGGCACCAAGTACATCAGAGCCACAGCACAGAGGATAACATTCCAGTAATATCACAGATTTCTTCCAATGTGAGGTAGTGATGATGAGCAGGACCAACTCCAGGAACATTAGAACTTCTATTTTGACACGTCTTCCAAGGCACCAATTCTTCACCCCATATTGGGTCGTCTGTGGTAAAGTGGTTAAGAGGTCACAAATCTCTTCATGCAAGTTGTCCAAGGATCTAAGCTGATTCTAAGGCTCTCCCTGTGAGACCACCTGCTCAGTACTTCCTGGTCCACCTACCAAAACCTCCCCGACCAAGAAAGATACATTACGGGAATGATATAAAACTATTGACCATTAGAGGGCTCCTCTGGAGAAGCTTCCTCCTTTTTCCTCAGTGACTAAATAAGGACTTTTCTCCACCATCACCCAAAGACTCCTCCTAAAGTTTATGTTGGAACTTCTATAACCAGCTTATCTCATTTGTGGAGAGGTACTACCAACTGCCTTCTGTCTCAGGGTGGGGAGTCACTGTCCTTCCTTCCCCTGGTAGTACTGTTGGAGAATATTCTCTGTGGGACTAGAAGCAGATTTGTGCTACAGAAAGTTGCCCAGTGGGGTGCAGAAGGAAACAAAATCTTCATTCCTTGGTCATTGTTGACCTTGCTGCATAAATTGGACTGCCAGAATGGTCAGATCAGTAGTAAACTGAGTTTATGTATTCAGCAACTACAAACCAAGTTCTTAGCTTTCAGGGACCATGCAATGAAAGCAGAAAGGCCAGTAATGGAGCTGGTGACTGGACAAGTGAAGAGATCTTTCCTCATGAAAGTGGGAACCAAAGACTCCAACTTATAGTGTCTGAACTAGAGATTTAGGTTCTGCTTCTTACTGACAAAGGAACCACAAAAGTAGAGGAGAACAGATTGGAGCAGAGACTAGAGAATTCCCACTAGTGATTAGACAGCCCAAGGTTTATACTATCAAGTCTGTTTACTGTCCTTGTAATTTTTATTCCAAAGTGTCCCTCCCTGATCACCACTGTCCTATATGTGTTGTGTTCTTCTATCAAAAGCATTCTTAACCTGGGGTCTGTAAACAGTAATAGATAGATAGATAGATAGATAGATAGATAGACATAGATATAGATATATGTACATGTATGCATATATATGTTTATCTATACACACATTATGTATCTGTGTCTGTGCATATATGCATATAAAGCTCTATTTCAATACAATTGGTTTTCTTTGTAATCTCATGTACTTTATTTTATGAATTAAAAAAAAAAAACATTATTCTCAGAACAAGTCCATAGACTTCACTGGATGGCCAAAGGTGTCTATGACACACATAAAGATTAAGAATCCTTGCCCTATTAGAATTTAAGGTCTTTGAGGGTCAAGGACTAGTTTTGCTTTTGTCTTTATATTCCTGTTGCTAGGCATAGTGTTTATCATATGGCTCATTATTTTTTTCATTCAGTATAGAAAATTTCTAGAAACATACATTTGCCATCCCAAATCTTTTTGTCGCTAGTCATTGTCTGAAAATGGGGAATCAGTGAATAAACTGCACAAGTGATTTATCATGTTGATAATTCAGCTTAGGCAATAGATAAGGCTCTCCACAACAAAGAGTGTGTTGAAAAGAGACACAAACCCTATTTAAAAAGTTTGGTGCAGGAGTGGAGAATCTGAGGCCTGGAGGCCACATGCAGCTCTCTGGGTCCTCAAATGTAGCCCTTTGAGTGAATCCAAACTTCACAGAACAAATCCCCTTAATGAAAATATTTTTCTGTAAAACTTAGACTCAGTTACAAGTCTTACCCAAGGACCTAGAAGGTCACATGTGGCCTCAAGGCTGCAGGTTCCCCACCCCTGGTTTAAACTTTTAAACTAGCATTCATTCACTCATCCAACAAACACCTTAAGCACCCAATAAGATGTGTACAATGCACTGGGTTGGGAACTGGGAGTGGGGAATGAAGGTTGTGGGGGAGGTAGGGCTGAGTCCAACATAAATGACATCCTTGCTCTCGGGGTGCTCACAATGGAGTGATTTAGATAAAACACAGGCACAGGTAAATATCCAGGCATATTCTTCAGAATCATTAGATAGTTCCAGAACAATATAAATTTATTAAAATAAAGTTGCCAGAGGCAGTATGTTCCAAAGCAACCATACTCTAAATGGAAGGTTCATTCCTGGGTGGCCATAATTTGTATTATAAGTACTTAAAATGGATCTCCTCCAGAGACCCGAGCCTCTAAGGAGCTTAGGTGGGGCTGCTAAGATAGCTAACAGACCCAGGTTTGAAGGCCTGGCACACCAAGTCATTGGGGACCCCTGAGGTTTGAGGCTGGCAGAAAGAGCGAGATGTGTCGCAGATGGCCCAAAGACAAGAAACCAAGAATCCAATAACATTCCAGAAAGAAGATGGGAAGGGAGTGGGAAGGAGATAATTAATTGTGCCTCAGTTATCTCTAAAGCTCTGCTTTAAGATTGGGAGAAGAGAAAACTGAGATGAATTTGAATGTTGTTTCTTATGTGCATCATATAAGCCACACATGCACAAATTCATGTTCTTCTGAGCTTGGCTCCAACCCAACTCATCAGAATATTACATATTCCCCCTTCCATATACTCCACAATCCAGTCAAACTGGTCTTTCTGTTTTTCACAAACAATGTTCCACCTCCTCTTTAAATGAGTAAAACTGGATCTTCCCAATGCCTAGAAATAAACTCCTTTGTCACCTTTATATCTTAGAATCCCTAATTTCCTTTGAAACTCAACTGCTGTCTTCGGCAAGAATCCTCTCTTGGTTCTCCAAGCTACTCCAAGCCTTCTCTTCTAAGACTTTCTTATATTTATGTTGTAAATGCTTTTTTTTTTTGATAGACTGACATATTTAGATAAATCTATTGATCTATCTATAGCTTTATCTAATATACCTAATACATAATCTGAGTGTTACATATATGATGTATCTGATATATGTATCTGATACATATACTGATATATATTGATTATATATATATCTTATATATACTGATATTTGTTATATATACTGATATAGAATGTATATTATATATATATGTACACATTATCCTATAGAATCTTGAATTTTATATTATGTGTATGTATTCTCTCCTCTGATTGAATATAAACTCCTTCATAGGAGAGATCATTTTATTTTTGTCTTTGAATCTCTTATGTTCAGTGAAGTGCCTGGTATGTATTAGGTACCTAATAATTGCTTGTTAATTTATCAATAGGATGCTGTGTTTGTCTTTCATTCTCAAAGAAGCCCATGACATCAGGGAGATGATGACATAACTTGCAGTTGACATTGATTTGAGTGAGGGAGGACTGTGCAAGATCACCAGCCTCACTTTCTCCTCCAGAGCCATCTGGGTGCAGTGGGCAGATATTCATCAAGATGACTGGAGATGACCCAGGATGCAATGGGAGATCCTGGCCATTTTAAGATGAGGTCTTTTCCCATTCTCACTTTGACTGAGGTATGATCATTCAGCTACTTTTTAAATAGCTACTCATGGGATGTCCCCTTTAACTAAAAAAAAAAAAATAAATCAAACTGGAAGGGGAAGATGCTCCTAAGAGCATTTTCTCTGGAGTAAGAGGTATTGGTTCAAAACCTTCCTCTGTTGTTTACTATTTGTGTCACTTTGTCCAAGTTACTGAAAGTCCTTGAGGCTCAGTTTCATCATTTGTAAACTGATGCAGTTGAACTAAATGAATTCTAAGTTTTGTTCCAGTTCTAGACGGATGATCCTATGATTATGTGGTTATATATAATCCAAAGGGCAAGGAATGTAAGGTGCATGGCAGCCATGGATCTGTAATGTGTTACCAGTTAAGAATCGTACAGTAGAAAAAGAGTTAAAAAAGAAAAAAAAAATCAGTCAGGCAATAGACTTTTATTAAGCACTACTGGATACCGGGCACTGCACTAAGTTCTGGTATCAATTAAGTAAATGATAAGACAAGGATCTATCTGGGGCCTATAACAAATCTTGAGGGAAATGATTTGTCTACATTTGTAACTCTTTGGTAAGGCAGGACTCCTTTTCATTCACAAAAAAATTTCTTACTACCTTAAATTCTACTCACTGTAATTTTAGAATTGACTAATAAATTTGAGTTTAGAACATCAATATTATTTAAGATTGTTTTGGATTGATTCATGTCTCCCCTGAATCATATATTTTTTTATATTTTTTCCTTTTTATTGCAAACTTCATAATGATTGGCAAATTTCACATATATTTAGAGAAGAGCAGAAAAATACTACGAGAAACTGGATTGTTGTTTTGTACACTTTAAAAGAAATAATTTTTATTATTTATAAAATTGTAAAATTTCCTTTTGTACTTAAAAGGTTTTGGCCATTAAAAACATTTTTTGATGTTCTTTTTTCATAATCATCACTGCTCACTAACTCATCTGCCATAAAAGTTTCCCATTGTAAAAAAAAATATTTTTTAACTAAATCAGAATAAGTCAACACACTGGTTGACCATGAAGGCAGTTCACATGCTGTACCTCTAGTATAGCATTGCTCTGTCCAGAGGTGGGATGCATGCTTCAACACCAGCTGAGCTCCTTAAAATAGTGGGGCCTCTTCAAGTACAACCCTGTTTTCTACTGGGAAAATATTTGCCATTCCTCAGTCCTCTCCTGTTGTCCATGCTCTTCCAATGTCAGTAATCATATCTAACAGTTCTTTCAGTAACATGGAAGTTTTACTTTACCTTACAGCTTGGTGACATAATGGAGAGAGCATTGGAGTTGGGAGTGGGGGGAGAATGTCAATCAATCCATAAGCATTCCTTAAGTACCTACTATTTCTCCTTACTATGCCAAGTGCTAGAATCAACTAGGTAAATAATAAGTCAAGGAGCTAGTATCTATACTAAACCTTGGGGGCAACAATTTGCCTATAGAAAGACTTGAGTTCAAATACTGCCTCACATTTGATGATGGACAAATCACTTAACCTCTTTCAGCCTCAGTTTCCTCCTTGTAAACTGAGGATACTGATAGCACCTCTATCACAGTGGCATTGTGAGGAGTAAATGAAGCACCTACATAGTAATGTGCAATGATATTTTTTATTATACTGTGTTATGGATTTATTTTTTGTTCTGTGAATTGAAAATAAAATAAATTTTTAAAAATATAAACCTTGAAGTGCTATATAAATACTGTAATTCATCTGAGTTGAAAGACTTAAATTCTTCACTGACAACTAAATCCTTCCTTACTACCTCCCTACTTTCTGGGGTTTGTGGAAAGGGTGTCACTTCCCTGTCAGTCTTTATTATTCAAGCAATTAATATAAAGATGTTCAATTTCCTGTGGCCCATTTACAGTGAAGTCAATTTGCACTCTGGAAGGTTCTCTGCTTTGCCAGAAATTCAACTACATTAAGGTTTGACTGCTTACTGGGTGGAGTCTGAAGTTGTCTCAGTTATGTTGTATGTTTGATGATCAAAAAGTTCTGAATTTGGCGTTTTTCACTACTTAGGACATTTACAAGATTTGTGTGTGTGTGTGTGTGTGTGTGTGTGTGTGTGTGTGTGTGTGTGTGTGTATGAGCCCTGTTTAGGCTTATGATGCTAAGGATATGTAGTATCTGGTGAACACAACTGTTCCATATACCTTGTTATCACTTCTCTCCTGGTTCCAGTCCTGAATTTCTATACTTTCCCACTTCAGCCCTAGCTGCTTCCTCACCCTGAAGATGCCTCTGCCCATATGGCCTGCCCCCTCCTCCTATGGTTAAATTTCTGCAGGAATTTTCCTTCTGTCCTTTCAGCTCCTATTTACAAATTGTCTTCTCAAATTATAACATAAGATCCTTTAGGGTATGGACTGGCTTTCTTTTGCTTATATTTGTATTCCCAGGACTTAGTACAGTGTCTGGTACTTAGTAAGCACTTCTATCTATCTATATCTATCTCTCTCTCTCTCTCTCTCTCTCTCTCTCTCTCTCTCTCTCTCTATATATATATATATATATATATATATATATATATAAATATATATATATATATATGTGTGTGTGTGTGTGTGTGTGTGTGTGTGTGTGTGTGTGTGTGTGTATCTTTGCCAAAAGAATTACTCTAAAACATTAGGTAACCTAAAGTGACAAATTCTAAAGTTGTGAATGATATGTGAAGACATGATAAGGTGGTAAACTGCACTTTTGGAGAGAAGACCCAAACTGAAGGTGTTGATCCATTAAAATATTTAAGCCCTGTAGCCTCACATTAGCTTTCTAAGAAGGGTAGAATAATAAACATTCTAATCCCCATTGTTCATATCAAGAAACTAAAGCCAGAGAAGGTTAGTAACTTATCTTGTGACATAGCAAGTTGTTGTCAGCCTCTAGACCAATACTCAAGTCTACTGACTTCTAATCCATTGTTTTTTCCATTTTTCTATCCCACATAATCTCACTATTCTGAATTGCAATCTTAATAAAGAATTTTCAGTGTCCTTCATTGGTGGGAATTGTGTCCTTTTGAAATCTTCAAGTGTAAATACTTTAAAGGATGAATTTTGTACCAAGAATCAAGCTTTGAGTTTAGAATCCGTACAAAGTGATTTCAAATTTGTCACACATACATTTACTTCATTTGACTATTATTATTCTAAATATATGTCAGTATTTTAATTATATTGAGTTTAATGTACATGAATATTTTAGTATGCTTCATTTCATTAATGAAAAAGCACTTAAGATTAAATTGTATAGCTTGTACTTTGATATCTCTAAAATAGATTTATAGTCATCAAAGAGCTGCTGTGTTTTTTCTATTGTTCAAATTTTTTTAATCCATTATGTCTCCATAAAAGTATCCATAGTCAATATCTCATTTGGTTCTACCTCTTTAATTGAATGTGGTTACTTTTGACTACAACTCTTTTAGAAATTCACATTTTAAAAAAACGTTGATTTAATCGCATTTCTAATTGATATAGACAAGAGATAATTAAGACCTCCTAAAACTAAACAGAGGAACAACAAACTGACCACAATCCATTCAGAATGTTTCAGAGTACCTCCAGAAGGGCCTGCAGCAACCCCAGAGTAGACCAGAGAATATAGTATATATTACTGATATAGTATATCTAAAAAGTGATATAGTATATCTAAAAGGTGTCTTAGCATCACAGAAACAGAACCTCCCAATGTTCGGACCTCAGAACATAAAAATTAGAACATAAAATCAGCGAATTCCAGAACTTGGAGGAATTTGAGATGTATGGAACTTTGGAGACTATGTAGTTCATTTTCCCTCTGTGACAGATGAAGAAACTGGGAGCAAAGAAGAAATAATTTGGTGAAAGTCACAGGGCTAATTAGTAGTAGAGTTGACACTTATCCCCTTTGTTTCTTTACTCCCAGACCTGTATGAGGTATTGATGACTTCATGCAGTAGGAGTAAGAATATAGCACCTCTCCTCTGACTCAGGTGGAGACAGCTTTGCCCAGAATTTGCCCTCAGGATTGGGCTGTCCTGAGCCAAAAGGAGAATGGAAGAAGTGATATTGATGATGTCAGTTGTCAAAATTCTACTATTGTGGAAAACAGGAATTTCCTGGCCTGAAGTTTCTAGACTTGTTCTCTTAATTAGTATTGATGGAAATAACTGTTCAGCTTTATTTGGTCTGGTATTGTGCAGCATATATCTACCTGGTCTCATTTCACCACCTGGTATTTGTGTCATTAGTATATTTGGGAGATTGCCCATTGCCACTGAATCTCTATTTCCAGCTTACTAAGAACTATGAGTTCCCTGTATGAATCCTAGTCTTTCCTACCTCTGCACCTTTGCTCACCCTGTTTCTTCCATTTGGAAATCTTATTCTGCCCCCATTAATTTCTTTTTGTTATCTTTTAAATCTGTCAAAATCTAACCTTGGCAAGCACCAACTGCTCTATAGTCTCTCCTGATTTACCTTCTTCCCACTCCCCTATTAAAAATCGTCTTTTCTCCATAAACATCTTCATAGCATTTCACTTGTCCCTCTATATTGGCATATAACACATATTAAGTGATATTTCAGGTATTCATGTGTATTTATACCTTCTTATTAGACTGAAATTTTATGTAAATTCCAAGTCTTATGAATCTACATATTTTTCTCAGTGCCTAACATACCTTGCATATTACAGAAATAGTAAATAATAAAAGTCAGACCATCTATTCCAAGTCTTTCATCTTAGATGAAGAAATAGGTTGAGATAACCAGAATGACTTACTATAGTCAGAGGGTTTAGTTAGTAGCAGAGCCATGTTTCATCATTTCCAGCACCATGCTCTTTCCACTAGGACAGGCCTCCTGTTCATTACACACATTCATGAATTAATGAATATGCAGGAAAAAGGAAAGTGTAACTATAGATTAATAAAAGCAAAGATTGCTTTGGCTCTTCTTAAGGAAGACCATGAGCCAGAGAACTAAACCTTCATGCAATAACCAAACCAAAATTGTGTAGAATGTTCTTTGTACAAGTTGAAAGGGTGCCTGTATCTTTCCCTACAAAGTTAAGTGAGAGAGTGTGCATAAGTGTAACTGTATGCATCTGTGTTTCTTTTTTGTAAGTCAGTTAAAGAAGATTTGGTCAAGATGTGCGATGAATCAATACCATTAGCAGATGAAAACAATCATGACAGAAGTAAACTCCAGAGACATTCTTTAGGGACTCTGCTGACCATCACTTTAAGCCAAGGAGAATGTAATGGAGTAACACTCCAGTTACTTAGAAGGCAGTTTTTAGGCAGGTTTAATCATCTGGAACAGTCATGTACCTGAAATTAAGTGAAAAGTCTTAACAGAAGAGTTATCTTCAAAGCATTTTTCAGTTGTACCAATAGAGACTGAGCTTAGCCTTACATTTTCAGTGGTATAGATAAATTCTTGGTCAAGCAACCCACCTCTTGTATGGCAGGTTGGTGCCTTTTCTACAATGTGTAACCTTGAACATTGAGAAGCTAAGGGACTTGCTGAAGGTAGCACAGTTTGTATATGTTCAATCCATGAACCCAGAATTCTACCTCTCAATAGCAGCAACAGCAATAAAATTTTGCATTGAAGAAGTAACATTGTTTGGTGCAATGGACCTGGTCTTAGTAGAAGATTTCTTTAAATACTACTTCTAACACATAATTTTTGTGTAACTTAGAATAGCCATCTAATTTATGACACTCTGGCATTTTAGGCAACTCTGTAAGACATAAGCTACAAAGAACATTCTCGCCTACAATGTGGGGGGCATTTACTTACCTAAGAGTTCCCTATATCAGTGAAATCATAAGTTTAGACCTTCTGTCTCTCCTAACTTTAACCCACAAGAGAAGTATAGTAGACATTTTAGATATTATAATAATAACTCATAGGAACAGTTAGAGAGTTGTACGTAGAGTGCTGGGTATGGAGTCAGGAAGATTCATCTTCCTCAGATCTGCCCTCAGACTCTAGTTGTATGATCCTGGGTAAATCACTTTGCTCTTTCCTCAGTTTCCCCATCTGTAAAATGAGATGGAAAAGGAAATGTCAAACCACCCCAGTATCTTTCCAAAAAAACCCTAAATAGGATCATGGAGAATTGGGCACACTTGAAAAATGACTGAAACAAAATAATAACTCATTTTCCAAGTAACCTTTGAGTTAAATAGTAAAGTTTCATTATGCTTATTTTATAGAGGAGGAAAACAACACTCAGAGAGGTAAGGGACATGCCCATGGTAACATACCTAGGAAAAGCTGGAGGTAGGATGTGAAGCAGGATTAAGATGCCAGAGCTGTGTTCAAATATAGATCTCTTCCTTTTAAATTCTTGCCTCTATATCATGCTGCTATGATTTTATTTTATATGAGAAAAAACAGCGAGGCTAGGAAGAGTCAGCCAGCAGCAAAAGCAAGATTCAGAATAAAAATAACAATAGCTGGCATTTACATAGGATTCTACATAGATTTTGCATAGTACTTTGCATATTTTATTGTGATTTTTCCTCCCAATTACCCTGTGAGATGGATGCTACAGCTATCATTACCTTTGCTGTGCAGACTGCTCAAGTGCTACTCAGAGAATCTAAATGAACTGCCCCAGGGGAGACCGCAATCTCGGGACAGGGAAGGGCATTGAACTCAGTTTTCTCCTGACTCCAAGTCCAAAACACTTTCCATTATACCATGCTGCCCATGGAGCAACTACTTTTATAAGAGATCCATGTTTATGGACCATTTAGGGTTAAAACAAATGGCTGTCCTTGTCATGGTAGCCCTAAGGTTTGTTTCAGCACAGTACAACTGTTACCTAAAATGATGAAACAAGGGTGTCAAGAATGACAATGGCAACAACCATTACCAATCCCAATTATGTAGAGCCTCATCATATGCAAAGCATTTTCCTTAAAAACAAATATGGGAGGTGAATATTGCCAAGTATCATTATCCCAATTTTGACAGAGGAGGAACTGAAGTTTTGAGATTAACGCAAAGTCACACACAGAAAATAAAAGTTTTTCAACCCTGATCATTAAACCCCTTGGGCTTTCCTCTATCACACCGAGCTGCCTCAGAATATCTTGTCCAATATACTGTTATTAAAAAGATAAAGATGCTAATTTCAAAAGAAAAAAGGAGTAAACTTCATCTCTCTGTTAAACCCACTTGTAGAGACGAGAAAGTGTTTATGAAATTATAACTAGAAAAAGACAAATGAATTAAGCTGCTCTCGTGGAAAACACAGATTCTCATCATACCATGGATAAGACTTAAACTCATATTACTGAGTCTATGTTGGAATTTCCCGTTCCTATCATCTACGCCATATACTCCTCTCTCCAAGTTTTCACACTGGGGGACTGAAGACCACATGTCAATCAGGTATCATCTCTAGGGCTAAGAGAATAATGAAAGGCTAGAAATAGTGGGAGGAAGACTCAACTTTGAATCAGTAGACCTAATTTAGTCCAAAACTTTATTACTTACCAGCTGTCCAATTCTTTTGAGAGGTACTATGACGTAGCAAATAAGGCACAGGCCTTAGGGTCAGAAAGATCCATGCCAGTCTTCAAAGTAAGAGAGTTAGGCTTGATGGCCACTAAGGTCCAATGCTTAACACAGTGCCTAGAGCATAGCATAGCATACACATACATATAAACGCTATACATATATCTATATACATATGCACACACACATATATACATATACATAATATATATTATATAATATAAATGATATAATAACAGTAGTAACTAACATACCCACATACATGTGAATGTTTTAGCTGTAATTACTCCTGGGCCATCTCCAGTCATCCTGATTTATATCTTGCTACTGAACTGAGATGCCTCCAGTGGAGAAAGTGTGGTTGGTGACCTTGTACAGCCCTCTCTCACTTAAATCCAATTGATTTGCAATTCCTAATGCCATGGTCCTCTTTGAGAATAAAAGACAAAAGACAACAAAGCAGCAAATACTACTGCTTCTACTCACACTACAACACTAAATCTATGATCTCACAACCTTGGATATAGATCACTTCATACCATTAGACCTCATTTAATTTTTTCTCTCTAAGATCCTTTCTGGCTCTGACATTCTATAGTCTATGATTCTAGAGCTTTTTCTACCTCCAACAATTTATGGTTTTTAAGGAGTCAAAATATACCTATTCTAACAAGTAATAAGCTTTAGAGGGTCAGGTTCCAGAGATGGTTTTGATAGGTCCATCCTCTCTGGGCTTGGCAGACATTGTGCTATGTGATAATGTTTGCCTGCTGAGGGCTTTGGTTCTTGGCATATCTTATTAAACTAGGAAGTGCAATCCAGGCAAACCGGGAGCTTGCCAGAGCCCTTTCTCTCCAGGTATCCTCAGGCTGAGAAGCACTCCCACAGTGGAGCACGTAGGCAGAACTTCTCAGGCCACGCCTTCTGACACCTCCAATGTTCTTTGTGAGCCTGCCAAGTACTCCTGCCATGTAATTAATTTTGTTGGCAGAGAAATTGCCCAAGACCTCTGTGTTTTCCTCATCTCTGTGGTTTAGACCTTTGAATCACATGATCAGAGATTTAAACAAAAAGCCACTTAAAGAATTCATCCACCCAAAACCCACTGCACCTTTCCCCTCCCCATTGGATACCTGAAGATATCAAGGGAAAAATGATTAGCCCTGGGTCAGTTGCAACATTAAAGAAAGAGCTGCATCTCTGTCTCCTGATTACCAGTCCTATGGTTTAACCAGTATACCTCACTGGCTCCTGGACTGTTCACATTTTATAGAAAGATAAGAAAACCAATGTTCTGAGAACTCTGGTGATTTGTCCATAGTCACATGGCTAGCAAAAGACTAGGCCAGGAGTAAAACATAGCTCTCCTGGCTCCAGGTCCAGGTTCTCCCCACTGTACTACACAATCTTTCACTATTAAATTGTCTCCAAACAACTTAAATGTTAGTCCATTTGGTTCACAAAAGTACCAGTAGTAGGACAGGGATATTCAATTTGGAATCCAGCAACTCTTTTTGGATGGTGAATGAGATAAGGTACAGTTCTTTTGTTTGTTTTTTAGTTCTGTAACTTTATTGGAGAAAGAGAGCTCCTAGTGAGAAATTCTATCAGTGAACATCTTCGTTTGAGAGTTTACTGTAACTCTGACTGGTAAAGTGACTTGGAGCAGGATCCCACAGTCATGATGGTGAAGAAGGAGGACTTTAACCCACTTCTGCCTGATTATAAGGCTAGTTCTTTATCCCTTATGCCACATATGCATATATGTGTATGCAAATATGTATGTATGTGTATATGTATGCATGCTTATATGCATGTTATACATGTGTACATAGTATGCCTACACATACACACATATACAAGGTGTGCACATACACATGTATATGCATGTATACACACATGTGTACATATATGAGATATTTTCTGATTAAAATATGGCATACATCTAGCTGAATGTCAGTATATGTAAATATATACGTGTGCATATATGCACACATGTGCAAATGATAATTTAACAATGCATATTGAACATAATTATCTTTTCATTATGACTCACTTAATATTATGTTTATATAAAATCAGTTAATGTAATATTCAGAAGTTAGGATTGGTCAGATTTTTGATGTAGGAAGTGCTATTTGGACTTTCAAAAATGACCTGAGAATGATCTCAAAACAATGCTTATCCTCATATCATTGCCCTACTGACAGTTCACTCTTTGCCCTATAGTCAGTATATTCCATGTACTGTTGTTTGATACCCACACACATACACACACACACACACACACACACACGTATTGATACCTGTATCTGTATCATCTAGATACTGACACATAGATTATCTATAAATTTTGAAATTTAGTCTATTTTTTGTTATACTATAGTGTTCTATCATAACATTATACAAATGTTATGTAATATTTCTTGTGTTTCTTGTGTTTGCTGTATTATGCAGGGAACAGGATTTTTCTGTCTTATTGAAGAGAACTTCCAGATAAGGAAACTCTCTTTACCAATGCAGGTCAGGAACTTCTCTGCAAATTATTACCTCAGAAATTTGCCTAGAGTGCAGACAATATAGATAGTGAGTCATCCTCAAAGTCAAGGGATTCTGGGTTAAGTCCTCTCTCTGACAAATACTGTGACCCTGGGTAAGATATGTATGCCTACACACACACACACACACACACACACCCTATTTCTTCATGTAAAAACATACATATATATTTATATATATAAATGGGCATGTTATATACATATATATTGCTTTTAAAGATACCTGTACATGTGTACTCTTTGTGCGTGTGCCTCTGTGTGTGTGTGTGTGTGTGTGTGTGTGTGTGTGTGTGTAAGCCCGTGTCTGTGAAGGGTCTGTGATCTTATTTGTGTGGGAACTCCCATGGTCACAAGGCTAGTAAGCACTAGAGCAGGATCAGAATCATAAACTTATTTAAGTTCATGTCCCATAATCTAATTCTATCCACTATGTCTGTCTTTCTGTCTCCTTGTCTGTCTCTTTCTGCATAGACAAATGAGATAGAGAAAGAGAGAGGGAGAGAGAAAGTGAGTGAGAGAGAGAGAGAGAGAGAGAGACTCTTTTTTAAGAGAAATAGTGACTGGTGGAATTCAAATTCTATGAACCTTGGTAATTGTGTAGCTGATGGCAAAGGAAGCTCCCACACTGACATATATACATATATACATATTTATATTCATATGTACATTTTCATCATCATCAAGAGTACTCTTCCCAAAACTTATTAGAAGTCTTTATCAGTTGCTTTCACACACACACACACACATACGCACACACACACACATACGCGCGCACACACACACACACACACACACACACAAAAACTCATTTGCTGGTGGCCAGCCTTTCAACAAATGACTTCTTTCTTTCCTAAACTACAATGTTTCTCAAATGACAGACTCATCACTTTGTAAGACAAACAAGCCATTAAATCAGTGAAGGCTCAAGTTTCTCTTTTTTCCTGATATTTAGGGTCTCCTCAAAATGAGAAGAGAGATAATTAATATATAATACAACATAAATCAGGTATGTAACAGATATCCATTTCCTATGCAAAAAAGGAAGTACTTAACACAAAACACTTCCAGGTTCACATTGAGTAAACAAGCTAAACAAGCAATGCTAGTTACTGTTATGCTCTGCCAGAAGGTCGACACTTAAAAATACCTAAATATGAAACAATTTACAAAGCTATTGATTAGGCATTTTATGTTTCTGCTCAGGTTTTCATTGTCCTACTCAAAGTACATGTCTTCTGGGAAGTCAATCCAGGTATTAGGCTCATGTTCTTCATTGTGGTCATCTTTTTCCAAGAATATTGTAATAGTTGCAGTACGTGAGATATTTTGAAGCATCAACAGCACTTACTATGAGAAGGCATAGTCTCTCAAACTATTAGATGGCCTTAGGGCTGGATATGCCCTTTTCAGGATCCACACTCTTTCACCTAACATGATGAAAGAACAAAGAGGAGGTGTCCCAAAATCCAGCATCAACTTTGCCTAGGTAAGACAAGGTTTCAGGCTGTCATGTGCTCATGGTCACATGGCACTAGGATGGAAACTAAGATGAGCTACTCTTTTCCCACTCATGGGAAGTCCCAGAGCTAAATAATATAATCTGGATAATAAAAGGAACATAAATGACTGTGTGTGAAGTCATTCCCTTTTTAAAGGGCATATGATCCACTGGCTTTTCTAGGATTCACTAGTTCTTCTTGTTTTGACAGCCAATAAAGGGATTGACTTATATTTTCCAAGCCTTCAGTGTTGAGTTAGGTTCATGCAGTTGCTTGGAAATTCAAGGGAGCATCTCTGCTTATGCTTTTTTTAGCTATCAGTTACACAATGTAGACTCAGCTCAAACTTTGGTCACAAAAGGTACTTGCTACATTTTGGAAAGAACCCTGATATCAACTTCTGTTTAAGATGGCATCTTGATAAGTCCTAGAGGGAGCTAAACTCTCACATAAACACTCTATCAGAATTCCAAATATGTACTAGAGGGAAGAATAATAAAGAAAAATAAATCAAAGTAGCAATAAGATCCTCTTTCCAGTATAGGACTGCACAAGAAAACTTCTTCAAGGAGGAAACCAGTACAACAAAATGGAACTTTAAATCAGTCATTGCCAATTAGAGTAACAGGAGTCAGAGGCAGCTCTCATAGCTCCCTTCACAAGGAGATAGGATTGGGAAGAATGCCCTCACCTAGGGCTTTCCAAGAAGCCTGGACATAACACTGTCCAAGCCCACGAACCAGGGGCTCACAAAGAGGCCTGAAGTCAGCACTCAGAGTCATGGAGTTTGAGTGCCTAATCTATATTCACAGTAGGAAAGAGGATGAAGACAGCACACAGGCATCAAGCCCTGATGGACCACATAAAAGATCTAAAACTAGAGCTCTTAGCTGAGACACTTCAAAAGGCAGAGCCTATACAGGAACCAGGAAGCCACAAGAGCGGTGTCCTTGCAGGAAGACTGTAACCAATGTATAACATCAAGTTAAAATTTATCAGGACTGTAGCAGGGGGTGGAGTTATCTTCAGTTGGGGTTCATAAAAGTAATAGACTCAAGTATGTGTTGGTCCATAAGGAGACAGAACCAGATGCCATGGACTATGCTGGAGAGACATGCTTAATACTAGTCATCTAATGACTGTAGGTCATTGGAACTGAGGCATCAGTGGCATCTAAACAATAGCAAGGATAGGATCAAGAAAAACTTGTGTATCTCATCCAAGAATGAGGGAAAGCATGAGGTCAGGCATTGGGACAAATTTCTAATCCAGAAATGGAGGATTGGAACATGAGTAAACAGAAGAAAGTACCAATAAAGAAATGATATGCACTGAAAGAAGCCTGCCAGTTAAACCTAGCAGAAGAGAGTAGCTCCAGAACAAGTACAAACAGAGCCTCAGAGAAAAGAATATTTTGGCCACAAAGACTCCAAGAATATCCAGAAGAAATAAAGCAAGAAAAAAAGTAATATTAGAACTATGGAGAAAAAAAATTAAGAAGAATAAATAGCTTATAATAGAAGATAGAAAACATGATCAAAAAAAGTACATTCCCTCAAAAATAGAATGGAACAAACAGAACTCAATGATTCTGCAAGCCAACAAGAAATATTGGAAGAAAGTGAAAGGACTTTGAAAAAAAGAAAATAGAAAAAATAAGATCTCAGTGATCAAAAACAATCAATCTGACAAATAGTTTCAGAAAAGAAAGTTTAGAATTTATTGCATTCCCTGAAAAAACATGATCCAAAAAAAGAACCTTGATGCAATAAAAATGACCAGACAGACAGAAATTAGAAGACAGAGTGAAAATAGAAAGTATCCAATGATTACTCCCTGAAAGAAACCTCAAATTGAGAATATTCAGGAAGGCAACAGTCAAAATTCAGATCTTCTAAGATTTTGAAGTTCTGACTTAGGCTGTTATTTTAGGTTCAGTACTGAAACAAAATGAGACATTTGTAATTCACTAAAAACTTAAATGAAATTTTACTTAGTCATAGCAGAGGAAGAATATTCACCATGAATATACTGTGAGGATTCCATACTGATGCGGCTGAACACTGCTGCCCATTGTAGGTCATATTCCTACTTCATAGCCAGAAATCTCAGAGAGGGAACTGGAGCACACAAATGGCCTCTGGTAGACAGGTGCTCCACAATCCACATCAACCTGAGTCAGTCCTTTTTGTCAATAAAACCACAAGAAGACTTTTAATAACTCTTAAGGAAAAGGATTAACTAAATCAACATGGGGTAGTGCTATGGGAAGAACTAGCCCTGCCTACATGGTAGAACCCTAAGAAATATTACTTCTTTCCTATGAGTCAAAGATAAACTAGAATTTGTGAATCAAAGAAATCACGGTGAGAATTGCAAAAGAGTATGCTTATTGATCATTAGAAAGGAGAGAAAAACTTGGAATCTAACATTCCAAAAGGTAAAAGAAAAGTCTCTGACAAACCTTGGAAAACATGGTAAATCTCCTAAGTGCTCAGTTGCCGTTACTGTAAAATGAAGGAGTTAGGCTATGTGGCCTCTGAGGGCCCTTCTAGCAATGGACATATGAATCTATAATACTATCCTATAAACCAAAGATGCCCAACCACATATAAAAATAGACTGAAAAACTGAGAATGTGATTTCAATGTTAAAAGAAAATGTATTCTTACTAAAATGGAGGACTTTAAAATATTCCTAATAAAAACATCAAAGGAAGTAATTAATAGAAAAATGAGAAACCAGAAAAATGTAATATATGAACTACATTTGAATAATTAGAATGGGCTAAAGGATGATGTAATAAAGCAAGATTAATCATTGGACAAACAAAAATAAATAGAAGTATAGCAAATAGGAGTTATGTACTTACAAAAGGTTATGGGAATAGATTAGATTCAAAGTAGTATAAGTAGAACCAATAACATGAACAAAGTACTGAGTTACAAAAAATTTTTTTTATAAGATTAAGGAAATAATTTCGGGAAAAGATATCTAACATTCATTACTGTGAATTTGAATGAATTAAATCAAAATTAAAGACAATGACAGAATTGATAAGAAAAAAATTCAAGAGACTGTCATATGAAAGAAACCTCTAAAAAATGAAGATACACACAGAATCAAAATGACAGACTGGAACAAAATTTCCTAAACATTACATCAACTTATAAAACAATAATTTCTATCATTCTATCCAAGTGAAAAAGGACAGGGACAATAAGTATGTCACACTTAAAAAAAAAAAGGTAAGCACCATAAATCTTTAAAGGAACCATGGACAATAAACCAATATCAGTATTATAGCTATATATACCAAAGAACATATCTTTAATTGGTAAGTGAAAAATCAACCAATTTCAAAGGTAAACATGGTAATGCAATAACAGGTGACTTTAATGTTCCTCTCTCAGAGCCAGACAAATCTAATAGCAAGGTAAATAAAAGGAAAAATATAAATTGAACTTTTAGAGGATTTTGAGCTAAAAGATTACCAGAATCATATGAACGGGTAGGCTAAAATAATGGAGATAAAGTTTTGGAAACTTCTAACAAGTTAAGAAGTCCTAAACTAGGGACTCAGTAATGGGTTTTCATCTGAGAACCAATCTAGCTAAATTCAGAGATAGCCATTGAGGCAACTTTGTTGTTGGTGGTGTTATAGAATCTTACAACCTTAGTATTTATGCTAAGGAAATCATGAATTTTTGAAGTATTTGAAGTAAGTATAAAATTGATAATCTTTTCTTTATGAGACAAACATACAGGCTACTACCAGACTAATATTCAAGCCTGTTCTGTTTTATAGCACTCACCAAAGATTATGTTCCGTTCACATAGTCTTTGGATTCCACTTTCAAACCAATAAAATTTAGAGGCATAACAGGAGGATTGTAAATAGAGGACCACCCTAGATAAGTTTGGAGAAGTTCATCACCTTTGGCTTAGTCACCATGTGATGAAATTCTTGACCACAGTGACAAACCAGTTACTAAGGGGGAGATTGGTTGTGATTTGCATGAGTGGAAGGAACACCCACAATGACAAATTCACAAATCTTTTGAAGTTTTAAAGCATAAGATGAATAACTCTTTACAAGCAAACCATGTAATTTCAAGTCAAAGCCGGATATTTTCATCAAGGGAACAATAAGACATCTCTCTGTAAGTCTTGCTTTGCAAAGTAGAAGTTCCTCTAGGCATGGTGCTTCTAGGACCCCAGCACCTAAACCTACTTGCTTTTCCTAAGGAGATATGCCCTTTTCCTCCATCCTAGAGAACAGGATATATAGTCAAGGGACAGAAGTAACACAACCTTTCTTTCCACTCTTCTCTTCCCCTGGCATCAGGGTGGATATAATTCTGCTCATGCATTATTGATAGGCCCAAAAGCCTGCCAAGTCAGGCTGCTTTTTTTTGTGACAGACAAAGGCGGGTACAAGGATGGCACCTCTCAGTGCTTGGGGCCCTGCTTTCATTAAGAACATTTTCTGCCTGTTCTCCAAGGGCATCCTCTGTCAGTGACTGCCACACAACAGAAAAAAAAATATGGCTTTGAAGTCCAGTGAATAGAAACCAAATGAATTAGCGTTCAGGTGTTCTCCAACCTGATCACAAAGGCCCAATTCAGAACCGTCCTTCACACCTTTTCACTTGTCCTTGTAAAATCCCAACACATCTTTGTGGCTCTCTGCCTTTATTTCCCTGTTCACTATTTCCCTCCCCAGGCCCTTGATTTCTTAATGCTTGCCAGTCCTCCAGGAAGACACAAGCACTTTCAGTTGTTGAGTGATTAAATATTTATAATCAGGGCAATGAGTGGGGTGTTGAATAATAAATGCTAAGGTTGAAGTGGCCTAAGATAATTTCTGCATATTTCTTCATCCATGTCCCCTTTGATTCTAAGGAAAAAATCCCTTTAATTAACAACTTTTTTTTTCTTTTGCAGCTGTGACAGTTGATAGTCCTTTATCACACTTTTGTTCATGAACCTTCACCTTTCCACTGTGCCAGAGCTGTTACTAAGACCTTCAAGAGACATGTAAACACTCTCTTGGTTTTTGCAGCCCACCTTATTTATCCATCCTCTATCCTAATGAAGGGTACTTAGTTCCAAAATGTAAGATCCTATACTAGAGATTCTCTGAAGCACCGTGTCTGTGCATGAAGAAGTTTAGGTATAGCCATAAGAAGAACAGAGCTGAAGAAATGACCGTACTTTCATTCATCTTCAAAGTACTTGAAACCTATTAGCTAATTAAAGTATTAACCTTTGGAAGGGAGCTTTAATACTCTCATATTTACTTCAAGGATTAGGTATTTCATCAGTGAAAGTAATCAGCCTCAATATACCCTAGTAGCACTTTTTTTTCATGAAATTCTTGGCATTGAAATATTTATCTGCTGGTGGCCCACTCTTTTGATGAGGCTCTCATCCCTTAGCTGTCCAGGGAACAAATATACAGTCAGCCCATCTTGGGACTTGGATTTGAAGATTTTAAAGTTTAATAGAACTGAGTCAGAGCTCGTACTCTTCTGTCATAGCCTTCCATGAGCCAGTCACCTTCATAGCACAATTAAAAATCAGAGGTGGGCTTTAATAAAGATATCAACAGTGTAGACACATAATAGTAACGGTAACTGGCATTTATATACTACATTTCAAAATTCATGCAATATAGGTCCTTCCTGAAAACAACCCTATGAGTTAGATTTTACAAGAATTACTATCCTGCTTTTTATAGATGAGGAAACTGAGACTCATAGAGGTTAAACGACTTGTCCCCTATCACAGATTTTTAAGTGTCAGAGATGAACCAAAATTAAGGTTTTCTGTTTCTAAATTCTGTAATCTTTGCACTGAGCTATAATATCTGGAAAGTGAAGTCAATAAAAGGTACAAAGTTTAAAGTACAAAACTTATTAAACCTATGTTAAATCAAAAATGTTATAAGAAAGTAGAATTGTGATGTAGAATATGAAATATTTCTAGTTAACTAGTATCTTTCATTTGAGGTAATCATTCTAAGATTTGTTTCTTGTAAGGCTTCTCATAGACCTGCTGCTTCCACCATTGCTATGGGCATTGGTATATGAGAAATTTCCTGGAGAAATAGTTATGTGTCTAAGAAATGTGAGGCACACATTAAAATTAGTTAGTCATGGCACTTAGAGCTGGAAGTAATTTTAGAGATCATTGCGTCCATTCCCCTAATTTTATAAATTCAAGTCAATTCAACAAACATTTATTAAATACCTTCTATATACTGTGCGAGGCCACAAGGATACAATGTCAATCACCATGCATTTATTAAGCTCTAGTCATATTCTCAGCACTGGGCTAACAAGTTCCAGGGATGAGATGAAAAATCAAAAATAGTCCCTCTAGAGCTAGCATCCTGATATGAGGAAATGACAACAAAGTGAATTTTTTTTGAAAATAATAATTTCCTATGGAGCAGAACACATGCAATAGCAATGGCAGGGGGATATGAAAATGCTAATGACGGTAATCCTATGTTGTTGTGGTCATCATCACTATTGTCTTTATTAAAATCAGGAAGAACTGAACTTAAATCTGTCCTTAAACACTTACTAGCTGTACTGCATAGGCTAATTCCTTCCAGCTCTGTTTGCCTCAGTTTCCCCAACTGTATAGTAGGAATAATTATTTTACCTGCCTCCCAGGGTTGTTGTGAGGATCAAATAAGTTAATTGTAAAATACTTAGCTCAATGACTAGCACATAGTAGGAGCTATAAAAATATTGACTATATTACTGTCATTATCATCAATAAGCATAATTACAGGGAGAAAGTTGAAAGCCTATATTACACAGGTTTTTTTAATCAAAGAAATAGTTTTGCAAAAATCAGTTATCATTTCAATGAGCAAAAATAAAGACCGATGACTAGTATGCAACAGGTAAGGTTGTTTAGTGGTGTCCAATTCTTTGGGACCCTTTTGGGGATTTTTTTGCAAAGACACTGGAGTAGTTTGCCATTTCCTTCTCCAAATGAGTACATTTTACAGATGAGTAAATTGAGGCAAGCAGGAGTAAGTAACTTGCCCAGAGTCATACAGATAGTAAATATCTGAGGTCCAGATCTGAACTCAGTATTCCTAACTTCGGTCCCAGCACATTGACCCTATTCCCAGAACTCTATTCCTGTGCCACCTTGTTACCCCTACTATACATCATAGAATTTGTTTAATGTAGAAAAGAAATTTTAAAAAAGGGAAGAGCAGAGAGAGGAGAGAAGAGGAAAGGTGAGGAAAAACTTCAGAATGAAGCACAGATAAGCCGGACAATTAGGAAGTGGGTGTGTAAAATCAAGTAGTCTGAAATAGAAATTCATAGTTTCATACAAAATCTTCTTTTTGTGTTCTACTATGTGTATGAGAATGCTTTTTTTTTTTTTGCAGTGTTTTACTTCTCCTTTGGGCAAATAGTAATAGCTTCCTAATTGAGTCTTCTTTTTTCTAGTTTTTTCCCATTCTAATCCATCATCCACATAGTCACCAAAAATGATTTTCTTAAAGTTCAATTATCTTCCCCCTGAAGGCTTTCAAGTAGTTGACTATCCCTGTATATCTCTTATATACCTGTATTCCTTAAATATAGGGATCCTATTAGCAACTACCATAGGATCTAGGCCTACTCTCCCAACTTCAATTTACAATAATTCTTTGGGTCTTAATACCACAGCAGCTACTTCTCCCATTAGGGGTATAGAGATTTCTGTGGGGGATTACAGTGTGTCTTTCTAATACTCCTAGTCATGAGCTCTTATCTGGTATGTCTCCTCTAATATGAACTACCAGTTAACATCTCTCCAATCACCTAACCAACTGATAGCATAACATCAATTGATCAATTAGCTTTTATAAAAGGATATGAACTGAAAAGGTATAGCAGGGACAGAAGTACAAAAGCATACTATCAAACCAAGAAAAAGTTGCTTCCTTGCTTGCAAGTTGTCTCAGGAACTGAGTCAATCCAATGCTGAATTGGGTCAAGTGAGTTGCTGTTCTAGACCTTCTCTTCTCCAGGTTCCTCTTCCTCCTCACCTCCAGTGTTCCACCCAAAAGAAAGTACATTCCATGCCCCAAAGCTGCTTTTTTCCTCTGGGTTTAGTGTCTACATTTCTTGCTCAAGGATCAAGCCTAAAACTCAACTGACTCTGGAGCTCATAGACTGGACAACAATTCCACACCCACCTAGCACAGAGTGGATTTAAATACTAAATAATAATTGCTTCTCTTTTACCCAGGAACCCGAGTGTCTTCTCCCAGTTTGATTTTTTTTTTGATTGATGGGGCTATTCCCCTGAGCAACTACTCGAAGAAGTCTATTCATTGAATGGGTATATCTCACTCAAAGTGAGAATCCTGTAGGACTTTAACCTGAAAGGACCAGGGTCTCACATTGCATCCTAGGCCATCTCCAGCCACCCTGATTAATATTAGGGACTGGACCCAGATGGCTCAGGAGAAGAAAGGGAGCTTGGTGACTTTGCAGAGCACTCTCTCTCTCAAATCAAAGTCAACTGCAAGTCATGTCATCATCTTGATATCATGGTACTCTTCGAGAATGAGGGACAACCCAACCTCTCCAGGCTCTGCTGCCATGGTAAAACTCTGTTATAGATTCTAGTTGCCAGACATCCACTGGCTCTTCCAACTTTGTGAAGCTTACATGATTAAATTCTGGTCCAAACTATGTTTGATCCTCATTCACTTAAGATTGAGAATGAACTGGGCAAAAAACAAAAAAAGTAAAAACAAAACAAACCAAAAAAAGAGAATGAATTGAAAAGAAAAAAGTGGTAGAGAAGACCGCACTGTTTATGCCTACATAGTTGGTAAGAAAAAGGGCACAGAAACATTTCCTCCATCCAAAGACCCACAGTTTTTCTTCTGGGGGGAGGAAACATGTGCATGTTCAATTCTGGCTCAACAGTCAATTAAGAGATTTTTGGTCAAAACTGAAGAGGGTTTGAGGGCCATAAGGCTCCTTTCATGTGGCAAAACACCTGATGCTGATTCTATTGCAGCTGAGATTTACGAGGTAAAGGGATGATTGTTCATACAAAAGTTTCCAGGTTATATGGCAAGAGGAGGTTATCTCCCAGGGGTTCAAGGATGCCTCCACTGCCCATCTCTATAAAGGTAAAGAGAATAGATTGTCCTGTGATAATCACAGGGGAGGTCTCTCTTTTAGTCATTGCTGGCAAGATTCTTGCTAGAGTCCTCCTTAATAGGCTGATCCCTCACCTGGAAGATGGTCATATACCTGAAAGCCAGTGTGGCTTCAGAAAGGGCTGAGGAATAGTAGATATGGTGTTGGCTGCCTGACAACTCCAGGAGAAATACCAGGAGCAGAAGAGAGGTCTGTACACAATGTGTGCAGATCTGACCAAGGCCTTTGTTAGTTGTGAGGGTTTATGGAAAATTATATTAAAATTTAGTTGCCTAGAGAATTTCATCAGTATTGTATGGCAATTTGTTTGCCTAGGTTCTGGATAGTAGACAATGCTCTTGTGCCTTCCCAGTCATCATCAGAGTGAAATAGTGCTGTGTGCTTGCTCCCACCTTTTTAGCATGATGTTTTCAGCCATGTTGTTAAATGCTTTTAATGAGGTTGAACACAGAATTAAGGTCAACCACCATATTGATGATAAGTTCTTCAATTTGAAAAGGCTACAAGTCAAGACCAAAGTGGAGGAAGTATTGGTGCATGATTTTCTGTTTGCAGATGATTGTGCACTCAGTTCAGCTTCTGAAGCTGAGATGCAACAAAGTATGGATCAATTATCTGCTGACTGTGCTAATTTTGGCCTAATCATTAACACCAAGAAAACACAGGTGCTCTATCAGCCACCACCACACCAACCATACATAGAACCATTCATTACAACAAATGGAGAAGTTATGAATGTTGTGGATAAGTACATTTTCCTTGGTAGTATACTTTCCAGGGATGTACACATCTGACAATGACTCATTGTCAGAGCTAGCTCAGTGATTAAGAAGTTCTGAAGAAAAGTTTAGGAGAAGAGGTATTAGACTGACTACCAAACTGAAGGTCTACAGAACCATTTTGCTGACATGATTATTATATGCCTGTGAAACATGAACAGTCTACCAGTACCATACCAGGAAACTGAATCACTTCCATTTGAACTGTTTTAGGAAGATTCTGAGGATCACCTGGCAGGGTAAGTTACCAGACGCTGAAGTCCTTGCTCGAGTTAAACTGCCAAGCATTCAAACTATGCTTCAGAGAGTGAAACTTTGATGGACTGGCCACGTTGGTCAAATGCAAGTTATATACTTGCCAAAAAGACTATTTTATGGAGAACTTACATGGGGCAGGCGATTATATGGTGGTCAGAAAAAGCTATACAAAGACACACTCAAAGTCTCTGTCAAGAACTTTGAATTTGATTGTGCAACATGGAAGGCAATGGCACAGGATCGCTCAGCATGATGTGCCCATATCAGAAAGGGTTCTCTGCTCTATGAACAAAACAGAATTGAGACAACACAAAGTAAATGTGGGATGTGCAAATTTGAGTATCCACACCAAATATTCACATGGACTATCTGTACCCAACCTGCTGTAGAGCATTCTCGAACTCATATTGGTCTGATCAGTCTCCATCGGACACAATGAAACTTCACTTTATCATGGTGATGTCATTTTAGTCCTCTTCTAAAATGAAGGACAACCAACCAGTACATTAACAGTAAACAGAGAATACCTGTGCCTACTTTGAATTGAAGAAAGGACCTCTAGGACAAGGTACAGGCTCTGGAAACCCCACCCCACAACTCTCCTGGAACTTTCCCATGTGATCAATTCTCTGGTATTTGCCTGAGGCATCCCAGTAATCCTCTCTACTGGCCTTTCAGAGTAGTTTACACCCAATCTAATTCTGTTGCCTAGAGTTTTCCATCAATATCCTCCCTAGACCCCTCCCCTAGTCTTCCCTGACTAGTTGGTTGTTCTTAGATCCCTCCCACAGTCTTTCTGCATATCAGATTGATGTGCTCAGATTCAATCTGGCCCACTGTTGGATTGATACAAATGCCCAGATTCCTTAACAGTCTGGCCAATATGGTGGATTTTTAGAATCACATCCACTTACCAATGTTTTAGCAAAATTTGTCTTTGACTGAAAGGCTTGGGTGGAATTCATTTGTACAGGGTTCATGTGTCACTATTTAGGGGTCCCAGCACTCCTAAATCTCAACGCCTCCATTATTCATTTCCAGAAGCAGTGTAATCAAACCTCCATGTGTGTTGTTATCAGGCAGATTATATTCTATACACTCTAAAGATAGAACCAATGTCAACCTTGAAGGCTGTTTTTAATAAATCTTGTTTTTCTTTGACTGAAAGAAGGCTTTGATCAAATTCGTTGGGGTAGATTCCGTATGTCACTATTTCGAGATTCCAGCATCCCTAAACCTCAACAGATTTGTTCTGTAAAACTTGGACTCAGTCAAAAGACAGTACTCAAGGAACTAGAAGGCTAAGACTGCAGGTTCCCCAACCCTAGACTTGATGATCCCTAAAATTCCTTGCAGCTCCAAGTCCATGACTACCAAATTTTAAGCTTCACATTTCTCAGACACACAGCTATTCCTCAGGGAATTTTCTCATCCACTAACACCCATAGCAGTGATTAAAGCATCAGCTCTATGTGAAGTCACACAACATAGCACAGAAAAGTTAACTTAGACCTGTCATTCCATATTTTACCTGACAATGCAGTTTCCTGCTCCCCACCAAAGGGGGCTAATTGCAAAGCCCCTCCCAGTTACATAGATTTATCACCAGTGTCCAGACCTGCTGATGCTTTCAAGATAACCCTCCCCCTGTCAATGGCACAGCTGAGCATTCCCACTGGAAGGGCAGGAAAGGCAAATGTGTGTGCCTTGAAACAGACGGCACCAGGTAAATGTGAAAAATGCTGCTCAGGAAGATTAATCCTTTCTGTAGTCCTTTAGTGAAGTAATAAAAGCTTTATGATTCATTTCTCCCATTATAATGGAGGAGGCAATTAGTAATTACGGGATTTATGGTATTTGTTGTGTTAACTCGACCAATAAAATAGACAGCACATCTGGTTGTTGGATTTTTTTTTTTTTTGGTTTTGTATATTTTGTTTGTGAAGCATTATTAGGGCATTAAGAGTCCAGCCAAGTATTTGAACTTTACTTTTTGTTAAGAAAAGAAGGATGAACCTCCAGTATATGCTGAGATAGTTGGAATTCTAATGCTCTCTGCCATTTTTCCCTCTCACCCCTTTAAATTCATTTTTATGAAAGATTAAAGTCATAGAAAAATAATTAGTCTTACGATCAGAAGTTCTGGGTTCTAGGACCAATTTTGCTACTGTGTGACCTTGACTAAATCCCTTTATTTCCCCAAGACTCAGTTTCTCCAACTCTGAAATAAAGGTAATAAAACTTATACTACTTATCTTATAGGGGATAGTAAGGATCAAAGGAGATGATATTTGCTAAGTACTATTTCAGTGTGAACCATTATAGTTATACATTTTAATTAGGATCCCAGAATCTGGGTTTATATTACTTACAATACTGTTATATTATCTATAGTACTATTATCTACTTAGTACTTTTGGAGTATCAAAGTATAATTTTTGTTGTTGTTCAGTAATTTTAATTATCTCTGATTCTTTATGACTCCATTTGGGGTTTTCTTGGCAAAGATACTAGACTGGTTTGCCATTTGCATCACTAGTTCATTTTACTGATGAGACACTAAGGCAAATCATTAAATGACTTGCCTGGAGTCACTGTCTGAGTCTGGATTTGAACTCAATTCTTCCTGGCTCCAGGCTCAGAACTCTATCTTCTGTACCACATGGCTGTCCTATAAAAGTAAAATGATCTTTTTTTGATAAGATCATAGGATTCAGAGTTAGAGGAGATCTTAGAAGTCAACTAGTCCAATTGCCTCATTTTACAGTTGCAGAAGCTAAACTCAAAGGATCCAGACCTCGTGCCTTGGACTCAAAATCGAGTTCTCTTTCTACTTTATTAGAAGTATTTTTGTTATTTTTATATTCTCTTTTTTTCTCCCAGTCTAAAACTGTGAATTCTTTATTGTGGGGACTTCTACATTGGGAAACTCCTTGTGAGACAGAAGATCTTCAACCATTCTGAAACTCATAGTCTTAGAGACATTTTTAGGAATATTAAGAGGTTAAGTGACTCGCCTAGGGTCACATATCTAAAATGTATCAGAATCTGGAGGTGAACAGGTTTTTCTGACTCTATCCACTCTGCTACTCCAACTCCCCTTAGAATCTTAACATCTTAGGATATTTTCTGGAAAGGGAAAAATGAATAAGCATTTATTATGTATTGAATAAGTGCTAGGCACTGTGCTAAATGCCTGAGCAGCCACCATAAAGTCTAGCATTTAGTTAAGGAATAAATCCTTGCTAAAACATTCTTGATAAGTAGTCCTCTAATAACTACCCCCTCCAATGATTTTACATGAAGCCCACCACTTCTCAGGGTCACCCTTTATATTTAATATTGCTCTGACTGTTCAGAAGTTCTTTATATTGCAATGAAATATGACTCAATGTAACTTTTATCATTTATTTCTCCAGGCTAATCAGCAAGTACCTCCCACAGCTGTTGTGAGGATTAATTGAGATGACATTTGTAAAGTCCTCCTTCCCACAAATACCATTGTCCATGGGAGGAGTAAGCATAAACTTAGACATCAATGCTCAGTAAGCTCATGATAAGTAAGCATCAGTTCTTGGGTGGTTTTTGTTTTTGTTTTAACATTGTTTTGGATTTCTGGTGTCCTAGACCATAGAAGCAAGTAAAGTTGCTTTATCTTTCACAAGAAATTTATTTTGGAGGGAAGTTTAAGAGGTCATGGGGATCACAAAAAAATGTCATCTGTCATATTGTTGCTCATGTGATCCAGAACAACAAATAATCACATGGTATGCATTCAATAGATTTTGAACACCTCAACCACTCAGGCTACAGTATTTAATGAACTGGTGATCTCATTGATAAAAAGTATTCTTCTTGTCCTTACCTGTTCAACAGAGGCAATGCTTTCACATGCCTTCCCAGAAACTTTTCCAAAGAGAAATATTCACCATGCTGGAAATGTTTTGATAGCTCTTTTTAATGTTCAATGAATACAAGTAGAATATAAAGCTGTTTATCTCTCTATCTTACCGTAGGACTGGCCTGTCTCCTTTGTTTACCATCTACAAGACAAGATGATGTCTTATATGTATTACTTCTCGCATTCAAATAATTTTTTGTGGAATGCTCTGTGTTAAATACAACTCTTTACAACCCTTTTGGTTACTCATGATTTAAATTATTTTAGTGATTGAGGGGTGCCAGAATATTCACGTCATATAGAATCACCAGGAGAAAACTGGTCTTAAATATGTTTGTGTGTGTGTGTGTGTGTGTGTGTGCTGCAACCTGTGTGAAACTGATGAAAGTGCTGCATAATTTTCCAGATGCAATCTAACTCTTTTTTTCTTCTTATGCAATTCTGGGCCTGACTTATTGTCCATATGCTGTGCCTATCCATAACAGATATGCTGATTGTCCATTCTATTATATGTTATATTCTAGCTAATACACATTCTTCATTGATTTGTTTTTTTCTGTCTGATTTGCTTAGCTGACCTCTTCAGTGATCATGTATTTTACTCAAGAAGAACTGTAGTAATCTGGGACTTGAAGCAATGAGCACACTGTCTTATGCAGAGGGGAAAATCTGGAGGACTTTATTGTCTTTAAAAATTCGTCTTCCATTTGGAAACTGTGCTGGAAATTATGCCATGACACAACCATGTATGTCCATATTTTGTGCCTCAAGTGATATTTATAATAGATTGAAAAAAATATCTCGGGAAGTTATTATCTTTAGTTCATGGGATATGCCTAGTTACTAGGTATATAGGGTGTCCCAAAAGTCTTGGCTCAGTTTTAAACTATTAAAAATCTAAATTTTTTAAGTCATTAAAGCTCCAAACTATGCCAAGACTTTGGGGACAATTTATATAATCACTGACTTTATGATGTATATCTAGATTTTTCTGTTCACATTGCATATTTATCTGGCTTCTTCCCAATTTGGCTTATATTTTATAGACATATAGAATCATGGAAAACAAAGTAGAAGGGCCCTTGTAAATGATCTAGTATATCTTTTAGTACTAAGGATAAGGAAATTGATATCAACAGATATTGAGTGACTTACTCCAGGATGCTCTGCTTTGTAATGGAAGATTAGAGTATAGAATGTAGTCACTCTTCTCAATGTCACTTTTCTTCTCTTGACTTGCCTACTACCTTTCGTCTCTATTTCTGGATTTTCAGGATACCCAGACCACACATATGAACCTTGAACTAAACAAGTCTGGTAGTTCCCACGGTACTCTAATTGCATAATAATGTCTGATATTAATGAGTCACCTTACAAGAGAGACTCAATAAAGACAGGAAGCCCTTTGGGTTATTGAATGTCAGACTGAAGAAAAGGCAATTTTTACACATTTCTACCTATTTTACCTAGTGTGACATAGTAGAAATGATTTTAAATGATCCATTTCTTTTGCCGTTGGGTTTAATCTTTTGGTTACTTCAGACCAACAACAAAAACAACAACAACAAAAATACACAAGTAACTATTGTATAAAGAAGCCATTATCTAATCCAAAGCACTTCTTTTTTTCTTATTACCTACTCACCTCCACATAAAAGACTGATGTTACTGACCTGTCAGTTATTGAACTTCTCTCAATATAGCTTGAGTTGGTTTAAAAAAAAACAATATCTTTGGCTCTCTCTCAGAATAAACCATCTAAATTATTTTACTCTGCCCAACTTGTCCCTGATTACATGTTGAATGGCTGGTAATAAACAAGAGTGCATTTTGTAGACAAGTATAAGAAAAAGATAATTGACTTGGATAGGAATTGAATTCACATTCTAGGTCTCACCAGTAACCTATGTGAAACAAATGCAAGTTTATCTTTGACTCAGTTAATCTGCATCATTATAACAAACTACATACCCATAACTAAGGAAGCAAATATTCTACTCTCTTGGAATTTTAGACTCATAGGAGCTAAGAATCATCTAGTCAATAACTTAGTATTGTAGAATATTAGAATTATAGAAATATCAAATATAGAATTTTTAGCCTAGAAGTTTTAGCCTAGAAGTAATGTTAAACAAATCCATCTAGCCTAACCCCTTATCTGAAGGTTTGCCTTCTATACACAGTTAACCATCTTTCTCTTAATTCTATCTCTTCTCTCTGAATAAGTGAATTAGACGATGAGTATTTATTTACATCTTGTGAAAATGGGAAAATTGCCTACCAATATTAGATATCATCATTAATTATTAAGGTCCCAAAATGACCAGGCAAGAAGGTCTTTAATATTCTTGGTTTCACTGAATAAGTGCTAGTCAAGGATCAGGCTTATCAGTATGAAAACTGCCATTTAATTTAAAGAGAGAAGTCCAAAGTGGGAGTTTGTGTAATAAAATAGAAGGGGGATTTATTAAGAGGCAAGGGACGTGAATTCTAGTCTCAGTTTCTACAGCTAGTTGCCTGTATGAGCATAGGCAAATTACTTCTCCATACTTTATTTTTCTCCTTCATAAATTCAGGCTAGAACTTATGATTTCCAGAATTCCTTCCACCATTAATAACGTGAATGTTTATTGAGCTGATTTGCATTAAGATCACAAGACTGATAATAGAAATTTGAAAAGGACCTTAGAGGTCATCTTGTAAAATAGTATCAAACTCAAATAGAAACAAGAGCCACCACACCATACATAAAGATCCCTAGAGCCACAAATGACTTAGAAAGTCACATATTAACATAATCTATATTCTATTGAATTTTTATTTATTTTGTCAAATGTTTTGTAATTTTAGTCTAATCCCAGCCAATTTAGGAATTTTGATCTTTTGACCAATATTTGACATTTCTGATCTAGTCTAAACTCTTTCATTATACATATGAAGAAACTAAAGGTCAGAGAGGATAAGTGATTTGCTCCAGGCCACTGAAACAGGATTTGAACTCTCATCCTCTGACTCTATATCCTGCTTCTTCTTCACTGCTACTATTCCATACTCTCCACAGAATCCACAGTTTTCTTATTTTACAAATTAGGAAACGGAAACTCAGAGAAAGGAAATGACTTGCCTACTCCAAGTGCACTGAGTGGTAGCATATGACTTGATTAGATTTACAATACAGCAGTTTGTCTCCTATATACATTGTTGCTTCACAATGAGTAAATTACTCATTCCTCATTCAAATCCATGCTGCATGCCTTAGAAATGTTTAAAATGAAATATGGAGCAAGGAAAAAAATATCCACTTGACACAATACTGTGTTAGGTACTGGATGAAAGAAATACAAAATTCAGACAGGATGCAGTCTTTGACCTCATAGATCTTATAGTACAGTAGGGGGTTAAGACATATAGATAATTATAATATTTAAGTTCATTATAGAACTATAAATACTAATTTCTATATGTGATCTTCAGTGTACAGGAAAGAATGTTTTCTGGAAAAGATTAGTATTTGAGTTTGACTTTAAAAGATAAACAGGAATTCACCAGGGGGATCTTTGTTCTCTCATTTGGCAGAACCTACACCATCTTGGGCAAATCCTTTACTTCTCTGACCCTCAATTTCCTCAATTGAAAAATGACAGAGTTAGAGTAGATGACCCCTAAGCTCCCCCTGTCTCTAAATTCATGATACCTCTGAATAGATGAGGCAGAGAGGGGATATTCCATACATAGAACATTGTGTAGCTGAGGTTGTATTGAGAGAAATCATTTCAATTTTGCCCAACATAGATTGTTTGCAGTGAACTTTCATAATGGGAATTTGTTTCATCTACTAAAGGACAAAGAACAAAGATGATGAGGTATTTTTATAGTAATTTCTCAACTTAAAGTTCGCAAATTGCTGTGAGGATAAGAAAAATTTCTTGTCTCATGGTAAGACTTTCACCATGACTTCTGCTACTCTGTCTACCCTCTTCACTTTCATTTTACCCAAAAAGAAAAGAAGGAAGGAATACATGATGAAAGAAAGGAAAGAAGGAATGGTGGAAGTCAGGTAGGAAAGAAGGAAACAAGAAAGAGAAAGGAAGGATGAAAAAGAAAAAAGAAAGAGAAAGAAAGAAAAAGTGGCTTCATTTATACAAGTTGACAATAATCTATTGCTGACAATGCAGTAAAGAAATTTGTACTTAGGGCCATAGTCTGAGGAGTAAAGCAATATGATGCTCTGGGGCAAGATATGTGTTTGGGCTTGAAATGGAGTTTCAAACCACATCACATCCCATCGTTTTCCCAGAAACTCAGAGCTGATACTAAAAAAATCAGTCTCCTGGTATCAGTATGGAAATGCCATTGGTAAGATACTAAGACACAATGCATTGGGGGAGGAGGGTAGAGGTGGAACTCCACTAAGTCTGAAGGAACATATTAAGCCATAGGTGGTGTCAATGCTATACACCCTAAATCTTTTGGGGCAGAAACCTAGACTGGTATACCATGAATTAGTCAGCATGGAAGGAAGCTACAACACTTTGAGATTTAGTCCCCAAGTAAAGCACCATCAGATAAGGAGACAGAGATTCAGAAAATGAGCAATAGGAAAGTAAAGATAGAATTTATCAATAATTTTAGGAAAAAGAAAACACAAAAACTTTACAAGCAGATAAATCAAAAAGAATTAACATTAACAACAGAAAGAAATATGGCCTCTTGATCAGTAAATAAATTCAAGTATCTATTATTATCTATCATCTATCTGTAAATATTACAAGGCAAAGGAAAATGATCTAACACTTGAGACAGAAGACATGGAATTTGAGTAGAACATGGAACCATAATATACTGCTCCTGAGTGGTATAAAAGAGAAATGAAAACTGTGAGAGCATAATATGTGTCTTGCACAGCAAAAATAATGAGCAGAGTAGAAGAAATGAATCTGTAATGGCAAGATTCACCAAAGAAACAAAAGCGAGAACAGTCATTGGGAATACAGATACACAGAAAGGAAGGGCAATATAGAAAAAGAGAATATGCTCACTATGGAAGCAAACACACCAAATTCAAAGACAGGATGTGTAGAAACAATCTAAGGATCATCAATCCCACAGAACAAGACAGGAAAAAAGTTTAATATTACAATGCAGAAAATAATAAATAAGTCTATCCAGAATTTCTGAACATAGAAAATGAAATTCCAATTAATAGAATTCACAAAGTTCCCCCAGGAAAGAAATAAAAACAAAAACAAAGAAACAAATAAAATACACATAGCTGCAAATTCCTAGATATGCAGGAACCAACTTTAACAATTCAACTCAAAACTGACACTATATAAGCAAAAAATATCAAGGAAAGGAAATTTGAAAAACACAAATATTATACTATACTCACTAGAAAAATGTAAGAGGGAATGAAATTATATGTCCTTGATGGGATGTAGACTCTGGAAACCCCATTGAACTCTCCTTTCCATTTGATCTGGAGTTCACCTGGGGTTGTAAATCTTTCATTACCCTTAACCCAGCCTAGCCCTCCACCCTCTGTTACCTCAGAATTTCCCTACCTACTTCCTACCCTCAATCTTATCAAAATATCTATGCCCAATTCTGTTCTCTTTAAACTAGCCTGGCCTTCTGTTGTCTGCTACCTCTCAATTGGCTACTTCTCACACTGGATGCCACCAAAATCTCACTCTCTTGGTTCTTACCTTCAGTTATCCGTATCAGCATACAGGGGAAGGCTGCTCTACAGGTTATTTCTGAGGAGTCAGCCATCTACTTTAATCAAGTACATACATCATTCACTTAGCTCAGGGGAAAAAGTCAGCATCCTGAACTTCAGAGAAAATACAGAGAAATAAAACTCAACAGAAAGGGCTTCCAATTGTCTAACTATGTCACAGATCATCAGACAGATCCAACTGTCTAACCATACATACATAGTTACCAGAGAGAGAAGCACCAACTTCTGGGCTTTCAAAGCTGGTGGCTCCTTAGTGGCTTCCCAGAGTCTCACCTGGCACACAAACCTTCCTCCAAAAACTAAGCCCAAAAGTAAAACCTCACCTCAGAGTATTTATACACAGAGGGCAGGACCCTCTGACCCAGTGCCTCAGTAGGTATTAACAAAAGGTATTGAGACCTATTAATGGGAAGGAAAGATCTTTAACTCTCCTTACCACCATTAACCTAAAATTACCATTACATTACCCCAGTCCCATCAAGATCCTCCTTAGACTTGTCCTCAATACCATTCCTAAACCCTTCCTCCCCTCACCCCAGACTACTTGGCCAACCCTAAATCCATTCCACAATCTTCCTGTATATGAGAGCCTTCTTATCTCTATGAAGGAGCTCACATTCAATCTACTTCAGATTCTATCAGGGTCACAAATGGTGAGGCTTCTTAAAAATCAACCCAATATGGCAGATCTTGAATAAACTTTTTTTTTCTCTTTTCTAAAAGAAGGCTTGAGTCAAATTTATTCCAGGAGGATCTGGGGTGTTGGTATTTTGGGGTCCCAAGTACCCCAAACCTCAACATTTTGGTTCCCTGACCTCAATATTCTGAAGGGCAATGGAGCTCAGGATGCTACCCAAGGTAATTTACCCTACAAATTGGAGCTTAACCATGAACATTTAAAAAAAATATTGCTGTTGTATAGTAAAGAGGTATTTGAAACATTTTTAGAACGAAAACCAGACCTGAAGGAATTATTTGCTTCTCAAATGCTCCAGGCAACAGAAGTACAAGAAGGGTAAAAGAATGCAGTATCCAAGGACATCAACTGCAATAGAGAGACCAATAAGAAAATTATTCTTAGCCTTTGATCATTTTGTCCATGGAGACATGGCTCTTTATCTCATTTGTTTAAGTTCCCCATTGATCTTTATTAGCTCCCTAAACATTTTAAAGGAGCTTCATCAATACAATTAAATTACTGCGTCCTGTTTTGTTTTATAACTCCCCATTTACCTATCTAGTGCTACAAGGGGTTCAACACCCTATATCAATCATTTATCACAAGTTATCTGACCTGGATAAGTGGGCAAACTCAGCCTCAATTTCCTCACCAACAAAATAGAGATGATAATGCTGACATTACCTAATTGAAAGACATATCTTCAGAAAGGGACTTTGTAAATAATAAATTACTAAAAGAAAATCAGCCATGATTATTCATTGAGGTAACCTACCAATTAGAACATCAATTTGGGGCAATACAGAAATGAAACAAACAGAAGAGGGAGAATCTAATGACTCTCTCACTTAATCTTGTTCAATTTTTTTTGAGGGGGAGGGGGGAGCTGTTCAGGTTTTTTCTGGGTTTTTTTGAAGGTTGGGTGGAGATCTTAACATGTGATTTAGTTGATAAAACTCCAGGTGAGTAAATTATTTCGATGAAATGCAGACAAGCAAGTATTCTGTAACTTAGAATTTCTAAAGGTTGACCCAGGCTTTGAAGTTAAACTCTTTGCTGAAGTTCACACAGACAGTATACATCAAAACTTGAACCCAAGTTTTCATGACTTTGAGGCCAGTCAGTTGTAGATCTAGTATTCTCTCTCTCACTGTCATATGGATAAGCACTGGACCTTATGACCATGTTGGGAACTCCTTCTACCAATGAAGTTGGATTTCTGAATCTTAGAGTATTAGAGAGTTGCCTTGAATGCCAAGAGGTTAATTGATTTACCAAGTGTCACATTTTGCATCAGGTGGTAGAGGTCAAACTTGAATTCATGTGCTCCTGGTTCAGAAGTTAACTATATGCCGGGTTGCTTTGCCTCACTATCATAAATAATATTATTGTAATATTGTAATAATATTATTATTGCAATTTTTTTGTCTTTTATAGAATAGATTAAAATGTTGCTAGGCAGAAGCTAGGTTGTGCAGTGGATAAAGCACTGACCCTAGAGTAAAAAAACTGAGTTCAAATCCAGCCTCAGACACTTACTATCTGTGTGACCTTGGGCAATTCACTTAACCCCAATTGCTTCCAAAACAAAAAGCTGCCAGATAATCTCACTGGTGTAAAACTCATTTCCTAGATTAACATGTTCCTTGGATAACACACACACACATACTATAATGTTTGGTAACTATTATTATATTAACTTGGTATTCTTTTAGTGACATAGTTTCATTGGAATACAATGGAATACAGTTCAGTGTAATACAGGTGTCCAAATTCTGTTTGCTCAGCTTTAGACTTTCCTGGGTTTTTTTTTTGGGGTGGGGGGAGGGACTGGAGTGGGGAGAGTTTGAGTCAAAATGATTTGGACAACTAAGCTTTTCTTGAGTGACTTGTCAGGATACATTATATTCCTGTACTACTTTGGAAAACTTATCAAAGTATTTTGGTGCAAGTAAAGGTTTCATTGACCCATCATAACTACGTCTAATGGAGCCATAGGATCAATGAATAACAGGCCTTAGAGCTGAAAGGGGCCTCTGAGATAACCTGGGCCCCTAGTTTTAATGAGGTCTAGAGGAGTTAAAAGAATCAACTGGGATTGAACATATTAAGCTGTCCAGCTGATATTCAAAGTAAAGTCCCATAAGTTAAAATCAAAGCTTTTTCCATGATACCAGAAGTCAAAGTAAAATTCTGTCGTTATTGTTATTTTGTTATTTTAAGTTGCATTCTATACTCTGTGACCCCTTTTGGGGTTTTCTTGGCAAAGATACTAGAGTGGTTTGCCATTTCCTTCTCCAGATCATTTTCCAGATGAGGAAACTGAGGCAAACAGGATTAAGTGACTTGCCCAGGGTCACACCGCTAATATGTGTCTGAGGTCAGATTTGAACTCAGGAAGATGATTCTTCCTGACTCCAGGCCTGGCACTCTATGTACTGTGTCACCTAGCTGCTCAAAATTCTATTAACTCACCTCAAATTGAATCTTATACTGAGCCCAAGATAACTCAGCACTGATCAGAATACAGATATCAAATCTTAGAATCATTGAATGTTAGAGATGAAAGGTCAGACCTTAGAGGTCATCCTTCTAACTCCTTGCCTGATATAGGAATGCCCTCTATACTTATAAGTATTTAGATGACTAATGTCAGCCCAAATATCACCCAACATAAGGACTGCTTCTTCAACAAAGTGGTGGCACATTTTACTTTTAGACAGCTCAATTAAGGTAGAGGGACTTCTGTATACTGAATCAAAATATTTTCCTAAAAACTTCTGCTTCCAGGTCTTCCATTTGAGGATATCTTATGTGTATGCATAAATATTTATATAATAGGTAGCTAAGTGGAACGGTGGATAGAGTGCTGGGCCTAGAGTCAGAAACACCTGGGTTCAAATCTGACCTCAGACACTTATTAGTTCTGTGACCCTGAGCAAGTCATTTAACCCTGTTTTTCTCACTTTCTTTGTCTGAAAAGTAAACTAGAGAAGGAAATGGCAAACCACTCCAATGTCTTTGCCAAGAAAACTCCAGAATGGGGTCACAAAGAGTCAGACACAACTAAAAATGACATTTTATATATATATATATGTATGTGTATATATATATATGTATATGTATATGTGTGTATGTGAGTATGTGTGTGTATGTATGTAAATATATGCATGCATGCATATATAAAAGCATATATACATTTCTCTACATGAATATGTATACATATATACATACTTGAATGTATTATAGTTAATCCTCATAACTTCGTGGATTCCATATTTGTAAATTCACTTACTTGCTAAAATTAATTTGTAACCCCAGAACCAATTCTCAGATATTTCCATGGTCATTTGTGGACATGCGCAAAGAAAAGAAACTTTTCAGTTGCTGGAGAGGCATGTTTTCACCGGAGATGAACAAGATAATTTTCTGCCCTCTTGTTTCATTCTCAAACTTGTAATGGTAATTTATATTGGAAGATCTTTCCCATTCATTGGTAGTCCCATGTGACATGCTTAAATCAGATGGAAGCCTAAGTCACATATGGTGGGAGGAGCTTGCTGAATGGGTAGAACAGGGAGAGTGGAGCAGAACTGGAAAGAAGTTAGTGAGAGCAGTTAGTGTGGAGGAAGGAAAGAACATAGGCAGGCAGTCACAGCTAGTCTTGTGTTTGTGGGAAGGCCCCAAGGGAGATGGGGCGGAGGTGGGGGTGACTTGGGAATGACTTTGTCCTCTGCAGTGTTAATATGTATTGACTTCTTGGTTACTATGACAGATTTGGCTTTCTGGTGTCTGAATAAATGATTTTCATCTGCCTTTTACGTGGAGAGTCTGTTATACTTTGCTGTTCAGAACTACCTGGGCATATTCATAGCCACCCTTGGTGCTGGGGCAATATCGTCTTGGCAATGCGATACTGCAAACAAGAACCCTTTTGTGGTCTATTTTAATGCCATTTTTTTGTATTTTTGTGTTTTTGTTGGGGATTTCACTGTTTAAATGCCCCCAAGCATAGTGTAGTTAAATATTAAGCACTAGAGGGCTATGATGTGTCTTACAGAGAATATACGTATAAATGATCTCTTTTCAAATAAGTATCTTTAAATAGAAACACATATAAAGCAAGACTATGTATTGATCAGTTGAAGAAAATGTGACCAGCGATGCCCTGGCATCTTGGAATATGAGAGGCTTAGGAAATACCTTGAGGATTTTAGAGTTTAGTCACAGGAAAAGACAAGTACTCCTGTCACTATGAAGTCATTCTGAGGCTATGTATCACTAAATGAAGAGCTGAGTACAAATATAATTGTAGAGTAGTGCAGAGTGGAAAAGGGTGCAGATAGCACCATGTGGCATAACAAGCAGTCAAGAGGCCCAAGTTTTAATCATGGTTCTCATTTCTAAAGTGAGTTGGATATGATCATCTGGAAAGTCTCTAAAATTTGATGATTCTCTAACTGCAAAGGGGAATTAATCCGGAAGGCCTTTAGGGGATAACTGAGTTGTGAAGTGGGCTTAAGAAAGTATAAGCTTTAACTTAGTAAAGAGAATAAGCAAAGGTGTTTCTGATGGAGTTCAGACTCTGGAAACAATCTTGAACTCCCCTTGGATCTTCCCACTTGGTCTGGCCTTTCATACTCAGATCTGTTCCCCTTAACCTAGGTTGGCCTTCCATTGCCTGTTATCTCCGGATTGCCCCACCTACTTCCCACCCAAGCCCTCCATTGTCTGATATCTCCTAAGTGCCTCCAGCTGTTTCCAACCTTGACTAGTCATCCCAGTCCCATTAAAATCCTCCCTGGACTTCTCCTCAAGACCCTTCCTAAAGTCCTCCTCCCATCACCCTAGACTATCAGACCTCCCCCAGATCCCTCCTACAGTCTTTTCTGTATTTAAGCTCCATCTTGCCTCCATAAAGGTGCTCAGATTCAGTCCAGCTCAGCGTCTGCTTAGCCGAGATTCTATCTGGCCTGCTTCTTAATACAAATGTTACAAATGCTTAGGATCCTTAAAAGCCAACCCAATATGGTGAACCTTAAGTTGACTGTTTTTCTTTAGCTTTAAGAAGGCTTGTATCGAATTCATTTGAACAGGACCCAGCCTGTTGGTATTTTGGGGTCCCCAACACCCTGAATCTCAACATTTCAGGTAGAAGGAGGAGCATAAACAAATGTAGATGGGCAGGAATGTGTTAAGAACATCTAGGATAGTAACAGAACCAATCTAACTAAAGCAGAAAGAAAGAATGGTGAAGAAGTTGGGTAATTAAAATGGGAATAACTAGTGGAAGATTTTAAATGTCAATCAAGTAATGCATAAAACTCTTTGAAAACCTTAAAATGCTACATAAATGGTTTTATTGTTGCTATTATTAATTATTAACATTTTTGGAGGAGAAAACAAAGAGGAGGAGTTAAAAACAGAGAAGTACATACTCAATCTCAATGGTCTTTGGAGGTTTATAATAGAATCCCAATCCTGACAAAGTCCATTTTTAAGTCTTGTGATGCTTGATTAATTTTATATACATTTGATTCCTTTAACCATATTAGGAGAGTATTAATTTGGGATTCCATTCTCTGTATAAGTTTGACTAATTATTTCAGTCCTGCACAATGACACTTAGGAAGTAATCCTAATTTTTGGAGAAGATTTGTTTATTGAAAACAAAGAGAATAGATGAAAATAGCAGAGAGACTAGAAGGAAGTAAAGGAAGCACTAAATATTTTGGCTATCCCAGGGTGTTGTAGTCATTCATTTACTCTGCGATAGTTTGATGTCATTCACACAAAGAACCTTGAAAATTATTAATAATGTTAAATCAAACCAGAAAGAGCTTACTGCTATCTTTTATTCATAAATATAAGAATTACTCAAGAAGCCAGTTTGTGAGGTTAATTACTGCTTCATTGCAAATAATATATTGTTCCTTGGTGGTACAACATTTTGTTAGGTATGAATGTCAACATTATGAAGTAGATCATGTAAAATTGTTTGTTGCTAAGTGTCACCTCGGTTTAACAAGGTCCCTATCCTAGAGACACAGTCTCCAAACAAAATGTGGGGGCTGTGATTTGACTTTTGAGTGAATATGTCTCCACTGAAGAAATTAATCCTTAATACTTTCATACTGTATAGATAATTTTCTAGCCTTCAAAACACAAGAAAGCTATAGACAAGTTTGTAAGCAGGCAAAACAAACCAAAAAAAAACACGCAATAAAACTTTGTGTAATGTTTATTCACTGACTTCACAAAAATGAAACTTATTTAGAATCATATGCTGTTGTATTTGGACCTTAGAGCTCACCTAGACCAAGATCATTCATTATCAGAGGAGCATAGACACTATAGGATTTGCCTGAGGTCATAGGACTAGTATAAGACCAAACTGGGAATAGAACACCAGTCTTCTAACTTCCAAATACAAAACTGAACAAGCTCTTTCCATCACTCCAAAGGCTCACACACAAATGAGCCAAACATTAATGTTCAGCTGGAGCATTGTCAGGGAGTGGAATAGGATGGTTTGGTTAGCTGACTTTGCTTTTCTAATTAATTAATACCATTCGAAAACTCCTTTTATTAAAAGAGTTGCCTTCAAAGATCTATTACATGTTAGTGGAAGTAAGGCACACGTTTTAACTGTATCTCCTTCCACTAAAGTATGAGTTATTTGGGGGGAGGAATTGTGTTTTATATGTCCCGATCATTCTCACACAATCTAGTATAGAGACTTTATATGTTAGGATGTGTAAATGGGGGTGCCCTAGTAAGACTTCTGCAGAAGCTGTCTGTTGGGGCTAAAAGACAGAAACATTGAAATGTAAAGGAAAAAGCCTTCAGATGCAAAATAGACATTCCCCACCCTAGAAAGGGTCAGAGGTTTGAATAGCTCAATTGTATATGAAGAGGCCAGCAGACAATGAACTTGCCTCCAGGGCATAGACTGCATTCATACCTTTATCCCTAGCCACTCATCTACATAAGATTCCCAAAGGAAGAATGAGGTGAAACTGACTGAATTGAAACTAATCACCCTAAGGCAAGGCAGAGTGGCTTACTGAGGGGCTTTTGAGCTAGGAAGGATTCCTTGAATAAGAGAGGCCAGACTTCTCTCATCTGCCTGGAGGTGACAAAAATCTTCTGAACTGAGGCTCTGAGGGAGTCAAAGGAAGGAAACTTCTGCTGATCCTAAACTAATGGCCACTGCCCTCGCTGAAAGATTTTTGTACTATTCCAGCTGAAAAAAAGAACCACAGAACTATTCAACCAAGCCAGAGGCTGAAGATGGAAAAAGATTGCAACTGCCCATTAAATAGTTGGCCCAAGAGGCCAGTGGACCAACCCACCCAGTGAATATGCTGAGCCATGAGAAGAGGCCAGCAGCCAAGCAACTTGCTTAGACCAGAGTGGCAGAACCTGCTCAATGACAAACACCCGCAGCCACAATTCAGAATAAGTGCTTACTATGTGCCAGGTATAATTCAATGCTTTGGGGGTATAAAAAGAGTCCTTCCATTCAAGGAACCCACAGTCTAATAGGGGAAACCACAGGAAAGCTTCTGTGCACAAACGAGCTACATATAACATAAATTGGAAATAAGCAACAGTGGAGCCTGGTGATGAATTATCAAACCCTCTAAGTGACCCATTAGACCCAGTCCAGTAGCTGATTGTCTCTGAAAGGAGAAAATCCAGCTGAGTTATAGGTACCTCAGAAAAACTGTCTGTGCCTGAATGGCCGAGCATCTAACCCTTACTAGCACAGCACCTGGCAGTGAACCGGTGAGAACTTCTGGAAATGTTAAGGGGATAGAGGTCTTTTAGTTCTGGAGTTGTAAGACTCCCTGATACTCTACACATGTGCTTTTCTGTATGAAATGTACTATTTCATATTCCAAACTTTTCTTTCCTCCTCCGGTTTATATGTGGGAAAAGTGAGCCTTTAATGTTGCAGGAACGTTTTGTACCTCCTGTTATTGCTTATACTATTTGACTAAATGCCTTTGCTGAAAAATTGAGTCTATTGGTTGACTATTAAGGGATAACATACCACTGTGGGCTCATTTAGGAAGATAGGTAACCACAGGGTTATTCTTAGAACCCAAAAAGAGGTAGTAGATTATTCTGTTAAAGGTCCAATCTACCAATGGGAAGATGAGTTAAGGGATCAGATTCTGAGAGAAGACAGCAAGGGACTTACCCAAGTGGAATCAATGACTTCCTTCATGCCAGCACTTCTTTCTGCCTACAAAATTTCCCACCCAGAATTTGGAGAACCTGCAGTTCAAGGAGGAGCAATCTTGTTTTCGACCTCAGGCCTTCTATGTTTTACTGCCTGCATCCCTTGAGGGAAGATGAACGGACAGTTGTTCTGGATGAGGACTGCTTTCTCCTTCTACAGGTTTGACTTTTATCTCCTACTAATCATAATCTTCCTCCTTTGGTGAGAAAAGGAGTAACGAAGAAAGCACCCTTATCTGGTCAAGTGACTTTTGACCTCCTGTCTTATACTGTATTTGTTTCCAATCCAATGACTTGACTCCCTCTACTTGGTGGTAAATATTCTGGTCACTCCATTCACATTCCAGTGATTCTGAAACCTTGAAAGTTATCATCCAAACATCATTGCCATCCCCATCTTCCAATTTCCTATCCCTATTCCTCATACTTCTACATCAAAGTCTCAGCCAAATACCACCTAGCCCTTTCACAGTGGCCTATGGAATGACTATTTCATAGGCAGCAAACTTCCCTTCATCCTAAACTATTATCTCTCCCTCTCCTTTCATCTACTAGCTATTAATGAAATGTGACTGCTGCCTGATGGCAAAGCCTCCCTGGCCACCTTATCCAGTACTGGCTACACCTTCACCCGTTTTTCCTTAGCTCACTGGTCAAAGCTGCTGAGTTGGAAGACTCCTTGTCCCTCATTGCCTCTTCCAGATTCTCCTTCTCCTTCTACTCTCAGTAACCTCTCTTCCTTTGAGGTTCATGCTATTCATGTCTACCACCCAGTTAAAATCCTGGAAGTTTTTGTTTGTTTGTTTTATTTTGTTTTTTGTTTTTGCTTTGTTTTGTTTTGTTTTTTTTACAGATCTCCAGGTTACTTTTCTTCCTTTTCAATGAGTTTGATAAATGATATGCAATTTTTCTTTCCTCCCTATCTCCTGTCCTTGTACTAGCAAACTTAGATAATGCATATATTGACTCTCCTTCAAGTATTCTAACCACTCAGTGCTTCATTCTACTCACTTTCCATGGCCTACTACACTACCTCAGTCATACACAAGGATGTGCATGTCTTTGATCTTTCCCTTCACTCTTCACTCACAAAGGAACTACTTTTATGTTCAAGAATTCTGAAATTCCCTTCTCTGACCATATTCTATTGACTTGTCACCTCTCTTTCTGCTTTCCCTTATAAAACCCTACACTTTGTCCAAACTGTGTCCTCTTTGGGTCTTCTGTTCTCTTCCAGGCCATCTCTCTTGTGCTAGCCACTTTATGAACTTCACTCTTACTTGAGTAAACTCAACTCTACATTATCCTCCTCTCTCGAATCTCTAGACTCTTTATCATTTCACCAATTATGCCCAGACAAGCCTCAGTCTTGGATCACTCCCACCTTTCATTTCCTTTGCTCCTACACATATACTGGCTGAATTAAAATTAAGAAAATCGTGCAACCATTCTGACTGGATCCAAAAAAATTTATGCTATACCATCTCAACTGGGCCCTCCCTGTTGCTAGGCAACCCCTCTATAACTTCTTTATCAATGCATCCTTATTCCATTCTCCATGAGGACTCTATCAAACCTTTTTATCCCTACTCAGGCTTCTTTTGTCTCTTTCTCTCCCCACCCTCTCAGCTGAGGAAATTGTTTCATACTTTTCAGGAAAAATTGAACTAATGCCATGTGAGCCTCTCTTTTCTTTCTTCTTCCACATCCTGTATCACTCATATGCTTTCTCCCACTATTTCCAAATTCACCCATGTCTCACATGATAAGACTCCTCCTTCCTGTCATTTCCAACCTTCCTTGCTCCCTCTATAACTCCTACTTTATCACTTTTTTTTTTCAATCTGACATTCACTACTGCCTATAAACATGCCCATGAGTTTCCCATCCTGAAAAAAAAAATCCTTACTGGACCTTTTGATCTCCCCTATCATTTTATATTTTTTTCCCTTAAGCCCTTTGTGGTTTAAATCCTTGAAAAGGCTGTCTACACTATATGTTTCTACTTCTTCTTCTCTTACTCTCTTCTTAACTCCTTATATTATGGCTTATAACCTTATCCAACTGAAACTGCTCCTCTCAAAGTTACTAATGATCTCTTAGTTGCCAAATCCAATGGCCTTTTTTTCAATCCTCATGCTCTTTGACTTCTCTGCAATCTTTGACGTCTGATCACTCTCTCCTTAATAGGTTTTCTTCTATCTAGGTTTTTGGCATACCATTATCTCCTAGTTCTCCTCCTATATATCTGATGACCACCCCTTATCAGTCTCTTTTGATGGATTTTAATTCAGATCACACCCTCTAATCATAGATGTCCCTCAAGTTTTTGTTGCTGGGCCTTCCTCTCTTCTCCTTCTATACTATTTCACTTGGAGATTTAATCAGTTCCCATGAATTTAGTTACCATATCTATGCTTATAATTCTCAAATCTCTCTATCCTAACTCAGTCTCTCTACTGATCTGCAATCCTACATTTCTGACTGCCTTTTAGATATCTCAAATTTGATGTTCAATAGTCATCTTAAACTCATGGAATTCATGCCACATATAATCCTATGACTCAAGTGAAAACATAACACTAAAAGGAACTCAATATGGAGTGGTGAGTGAATGGTATGAATTTCTCAATAACTTCTTTTTAGAAGTCTACCCTCCTGCTTATACAACCATCTCAACATTATCCTTCCTTGCCTTCCACCTCACTTTTCCATCTTTCTTAATAACTTCATAACTGAATCACAAGTTTCCTCTGTACCTCCTGTTCTCTTGATTTTCTCTGTACTCACATTATTTAATCCCTGCTTCTCTTCATCCACCCACCCCTTTGGCCCTTCGTACTGAATTGCATCATGGCTCAAATCTGCTCCTTCTGCAAAATCATGAGTTTAGAGCCTCCCTTCTTCTATCCACAAAGTGCTCTCTCTCTCTCTCTCTCTCTCTCTCTCTCTCTCTCTCTCTCTCTCTCTCTCTCTCTCTCTCCTTCCTCATCAATTAAATATGTTTTTCATTCCTACAATAATGGTCTTTGATTACTTCCTACAATATATTCTCTGAATCCAGTTTTCCTTGCATTCTCATTTTGTTCTAAAAATAAACCAAAATAAAACAATATTAATCACACTTTTTATTGCATTCTTACAATAAGAATTAAAATTTATTTTAAAAAGAAGCATATAACAATAATACTGTTATAGCAATAGAACAGTATTCTTTTTCTAATTGTTACAATATCTGAAAAGTTTGCTTCTACCCATTTCGTATTCACTAGTGCCCTCCTCCAAGAAATCATCGTGAAAAGAAGGGACTTGTGAATTTTCAATGTCTATGTACTAACAGAATACCAGTCCTGACCAATTTTACCTAGATGGACAATATTTGAATATAAAGACAGTGATGAACTATGTATCTGTTGTCATTCAAGCTAAACTCAGAGAAAATGATCATCATCATCATTATATCCTCTATAGCAACTTAGGAAGGCCATCTGAGGAAGGCAATATGGTACAGTGGAAGGAATCCTAGCTTTGAAGTCAGAGCAGGTGGGTTCAAATCTCTCCTTTGATTTGGGGCAAATCACTTATTTTTCTTGGTCTTAGTTTCCTCACCCATATAACAAGGGTTTAGACTAGACAGCCTTTTAAATCCTTCCAGATTTAAATCAATTATCTAGATCTTATGATCAAATAAGGAAAAAATGAATTGTTTGATGTAAGGTGTACCTACATTAACAAAATCATACATCCCCAAAATATTGAAGTATTGCAAAGTATATGGGGACATTTTTAATGCTTTAGTAGCTAGAAGCTTGAGAAGTTCTTAGTCCTTTAGTGACTTTACTTCATCAATCTCATTCTGGCATCATTTCCTGCAGTATCTGAATAAGATACCAACTAGTCATTTTAATATTTCCTTCTCTAGTACTTATTCCATTGATCTTTTTTTAATATAAATTTATTTATTTAACTTTTTACATTCATTTTCACAAAATTTTGGGTGTTCCATTGATCTTTTATCTTGGTTACTTTGCCAGCCAGGAAGGTTACCTCTGCCATCATGTTTTTGTTTTTGTTTTTTTTCTGCTTCTGCTTAAAGGATCCTAAGCATTTTCTTAAAAATAAAAAAGAAAGAAAAAAAGAGAAAAAACTTTGTATTATTACTGAGTAGGTACACTCTAAATTCAGATGTTCTCACTTCCTGAGGACTTTAAAGTTATATAGTATGGTAGAAAGGACATTAGACTCAGCCAAGAAATCTGATTCATGTTCTGACTCTGATATTTGCTAATAGTTTAAGTTTGAGAAATCTTTATATATATATATATATATATATATATATATATATATATATATACGTATATATATATACATGTATATACATACACATATATACCTCTCTGTTTAGACTTTATATAGTCTCAATTTTTTCATCTATAATATAGAATAAATTTCTTTGAGAGATAGTGATTTCCTCTTCTTTGGCAGTCTTCAGAAAAAGACTGGGAAATTATTTTTTTTTTGTTGTTATCATGTTATACTGGGGATTTGTTTCGTTCATAGGTGAACTAGATGGTAACCGAGGTGTCTTTCAACTTTGAAATTGTGTGATGCATGAAAATGGAGGTAATAGTGCTTATAATATGTCTCACAAGGGTATTATTTAGTAAAAACCAGAGGGCTACAAAAATGAGAGCTATTATATATCGTTCCTTTAACCTATGGCCCCAGGTATTTATACCACTCCCTGAGCACCTCACATATAATGCTTTTTAGTGTTACCTTTTAATTTGAACTATAGAATTGTGGATCTAGAGGAAAACTCAGAGGGTGTCTAATCCAACTGTCATCTAAAGTGTGAATCCCTAGTACAAAGAAAGCTCACAGTTGTAAAATGTTTTATAAAGTAATTTTTAAAAATATATTTATTCATTACTTTTATTAATTTTTTTGCTAAATAGCATTTTTTAATGACATGTAAAGATAATTTTCAACACTCATTTCTTATAAGAATTTGAGTTCCAATTTTTTTCCTCCCTCCTCCCCACACTCCTTTCCCAAGAAGGCAAGCAATCTGATAAAGACTGTGTATATGCAATCATCTAAACATATTTCTACATTAGTCGTGTTGTGAGAAAAAAAACAGAAAGGAAAATGTAAAAAAAAAAACAACCCTACAAGCAAAAAGGGAAAAGAAAATACTATATGTCAAGCTGCTTTCAGATTCCATAGTTCTTCCTATAGATATGGATAGCGTTTTCCATAATGAGTCTTTTTGAATTGTCTTTCATCATTGTATTGCTGAGAAGTCTGTCATACTTGATCATCGCACAGTGTTACTGAGTCCAGTGTTCTCCTGATTCTGCTCACTCCACCCGATTTCCATTCATGTAAGTTTTTCAAGTTTCTTTTTCTTTCTGAAATCTGCTGACTTCTTCATCACTTTTTATAGTATAATAGCATTCCATTATATTCATATATCATAACTGGTTCACATCAACCAACTCAGCACCAGGTAAGCTGCAGCATTTTAGCTTCTAGCTGAAAGAACCAAAGATCACAATACACAAAGCCTCAAGTTCAAGGCACAAAACTATAGCACAGAGCCCTTTATGCCCTAGAGGCAGAGATCTGCTTTAAAAGCCAGGGAAAGGGTGCTCGTCATCATCATGAGTAAGAAGCAAAGCTGAAAAGACCATAGAGTCTTTCTATGGGGACAAGAACCAAAACACAAATACCAAGGAGGTCAGCATTAAGACTGTATTACCATTTGAACTTTCAGAAGGGAAAATTAACTGGTTGCAAGCACAAAGATCACTCTTGGAAGAGCTGAAGAAGGATTTTAAAAGCCAAATTAGAGAATTAGAAGAAAAACGGAATTTTTCCTCTTCTCTCTTTCTTGATTTTCAGAATCATTTTTGAGCTCTTCCATAGCCTGAAAAGAATTCATACTTTTCTTGGAAGTTTTGGATGTAAGGGTTTTTACTTTGTTGCCTCCTTCTGAGTGAGTGTTTTGACATTTCTTGTTACCATAATCATTTTCTATAGTTAATTTTTTTCCTTTTCCTGTTGTTTGCTCATTTTCCCATCCTATTACTTGACTTTTAAGTCTTTTTTAAAGTAGGTCTCTCCTTTCAGGGAGGACAGAGCACTGTTCCAAACTTCAGGGTTTTTGTGCAGCTGTTTTTAGACATATTTCCAGGGATCTGTAAGTTTTCAATTCTACCAAGGTGGTATGATCTGAGGAGACATGTTTACGACTTTCCTCTGTGCTTTTGTCTGTGAATAACCACAAGTACTTGTTTTCTGCCCTGAAAATGTGAGAAGGACCTCCCCCTCCACTATGTCTATGAGCTCTGCTATTCTAGTGCTCCTCCTTGCTCCAGGACTGCCCCCAGGACTCTGACTGGCATCTAAGTGTGGGCTAAATAACAGAGTCCTACCTTAGTTGTAGCATAAAGACCCCCATAATCTCCTTCTGACCAGTTGTTTGACCCCTTTAACATCTGTGGGATAAAAGCTCTGGAAGCAGCTACTGCCTCTGCTGATGATGATTCAGTCATCCTTGAGGCTTGCTCCTGAATTTCTGTTCCTGGTGCTATGCTGACATGACCTGTGCTGGACTATCCTCCATTCTCATCCAGGTGCAACAGACCTTTGTTGCTGACCTAAGTTGCCTTTGGCATCTGTGGATTGAGAGGTCTGGAAACCCTAGTCACTGATTTAGTCACCCTGAGTCACTCCAGGTTTTCCGGGGCCAGGGCTGTGCCAGTGCACCCTGTACTGGACTGTGCTCCTCTCTCACCCTGGTCCAACAGACCTTTCCTGCCTACCTTCCAATTTGTCTTGGACTGGAAATTTGTTTCAGTCTATCTTTTTGTGGCTTTGTTGCCCTAGAATTAATTTAGAGTCATTTGTAAAATGTATTTAGAGAGGTTTAGGGGAGGCATGCAAGTCTCTGCCTTTACATTACCATCTTGGCTGTGCCTCTTACAATCCTTTGTTGGTTCACCCTTAATTTTTTTTTTCATCATGACATCAAAGTCAGTTTATGCCCAGACTATCTAAGTATACTCCTTCAAAATGTCCTAATAGTTATATAATTTTTAAGAATTGCAAGTATCATCTTCCCATGTAGTTATGTAAGTAATTTAACCTTTTTTAATAAGGTGTTTTGTTTTGATTTTCCTGTTTATCTTTTTATGCTTCTCTTGAGTCTTGTATTTGAAGATAACATTTTATATTCACCTCTGGTCTTTTCATCATAACAGTTTGAAAACTCCCTGTTTCATTGAATATCCATCTTTTCCCCAGAAACATTATGCTAAATTTTGCTGGGTAGCTGATTCTTGGTTGTAATCCAAGCTCCTTTGCCTTCTGGAATATTGTGTTCCAAGTCCTCCAATGCTTTAATATAGAAACTGCTAAGTTCTGTGTAATCCTGACTGTGGCTCCTTTATATTTGAATTTTTTCTTTTTGATTGCTTGCAGGATTTTCTCCCTGACTTACAATTCTGAAATTTGGCTATAATATTCCTTGGGATTTTCATTTTGAAATCTCTTGTAGGAGATGATCAGTGGCTTCTTGCAATTCCTATTTTACCATCTGGTACTAGGACGTCAGGGAAGTTTTACTTGATAATTTCTTGTAAGATGATGTTCAGGCTCTTTATTTTTTTTTGTAAATCATGGCTCTCAGGTAGTTCAATAATTCTTAAATTATCTCTCTTGAATCTATTTTCCAGGTCACTTGTTTTTCCAGTGAGATATTTTATATTTTTTTCTAGTTTATCATTCTTTTGATTTCATTTGACTGATTCTTTATGTCTCGTAGAGTCATTAATTTCCATTTGCCCAGTTCTAAGTTTTAAGGAATCATTTTCCTCAAGTAGCTTTTGTACCTCCTTTTTGATTTGGCCAATTCCACTCTAAAAGAATTATTTTCTTAAGTCAGTTTTTTTGCTTCCTTTGCCAAGTTGTTGAGTTTTTTCCCATAATTTTCCTGCATAACTCTCATTTCCTTTCCCAATTTTTCTTCTGTCTCTTACTTTATTTTGAAATTCTTTTTGAGCTCTTCCAAAAAGGCTTTTTGGACTTAAGATCAATTCATATTCCTCTTTGAGGTTTTGCATGTAGCCATCTTGATATTTTTATCCTCTTCCAATTTTGCCTTTTTGATCTTCCCTGGTAGCTTTCTATGACCAATGTTCTTTTTTATTATTTGCTCATTTTAAAAAGTTGAACTCTGCTACTAGGATATGGGTGACACTGTCCCAAGCTTCTTGCACTGGAGGCCAAGTGCCAGGTTAATGGCTTTCTGCTCTTGAACCTCTTGCTTGCCTCTTGTGCTAGAGTGGCCAGGCCTAGTAGTACCTCTTTTGCCCTGGAATCTAGGGCTGGCAGTTTCCCTACTGCATTAAGACTGGAGACCTCACAGTTGGCCTGCTGTACCACTGGCCTTCTAAGCCAGGCCCTGGTTTCTTGGTTGCTAATCTGTGCTGTGTCTAAGAGTCTCTTGCTGGCTTGCCCACATACCACTAGTTCTAGGCTATGCTACTCTTTTACACAAGTGAGACAGACTTTTCCTGAAGTTATTCTTAGTTCACTTGACCTGGAAAGTTGTTTCATTCTGTCTTTTTTGTGGATTCTGGACTCCAGAATTCTTTTAGAGGCTTACTTTGATGTTGTTTCTGGGAGAAAATGAGGGGAGCTCTCTCTGCCATCTTGGCTCTATCCACCAAGCAAATTCTTTCCAAGAACACTTGATAGTGAAAATATTATTATCTGTATTTCACAGAAAAGGGAAACTGAATTTCAGGGTTTTAAAGTGATTTACTCTGGATCATACTTTTAGTATGGCTCAGAACTAGAATTTTTAGAAAAATACTTCTCTTCTAGTCCATTTTTTCCCCCTGATATACCTCACTTACTCTACCAAACAAGTAATTCTCCAAGATCTTCTGAAATAAATATGGCAACATGGAACTCACCTCTTCCTCAAATAACTCATTTTATTTTCAAGTACATAGTTTATCTTCCCATGGAGATCATGAGCTTCTCTTTTTTAAAATAATTTTTAGTTTTCAACATTCACTTCCAAATGATTTTGAGTTTCATGTTTTCTACCCATCCTTACCTTCTCTACCCTAAGACAGTGTGCGTTCTGATTACCCACTCCTCCCATTTGCCCTTCCTTCTATCATACTACTTCTTTATCTCCTTCCCCTTACTTTCTTGTAGGGTAAGATAGATTTTCATACCGAATGCACTGTGCATTTTATTTCTTCCTTAAGCCAAATTCAATGAGAGTAAGGTTCATTCATTCCCTCTCACCTCCCCCCTCTTCCTCTCCACTTCCTCTTGCCTCTTTTATTTGAGTTAATTTATCCCATTCTATTTATCCCTTTCTCCATCTTCTAATATATTGCTCTCACACCCTTTCTTTTTATTTTTTTAGACCTTATCCCTTCATGGTCAACTCACCTTCTTGTGACCTCTGTGTATCTGTCTGTCTATCTGTCTGAGCTGCCCTAGTATTGAGAAAATTCTCAAGGGTTATAAACATTATCTTTCCATGTAGGAAAGTAAATAGTTAAACTTTAGTAAGTATCTTATTTCTCTTTCCTGTTTAACTTTTCATACTTCTCTTGATTCTTGCATTTGAAAGTCAAATTTTCTATTGAGCTCTAGTCTTTTGATCAAGAATGCTTGAAAGTCCTCTGTTTCATTGAATTTCCATTTTCTTACTGAAGAATTATACTCAGTTTTGCTTGGTAGGCAATTCATGGTTTTAGTCCTACCTCCTTTGACCTCTGGAATATCATATTCCAAGCCCTTTCATCCCTTAATGAAGCTGCTAGATTTTGTGTTGTTATCTTGATTTTGTTTCTACAATACTAGAATTGTTTCTTTCTGGCTGCTTGCAATATTTTCTCCTTGACCTGGGAATTCTGGAATTTGGCTACAATGTTCCTAGGAGTTTTCCTTTTGAGGTCTCTTTCAGGAGTTGATCAATGATTTCTTTCAATATCTATTTTACCTTCTGGTTCTAGAACATCAGGGCAGTTTTCCTTTGTAATTTCTTGAAAGGTGATATCTAGGTTCTTTTTATGATCATGGCTTTCATGTACTCAAATAATTTTTTAAATTATCTTTCTTGGATCTATTTTCCAGATAAGTTGTTTTTCCAATGAGATATTTTACATAATCTACTGTTTTTTTTATATTTTGGTTTTATTTTATAATTTTTTGATTTTTTCATAAAGTCATTAGCTTCCATCTGCTTCATTCTAATTTTTAAGAAATTATTTTCTTAAGCAAGTCTTTGTACTTCCCTTTTCATTTGGCCAGTTCTGCTTTTTGAGTCATTCTTTTCCTCTTTAGGTTTTTGAACCTCTTTTGCCATTTGAGTTAGTCTATTTTTCTCATTTCTCTTCCTAATTTTTCCTCTACTTTTCTTACTTGACTTTCAAAATCCTTTTTGAGCTCTTTCATGACCTGAGATCAATTCATATAATTTTTTTTGGAGGCTTTGGATGTAGGAACTTTGACATTTTTATCTTCTTCTGCTTATATGTTTTGATCTTCCTTCTCATCAAAGTAAAATTCTATAGTCTGATTTTTTTCCTGGTATTTGCTCATTTCCCCAACCAATTACTTGACTTTTGAGCTCTTTGTCAAGGTAGTTCTCTGCTTCCTGTCAGGGGGAAGGGGTGTCCTGTCCCAAACTTCAGGGGTTTTGTGCAGCTGTTTTCGTAAATACTTCTAGGGATCTGCAAATTTTCAGCTCTTCCAAGGTTGTATGATCAAAGGAAAGGTGTTTATTCCTCTGTGCTCTGGTCTGTGAGTGACCTCAAGCACTCTTTTTTGTCTTAGAACTGTGAGGAAGATTCTCACTTCACTACTGCTTTTTAGGGTAGAGAAGGTAAGGATGGGTAGAAAATATGAAACTCATTCCTCCTTATCCAAGACTATGACCCAGGTCCAAGCAGGACAAAACAAGAGAATCCCATTTTAGCACCAGAAAAGAGATTCCTGCTATCCCTCTCCAATGATCCACTTGATCCCCCTACATTCTGTGAGTTTAGAGCTCCAGAAATGGCTGCTTCTGTTGTGACCACTGGATCACCCTGAGGCTGGGGCTAGACCAGGCTACTGTCTTACACAAAAGACCATGAATTTTTGAAGGGCAAACATCAGTGTTTCATTTCTCTGTGTCCTTCACAGAACCAAATAATTCAGCTTATCCTAGATGATCATGTGTTGATGAGAATGATTTATTTAGACCTGGAGTTCTTAACCATTTTTATATCATGGATCCCTTTTGACAGTCTGGATAAGTCCAACTTGTAAGACAGTAGCTTGAAACATTTTTTAAGGCAAAATATAAAATATATAAAATTAGAAAGTAAATCAATTATGTTGAAATGCACACACTCACACCCCCACACAGACAGACATATGCACATGCACACACCCTGAGTCAAGAACTTCTGATTTTGACAATTTTGAAGCTTTAAAAACAAATTACAGAAAAAATATGTCCCTTAGACATCTTATACTATATCTTTCCCAATCTTTCCCCCATTCTGACTTCCTGCACTCTTGTGAAAGTACCACCATTGTAACCTAGGTGTCATTCTAGACTTCACTTTCTTTCACATTCCTCCCACCCCCGCTTAACAACATATTGACAAGCCTAATATACTAAATTATTCTGTGGAATTGATCTTTGCAATCTTACTCCTAGGCTAGTCTTGAATTCTCAAGAACACAAGGGAACAAGTCAGGACAAAAGTTTTTGGAGTTGTATTTTGCCAAGCACATTTTGAAGTATTCCATTACCAGAAACTCCCTTCAGTGAGTTCCTGGGCCAGTAATGGGTGAAACTCAGTGGGCTCACAGATGCTGTGCATACCAGTGGCATTGACTGTGGCTTAAAGAAGAGTTGGACTCCTGGCAGAAAAATGCCATTGGGAACCACAGAGCCCAGTTTCTTGGAAGGAGATGAGGTGTTATGATGGTAACCATCTGTCCAGAGCCAAAGAGGAGAAGTACATATGGGGAAAGATGCTGCAGCACATAAACTTTGTATTCAGATGGTTCAGGAATTTGTGATTTTATGAGTACAGGTGCTCCCCCACCAACAAAGGTTATAATTCCTCCTTCCCATAATATACACACATACATGTATATATGTATGCATATGTATATGTGTATGTGTGTGCATATTCATGTGTATATATATATACACATACATACACAGACAACAAACTCACACACACACACACACACACATATATATATATATATATATATATACATATATATAATAAATTACTATTTCTAAAATTATTCCTCATTCAGCAGTTAGTGCTTAGTCTCTTCGGACTTGAAACTTTTCCATACTGTTAGGACTTGCCATTATTTGAATTTCATTGGCATAAAATTGAGAGTACAGGTCAATGTACATTCCTTAATGAGGTATTGGAGGACTATAACAAAGGAAAGTCTATACATTTAAAGGATACATAATTTCATGGTCACAGGTACTCCCTCCAATGATGTAAATGCAGCTCACCCATTTCTACTCATGCTGTTTGATTCCTATTCATATATACTCACAAATTATAAGGGACCCTACTCAGTATGCTAGAAGCCTTCCTTGAAAGGTATTTACAGTATATGAATACCTGAAAAACCCTGGGTTGTCTAATTGTTTTCTCTCAATTTATGGCAAGAACGCTTCAACTTTTGATCATAGCATTGAGCAATATGTGTTCCTGATCAACTCATGAAAAGTATACATTAAATTAAGCACATAATATATTCCATTATATATCTTCATGCATATGAAATAGTCTTAAAGCAGGAAAATATATTTCTATATAGATCTATCTATAAAGATTCCTAAATCAACATATAAACATCTCTATATAAATACATTTTTGTACTCAAAAATCTCTATATAAACATATTTTTGTACTCAAAAATCAAAGGGCTATGTTCCATCCTGGTCTTTGTTACTTGCTATTCACGTGATCTTAGAAAATCCAATTCTCCTTCTTAGGCTTCAGTTTCCTCATCTGTAAAATGAAGGACTTGAGCTAAATAATTTATGTCCACTTTTAAATTCTATGAAGTACTATGAACCTTACATACTATATGCACACATACATATTGTATACCTCATTTATCCTTTTTTGTCCTGTTGACTCATCTGTATAATGAGAAAAAATGCATCATTAGTATGAGCTTTAAGTTAGATGTTCTACAAAGTATTTTGTGACCGTAAAATTTGAAATTTATATATATAGCATATGTATATTTATGTATATATATATATATATATATACATATATTATATTCCTTCTTTTTTGTATTTCAGTTTTAATAACATAGAAATTTATATATATATATATATATATATATATATATATATATATATATATATATATACTATCTACACATTTGGGTATATAGATGCATCTTTAAGAAGCTTAAAATTATATTGGGCAAGTGGAAACATCTTTTTGTCTCATTGACAACTTTGAGAATCACCAAAAATCCACATGTAAATAAAAGGGAGTTTCAAATAAATAAAAGTGTCCTTTTAATGCAGCTGGGGGAGGGAGGTTATGGGAGATTATTTTAAAGTCTGGTTGTTCAGCAATGAACTCTGATTCAGTCCTTAATCTCAGGGAAAAGGGGAGATTTCTGTGGTTGTCTTAAAAGGCAATCCCCACCGGGTTGGGCCTACACTGACCACCCAAGTCTGTCTTTTCATAGAGTTGATAGATATGTTTTGACAAGCTATATTAAGTACAAAGCAGGCCACCCGAGAGGCATGTGGAGTTGATATAGACAGAGACAGAGGCAAATAGCACTGTGAGGCTTGCTTATGTAGGCAATATTTGCCTTAACTAAATGAGTACTCTTGCCTCATCATCTATTACCAATTTTTATCAAAGCCCTTGGAACCCACATATCTAAAGGGAATGACTTTAGGATTTACTCTTTCTGCGTCCTGATGACCGAGCAAATCAAAAGCTTTAAAACTATTATTTACTGTCTTAATTCATTTATAGATGCGAATCCTTAGGCCTGTGTTGCTGGGGAACTTGGGCTCAGCTGATCTGCCTAGGATTCCTGGCTCTGCTTCTTGCTGGTTGTGTGACCCTAGACAAGTCAATATACAGTGTCCTGATCTATAAAATGGAGACAATAAAACCTGTATTATTGGCTTCACAGGGTAGTTATGAAGAAATCCTTATAAAAGCATGATAGCATCAGCTGCTATTGTGATAATTTGTCTTTATTCATTTGGGCACAAGGGAGCTTTGGACTTCCCTCTGCTCCCATGTATTTTGTTGCACATAATATCTTAATGATGTGGTGTTGCATTTCTATACCCTAAAATCCCTTTGTATAGCCTCATCCTGTATAATTTTCACACATCTATTTCTATAAATTCTCTAAATTCTCTTCTAAAAATAGAAGATCCACCCTACCCACTGAAGAGTTTTCTTTGGTTATTTAAATATCTCAGGGAACTAAAATACCATGAAGGCTTTCCATATGTTTCTTCTCATTCTTGCTACATGACTGGCCCACTTCCTTAATATCTCATGTATGTCCTTAATGATGTCTATTATATTGTACCTCACTGAAAATTTATAGTGGTTAAATCTACTTACTGTGATCATTAAAATCTTAATAATTAGTTTGTCCCTCTTAAATACTTCAGTAAGTCAGTGATATTCTTGTTCCCTCTACTGTCAGTTAACAGTTCATTCTTTTCCTCCTTAACCTGTGCAATTCTTGTCTGTATTCTCCTTAGCAGGACTATCCAGTAAGATAATTACTGTCTATATACATACATACATACACACACATATATATATATATATATATATATATATATATATATATATATATATATATATATATATATTTGCATTTTATAGAGAAGTAGTACTTAAGTTATTGGTCTCATTGTTTGTTGTTACTATATCTACCTTCCTATAGTACATTTCCTAGATGATATTCCTTATGCTTTTTTACACATAGATCATTGTTGGAAATATATTACAGCCATGCAAATATTCTTTGCCCTTTGGGTCACCTCCCATCTCAATTTTTCAGAAATTGGTATCTTAAGATGTTTTCATCATCCTTAAAAGACCTCACTTGATCCATCCATCCTCACTAGCTACTGTCCCAAATTTTTAATCTCTCTTGTGGCTAAACTCTTTGCAAAGGCAATCTATATTCAATAGATCTACACCCTTTCTTTTCATTCTCTTCTTAACACTTTATGTTCTGGCACCAAACCTCAGCATTCAACTTAAATTACTCGGTCCAAAGTTGTACATTTTGTCTTAATTATCAAACCAAATGGTCTTTTTCGATTCATTGTTCTTGACCTTTCTACAAACATTGTCATACAGTTAATCACCTTCTTCTCCTTGTTATCATTTTCTCTCTAAATTTTCTTTATTCTTGTTCTCTGCCCACTTTTGAGCTACTTCTCATTCTTTCTTTCTGGATGGTCTTCTAAGTCATACAGCTAACAGTGAGTATCTCCCAATACCCTAATCAGAATTCCCTTCTCTTTCTTTTATACTATTTCAGTTAATCATACCATTAACGCTAATGGATTCAACTTTCATGATGATTTATGATGATTTTCAAATCTACTTAATTACCCCCAACCTTTCTTTGACCTCCAGACTTCTATTTCCAACTACCTATTAAATATTTCATTCTATATGTCCCTTAGACATCTTATACTATATCTTTCCCAATCTTTCCCCCATTCTGACTTCCTGCACTCTTGTGAAAGTACCACCATTGTAACCTAGGTGTCATTCTAGACTTCACTTTCTTTCACATTCCTCCCACCCCCGCTTAACAAACTATAACTAAATCATGTCCATTCTAGCTTCGTAACCTGACTGGTAAACGTTTTCTTCTCTCCTCAGACACCAACCTTGTGTAGGTTCTCATCGCCTCATCCATGAACTATCATAAAAAACCTATTGCTTTGTGTTTCTGCCTCAAGTTTCTCCCTCCTCCAGTCCATCTGCTATTCAAGTGTCAAAGTGATTTTATTAAAGCATAATCCTGATTATATTACTACTATTCCTAATTCAATAAGTTCCAGTAGCTACCTATGTTCCAGAATAAAAAAATCAAGTCTTCAGTTTGACACTCAAAGCTTTTCATATCCCTTTCCTTTCTTTCCAGTATATACTCTGAAGTTCAGTGACACTGATCTCTTTGTAATTTCTTGAAGAAGATACTACATCTTCCAACTCTGGACATTTTCATTGACTGTTTCCCATGCTTAGAATTGTCTCCTTTCTTATTTCCATTTCTTGGCTTCCTTGGATTTCTTCAAATCCCAGATAAAATCTCATCCTCTACAAGAAGTCTTCCTTGATTTCCTTTAATGCTAGTGCCTTTCCTCTCTTGATACATTTCAATTTATCCTGTCTATGTCTTATTTGTACATAGCTAGCTTTATGTAGTGTTCACCATTAGAATGTGAGATCTTCGAGAGAAGGGATCATCTTTTGTTTTCTCATGGATTCCCAGCATTTAACACAGCGCTTGGCATATAATAGATACATAATAAATAGTCATTGAGTGAATGAATGACAAGACAAGAAACCTTAAAGAAAAGGGTGTTCAAAATATAAATATTGTTGTTTTGGGAGAGGAAAGGTACTGAGCTTAGAATTATCAAGAGCATAGCATAATTTTTCAAATTCACTACAATCTTTTCTCTTCCTCGTATGCAGTTCTCACACTCTTCACTCTACTTCCTCATTTTCTAGCTTCAAAACTAGCATAGATATATGCACTGATCTACTAACTCAATGGACTATTCATCCAATAGCTTTCATGGACAACTGTCATTTTTAAAACACTTTTCTATTTTTTTTCCTGGATGGTTTAGACATAGAGTACAAGATCAAGAATTGAAAATTATTTTAAAGATCACATATTCCAATTATTTCAAATTACAGATGCCCTTGAGACCCAGAGGAAGTAAGCAATTTACCTAAGAAGACTAAGTAGTAAAGAGTAGAATTCAGATCAGCTCTTCATGTGTAGTTGGTCACCCTTGTGATTCCCTAAGGTCTTTCAGGGGGGCTGTGAGAGCAAAATAATTTTCACAATAATACAGTGTTTTAATTTCTAATATAGTAAATATTGATAAATATAACCCAAAAACACAAAAGCTGTTAGGGAGGGAGTCTTCAATAATTCTAAATAATATAAAATAGTCTTAACACCAAAAAGTTTGAGAACTTTACACCATACCAATTATTAGATAAGTATCTTTCAAGTAATCACAGATCTTACTGAAGATCTCACAGAACATCACAATGTTCTGAGGGCTGATACTATTGGTTACCTACAAATATTGAGGACATCCTTCAGACTTGGGCCAACATTTTGATAGATAAACTTCTTATTTTATGCCTGGCTTGAAATGAAAGATCAAAGGGATTTTTCTCTTATATTTGTGAAGGAATTTTGTATGATGTTTGCAAATGTTTTATGCAAGTCTTTTTGATGGAAAAGAGGATTTAGTAATGTATTCTGTCCTACCAAGTCAAATCGCTCTCTTTTTTTTAAATGAACAAACAATTTATATGGAACAATCTTATGTTCACTGAGCCTTAGAGTCCATTATGCAACCATAAAGATATAGATTAATGCAAAAATCATTTATTCAAACTTATCTTTCCCCTTTAAATATTTTCTTCAAGGATACCTTAAATTCTCATATAGAAAATTAACATTCAAAACTTATAAAGATAAGAAAATATCTTTTTTGGGGGGTAGTGCTATCATGTCTGATTTCCCCCTGTTCTTAATATATTTCATAAAGTGATCTTTCAATACTTTCAAAAGTGTGTCATTCCAGTATAGATTTCATGTGAATGTCCTGAGTCCAGTTCAGATTTGCTTATTTGTAAATGCCATTTCTACTTCTTCTTACCTGGACTGATGTGTGAAGAGTCCAAATGTAGTGGACTCATAGTCACTGACAATGCAAAGATACCAATGCGGAAATCCTTCTGTCAGTTTCATCTATCAGTGTTTGGGGGATGGCATTGTTTCAGTGTGTCCCACACCATGCTTTCTGGAGATTATACCCTGCTCCCCACTCCATTGTTTTGCACTGTTTTATGAACCAAGTAAAAAGGTCAGGATTCACAGTGGCTAGAGTGCTGAGATTGGAACCAGGAAGATATAATTTCATATTCCACTTCTGACTCTTATTTGCTTTGTGACCCCAAGTACACTACTAATTCTTCACAAAGAAACTCCCAAGGACGTATCTAGTGCATCATAGACAGGCTGTGTTATATATTAGTCTAGCGAGCTTCCACAAAATTTGTGTACCTTTTGCATATAAATATAGAGTTTTCCTATTTCTATAAAACTTTGCTTCACAGCACCTCAGTGAGGGTGACAGAAATATACTCACTTTGCAAAAGGACAATTGAGAATCAAAGAAGTGTAGGGACTTGCTTTTTTTCTTTAGCTATCCCCAAGCCTGAAATGCTCTTCTTCCTATTCTCTGCTTTCTAGCTTTCCTGGCTTCCTCTAAGACTTATTCAGTTCAATCTCACCTTCTACAAGAAGCCTTTCCTGGCCCTCTTCACTATCAGTCCCTTTCTTTTGAGACATCATCATGTTAGCTCGTACATATCCTGTATACAGCTAGTTGATCGCATGTTGTCTTCACCATTAGAATGTGATGTTTTTGCTTTTTTTGTGTATACTATTAGCATAGTGCCTAATACATAGTAAGCACTTAATAAATGCATATTGACTTTTTGACTTATGGCTAATAAGTATGAGAATGATCAGAGCAGTAGTATATATAACCCAGGGCTCCTGCTACTTTAAATTTTAGTTGCCCACTGCCCACCCATTGCTTTCAGCCCATATTCCTCGCTTACATACATATAAACATCTTTATCAATATTAGTGTTGGAAGTGGTTGTTATTGCAAATCTTGGAAACTTCTCAGTACAATAGCTTTGGCAAACACACCTGGGTAGATTGACCTTTCTGAGATTTCCATCATAACTGCCACATTGCCGTTCTCTAGAGCACTGATAAACAAGTTTTGGCAAAGTCAAAAACTGACACCATTTTCTAGTCCCTTTGCATTACTTCTCAAATGCAGAAGCAATTAATGAAAAGCCTCCCAGAGACCTTGACTGGAAGGGGATGCTTATGCACTGTTCTCAGCTTTGATGTCAATATAGAAAGCATATGAGAAGACCCCTAAAAGAAGTGATGGGCTTCAACTGTATACTTATTTAGAAGATGAAAGATTAGAGGGTTGGCTGTATGCATGCTGCTAATCTATGTCAGGCCCTCCCAAAAGAGAAAATCTTTAGCTTCCAGCTTGTAAAAACCAACTAACCAACAAAACAAAACAAAAATTACATTGATTTTCAATTACTGGTTTGCATCCATTTAAAGAAATTAGTAAGCCATATTTAGGGGATCTGAATATTGTTGTATTCATATAAAATTGTAATTTCTAATTATTCAATACCAAGGCTAAAATATTCCACTTATACAGAGGTATATAAATAAACACAATTACACAATGACAACAGTTATAATAAAGGTTCATATAGTGCTTATTATGTGTCAGGCATTCTGCTGAGTGATTTACAATTATTATTTCATTTGATCCTCGTAAGAACCTATTATTTTCCCTATTTTATAGATGAGGAAACTGAGGCAAGCAAATAAATTGCCCAAAGTTACATAGCTAGGAAGTGTCTAAGGTTAGTTTGTAATCAGTCTTCACTTCAGACCCAGTACTCTGGCATCTCTGCCACCTAACTGCCATGTGTGTATGTATGTGAGTGTACATATACATGTATGTATGCAATTATATGTCTAATACGTGAATTAATAAAATGATCCCCTTTAATGTGCAAGATAGAATTTCATCTCATTATATAGAAAATCAGTATCATATCCTTGAGATGTGGTATAATCATTTAAAAACACTAACTTTGATCTCTGCAGTTCCTATGCATCAAGAAGTATCTTGACCTAATGCTCAAATTTATATCTGAAGACAACATCTTTCTTCAAAAACTACAATTCAAACCCTATTGAAAATGGTTAAATATAGGGAGAATAATATTCACCTGAGGTGATAGTAAGGTACAAATAAAAAAAAAATCTCTAAAGTGCCAAGACAATATCATCTCCTTTTGGTTTTGGAGGTCAAGCATGCTCAAATAAAGCATCACTGCTCTTTGTTTCTAACATAACCAGTACATCAATTATTTCACTATCCTTATTTTAAACCATTTTTGAGATGAATCATAGCATCTTTTGTTAACAATGGCAGCTTACATTTCTCTATGACTCAGTAGGTTATGGAGTATTGTATGATTGAAAGTACACCAGATTTGGTTTCAGAAGACTTGGGTTCAAATCTTATCTCTGTTACTTGCAAAATACTTGATATTGGGCAAGTTATTTATCCTCTTTAAGCCCTACATTTTTCATCCATAAAACATATAGCAAGCATAAGGCATAGTGGTAACAATGGCAGACTTATCCCCAAAAGAAATGTATTCAAGATCCATGTACTTTCTGCATGAATACAGGCTAGTCACTTTACTTCTCAAATCTCACTTTCCTACTCTGTAAAACTAGATGACTATCAACCATGGTTATTTCATAGGAATACTGGGAGGATCTAATGAGCATTGATTATGAGATGAAGAAGAAGAGGAATGGACTGTTTACTTGGAATTTGTCTGTAAAAGTAAGGAGTAGTAGAATATGATAGCTTAATATTATGATGGAGTGAAGAAGATTTTTTTTTTAAGGATGATGTCATCTGGACATGTTTCAGACAACAAGAAAGAAAGCAGTAGATAAAGACTAGATGAAAATTAGAGAGGTTATGAGCTAAGGAATCTTCTGGAATATATAGAAGATGAATTCAAGAGTAAAATTGGTGTTGGAAAGAAGATAAATCCATCCTTTAAGATGAAAACAAAGGATAAAAGAATAGGTCAGGTTTGGGGAATAATTTGAAGTATTTTGATGAACTAGGTAGAAGGTGCTCTTAACAGATGGATTAATTTTTTTTCCCAATGAAATGTGAAGTACAACTTGATATTGTAAGTAAGGAGGAGACTTGTTGGAAGACTTGAAAAGAGAAGATAAGGGTTTGGACAGTCTCTGAAGTGTTATAAATTTAATCAGAGAAGAATAAAGAATTAGCATGCAATGGTGAAGTCCCAGATAACAAAGTGTCAAAATTAAAAAAAAATTATCTTCATTTGTCTAGATGGTATGCCTTTCTTTCTCTACAATTTAAGTAAAATGGATGAAATATTTACAAAAATATAAACTATCTGGGTTAATTAAACAAGAAATTCTTTCTCAGAGAAAGTAATTGAATAAGCTATGACTCAAGCCCCCAAAGTGGAGGAGGGAATGGAATCAGACATATTTACAAGTGAATCCTATCAAACTTACAAGAAACCATTAATACTAACATTATATAAAATGCTTGCAAAGATGATAAAAGAAGAGATCTTTTCAAATATCTACTATGATATAAACAAGATCCTGACACTTAAACTAGGGATAAAGTAAGTAAAGTCAGAGAACTATAGATCAATAACTCTAATGAACATATAGGCAAACAATTTAAAGAAAATGTGAGTAAAGATTTTATAAAGAAATATCAAAATGACTATATAATATGACCAGGTTGAATTTGTACCACAAGGGCAGGGTTTTCTGTAATATTAGGAAATTGATAAACAAAATACACAATATTAATAACAAAACAATAAGATTGATTGATTATAAATCAATTTAGAAAAATACTTTTGAAAAAAATTTAAAACACATTTTTGTTAAAAAAAGGAATAAATAATTTTCAAAGCTATGTTAAATAGTACCTATGTAAAACAAAGAATCATAATTAAATGTAATTGGACATAAACCAGAGGTCCTTCAAATAAGATCAGGAGTAGTATAAAGATTATTACTACTATTTGATATATTGCTAGGATTGCTAGCTATGGCAGCAAGACAAGAATAAATTAAATACAATAAGCAAAGAGGAAACCTCTTTTTTTGTAGATGATGTTCTATATTACTTAGAAAATGCTAAATACCATAATATAAAAGTTCATTGAAATAATAACTGCCAATTTTGCAAGTTAGAAAATAAAAATAAATAAATAATTGCTCTGCCAATCTGTGTATGTAAAATTTCTGATGAAATCTGATAGAAAAAGATAGAAAGAAGTCATTATATTTACAGTAATTAGAAAATTTGAAAAAAGCATACATAATAACACAACCACCAAACTCTTTACAAAATTCAAAACAAAACTTACGTTGCTCATAACTGAACAAAACTCAGAAAGAGGAAAAAAGGTACAAGGAGCTCAAGGAAATTAATGAATTAAATGAAAAGGAAGGTCACTTAATAGTGGCAGAAATGAACAGTATTATAATATAGTAATAGTCAAAATTACTATATACTGGTTAAAAATGATAAAAAGTCAATCCATGAAATGGATTAAGTGGAAAAATACAGAAGAAAATACACATGGTTCTCTAACTTTCAACAAATATAAATACTCCCAAGCACTGGGGAAAAGACTCAAATCAGTATTTTACAAAAATTTCTAGGAAGCTATAAAGAAGTATCTCAGAATTTAGACACAGACCTGCAATTTTGACAACATATCAAGGTAGGTTCTAAGTGAATATATATCTTAAATACAAAAATGACTCTTCATAAACAAATTATGGGGGAAAAGAAGAAAACACTTATCACAGTTATGAACAAGGAAAGATTTTATGGCAAAAAAATATAGAGATGATTATGGGACATTATGCAGACAATTTTGACTCATTAAAATTGAAAAGTCTTTGAAAATAAAATTATTGCAGGTAAAACTCTAAAGGAAACAACTAGAAAAATATCTTTGCGGGAAATTTTCTCTGATAAAGGTCTCACATCTGAGATGTATAAAGAACTATTATATATATTTTCTCTGACAAAAGTCTCACGTACAAGATATATAAAGAAATATATATATATATATATGTATGTATGTATGTGTATATATTAGAAGAACCATTCCCTATTATACAAATGTTTAAAGGATATGAACAAGGGTTGTCAACCAAAGATATCCAAGCAAACAAGAGACATTTGAGAAAAACTTCACATTACTATTAATTAGATAAATGAACATTACTCTGATGTTAAAATCCATATCTATCAGATTAGTAAAATTTTATATATATATATGGATTTTATGTAGATATCTATAGCTGGAGGGAATTGCAGATAAAAAGTACCCTAGCACATTTTTAATGAAGCTGTAAATTCATGTTATTAATTCTTGAAAGCAATTTGGAAGTCTACTCAGAATGTTACTAAACTTTTCATAGACAATGACACAGTAATACCACCTCTTTGATCTTGAAAAGGTCAAAGAAAGAGGAAAAGGACCTGTATGTACCACAATATTTATAGCAGCTTTTTCTGTAGTGGAAAAGGACTGAAAACCAAGGGATTGCACATCAATAGGGACAGAGCTGAAAGAATTGTGGTAAGTTATTATAATGGAATATTACTTTACTATATGGAATGATGAAAGAGAAAGTTTTAGAGAAACCTAGGGAGATTAGAATAAACTGATATAGAGTAAAGCAAGGAAAACCTAGAATAATTTATTCAAACAACAATAATGTAAAAGAAACACCTAAGACTTTTGAACTCTGTTTAGTATAATGACAAATTATTATTGCAGAAAATGAGTGATTAAATAAACTATTCCCTTACTGACAGAAAGGAGATGAACTCAAGGTACAGAATGAAATATACATTTTCAAAAAAATATAACCAATAGGGAAATTAATTTTGCTTAGCTATTAATATTTGATGTAAAGGCTGAACTTTCTTTCAGAAGGGGGGGCAGGTGGGAAAAGATGTCTATCAATATTAGTAGGCTACCAAAATGAAAAAAAACAAATAAGGAGGGTCACTGAAGCATTTTTTTTTCAGAATGCACTGAAGATAGCGGAAGTTTGGTCAGTAGGAAACACAGACAAGTAGATCAGCTTTGAAAATAACATGATGAATTCAATACATACTTTAAAGAAGAACAAATTGGATGTAATACAGTGTTGCAACTTTACTTACAGTCATCTTAAAAAAACTCCACTTTATACATAGAAAAACTTGTTTTGCATTTACTAGGTTCAAAATTATACACATACATATACACATGCACACACACATGTAATTTGTGTGGTGTAGGGTTGGAAATGACCATAACTTTCTGTACCCCAAACCCGAATAGGGATTGACTCCTCCTAAAATAACCAGTGAATCCTGTTGACATACTATTTGTCTAAAATATTTATGGGGAAGAAAATGAGACTAAAGATAAAGTTAGCAAGGTTTTATTTTTTTTAATGTTATTGAGGGACACATTTTCATGTTATTTTATTTTTTTCCAAAAAAGGAAGTAAACTGTATTTATTATAAGCCCTTATATCTTCATGCTCTTTCCATATCAACAGTTATAAGATTAATCATCACAAATTTTAGTTAGCAAATATCAAGTGCCTTACTATTTAAAAAATACCACGTAGGCACTCAAGATACAAAAATAAAATAGGATAGTTCTTGCCTCAAGTTTACAATATGTCCACATAAAGTATACATTTACTTCTTAAAAATAACAAAAAACCCCACGCCTTATAGATCCAAGTAATAGATTTTATAGTACTGTTTACATCTAACAATTCTTTCCTGTAAAATATAATAGCAGCCAACTGTAGACTAAATTTAATCAGTTTTTCTCCTCTTAATTTTCTTAGATTTATTTTCTTGATTATCTGTTAACTTTTCTGCAGGTCTTTTCTTCAACCCCTTCATTTTCCTTGTTTGCAACTTCCTCATGTCTTGTTTCTGCATGTGAATTCTTCCATAAGGTGTACCAAAATTATAATGGGAGATATTTTTCTTCTTCTTTTGCTTCAGGGCTTTAGGCAATTTCATGGATAATTTATAAAGATCATCTGATGCCAAATAGACTTTCCTCATGACCAGATCCAATGATGGTCCAATTTCTTCCAACTCAATTCATAGTGTTCTGCAACCAGATTTCTTCAATAATAATTTATGGGTCCTAAAGTAAATCTTTCCATCCAGCGCAGTGAAATGAAAAACGTACTCTAAGCCAGTGAGACCAAAATTTGGTAGTGCAGGGCCTCTGAAGAAACCAATAAGAAGACTTTTGAAATTCCTGTAATCTTCACTCACATCAAAAGTATCACCAGCAAATATCAACATGGACTTCATTACCTCAGGGAACTTGCTGTTCTTAATGTCTTTAACTGAGACAAACTTCTCAATACCTAATTCAATCATATCCAAGATAGGATAATCATACATACCACCCACTATGAGACTATTTGGTCACTTTTTATTATGAGATCCAAACATGAATAAGGAGCAATCTGACTTCTGTGAAAAAAATTCTAGTAATGCCTGATCCTCAAAAAGTCTAGTAACAATTTTTAAACTATAAAACACTATAAGATTTCTTCAAAGCATATGTATCTTTGAGTACTTGAGTAATTGTTGCATTTGCATTTCCTCCTTTAATAAGTATGGCATTTTTAACATTTTCATTGAGTTTAGGATGTCTTTGCCTGTTTGGTTTTGTGCTTTACTACGTTCAATTCGACCATTACTCCTGTAACCAAGACGCCAAGATCTGTGTACACTGCGGAGATAGGAGTCAAACCACCATGGTTCTTCTAGCTCGGACTCCTACAGGCAGAACCAGGGACACACTTTTAAATCTGAGGTAACTACTGACCAGTCTTTCAATACTAATTTTTTGGTTTTTTGCCCTTTCTAGAAATGCTGGTTTCTCCTGCTTCTTTTAGAAAATTGTAATCCTATCCCTACTATTTCATTGTTGATAATTTCTGTGATTAAAATATTCATTATTCTGTAGCCAACCTACTATTAAGCCTCATTCAATTCAGGTTTATCCTTCAACAACAAGAAAAAGGTGTTCACTGGGCCAACACTTGAAGCATTTCCAAGTTGGTAGAATGTGTCAGATTTATGGTTAAAACCTATGTTTACTTCCATACCACAAAGTTAGACTTGAGTGAGGTTTTAAAGAAGATTATTCATACTTTTGTGATCAAAAGAGTTAATGTCTCATGTGATGCTTCCATATATTCCCCAAAATAGACCTACCATTTCAATATTGTGTGAAACTCTCAGTATGAAAATTCTCTCCATCAATATTGATTAGTGATTTGTATGTAGAAACCTAGAGAGTTCCCTGGGGAGTAGAGACATTAAATGAATCTTTCAGGTAGTATATGTTAGAGACAGAGTTTGAACCAAGTCCTTGCTAACTTTAAGACTAGCTCACTATTTCACAGAGACTCTGATGTTTCCATCATTGGTTCACATTGAGTTCTTGAATATCCATTGCTGAATTCTGAGAGACAAAACAGATTAAGCTTTCATAATAAGTATCTTGATTCTTTCATCTCTCAGAAATTGTTGGGCAGAATGGATTCTTTAGTTTATTTACTTTTATGATGTCATAATAAACCTATGTATGTTGAAATTGTTTTAAATAGACAATATACTATAATATAAATATACTATATTTAATATACATATTTCATATAAAATGTAGAACAGTATTGTTTTATTTATTCTTAAATTGTGTTTAAATTTAAGTAAATTTAAATAAATAAAAAATTATAAATTTATTTTTCTTTATTAAAGTACAATTTATGTAAAATGTATATATTTTTATATAAAAATTGTCTTTCAGTCATCTTAGTCATGTCCAACTCTTTGTGACCCAATTTGGAGTGGACACTGGAGTATTTTACCATTTCTTTCCCCAGTTCATATTATAGATGAAGAAATTAAGGCCAACAGGGATAAATGACTTGCCCAGGCTCCTGCAGTTATTGTCTAAAGACAGATATGAATTTAGGAAGATGTCTTCCTGATTCATATTCAGCATTCTATCCACTGTGCCTCACAGCTGTTTAATATAATTCTAAACTAATAAATATACAATTTTAAAATACTTTTTTGACTCTTTTTTTTTTTAAATGATGACCTTACTACATAAACTATGGCATTACAGGAGATGCTAGAATGTGACATTACTATAGTTTCAAAGGAGATATGATTATCTAGTGAAATGAAACATCTTTGAATTTTTTTCTTGCCTAATAAAAGTGTTTGAAAACACTCTGTGGAGGGAAGTTTTACAGATACACTTCTGTGGTTCAGATGCCCATGGGGGTTAAGATTTGTATATTGTATGGAACTACTCACTTCAGGTTCAAAATTCCAATGATTTCCTCTAAACAATTTGTCTTTCTCCACCTGTATGCAGTGGGACTGTGGTCAGTATCTGCTGTGTGAGCTCAGTGGACACATTTTATTACTGCCTAACAGTTGAGTCAGAATCTTTGACAGCTGTTTAGACCATGGTTAGAGAAGACACAAGAAAAGAGTCAATCTTCAGGGACTGACAGTGGAATACACTTGTAAATGTGCCTTTTTGGCTATAGGTGTTTTCATCTCCTTTGGGAATCTCATGGAAGCAAGTAAATTTCCAAAATCCATTTCAAGTAGCTATTTCAATTCATTTAGTGAACTTCTCGTCAATTTAACCAATTCACTCATCCATCGTTTTATGCAGACTTAGCGAAGCCCTACATGCCAGAGACATTTTTCTGATATAAAACCTGCAATGTGTCCTTAAGAGGTAACCAGAGTAAATTTAGGTTTGATTAACAATTAAGTGTTACAAAACGAGAGGGCAAAAATCTCACACCATTTAAGACTCTGTTGGAAGGTTTAGGTTCATTATTAGTTTTTCTCTTTGTGGTATGATATAAATAACTCTCCAACCTTAGATAGAACCACAGAATATTAAAATTATTTATTTATGTATGGAGGGGGTGAATGGAAAGAGGTTATGGGATCTGACTCCTTCATTTTAAGATGAGAGAATAAAGACACAGAGGAGGGACTTAAGGTCACAGTGCTAATGACAGAAAAGAGACACCAGTTTAGGTTTTCTGGTTCCAATTCTACTGCTCTTCACACACTATAACATCCCAAATTTTTGTTTATGCCTTTCTTTTGTTTAGTTATGATGCTCTATTTTGTGTGATTTACATGGAAAGACAGATAATTGTAGGGGATTGAATAGTAGATATAAAGTTAGGACATATGAATTCAAGTCTGAGATCCTTTACCTACGACCACAGTGTAGTTAAGTCACTTCATACAGAAAAAAATTAGATTGTATCAACTTCAGAGATTCATTCTGATAAAAGTATATTATAAATTATGAACATTGATATAAATGTAATATTGTTATACTTTTTTCTTTTATATATGTACCTTAATTCTCTTGTTAGGTTATAGGGTCACAGATGTTATATCTTATTTAACTTTATATTACTCACAGTTCTTTGCACAGTAAATTGAAAATAGTAGTTATATAATAATATATATCTGTTTAAAGCATCAAATTGTGTTAGATCATAGAATGTACTAAATGTACACAATCATAGAATTGGAAGAGATCTCAAAAGCCATCTAATTTATACCATACAAGGCCAAGAATTCGCACTATAACTACCTGTCATGTGACATGGCAGTATCTCTAGCATCTGCTTCAAGATTCCTAGCAAAGCAAAAACCACAGCTTCCCTAGGCATCCCATTACACAATTGGACAGCTTTAATTTGGAGGCTGTTTTTCTTTACATCATCAACCAGAAGTAGTATCTCTAGAACTTCCATCCATTATCCCTAGTTTTGTCCTTTGAAATCTAAACTATCTAATTTCCTTCCTAAATGAAATGAGAGTCCTTGAAGACAATGATCTAACTCCCCCATATTTCCCCATGTCCCTCAATAACTTCAACTGATCTTCCCATAAAATAGCATTCAATTTTCTTACCATTTTGGAGAGCTAGATGTAGTCTAATTCATCAATATTTCCAAAATAAGAAATCCAGAATTGAAGAACATACTTTAGATGTTTTCTAGGAAGAGTAGGATACAATGATACTATGATCTCATTCATTCAAAATACTATTTTAAAATTTCTTTTCTTTTTTTAAGTTTTCAAACCTTGCAATAGCCTTTCTTGATTGAATTTTTACACTTTTGACTGAAATTGAGTTCTAAAATAGAGGATAGTGATAAGGACTTGAATTGTGATTTACCTGTTATAGAGAGTTTCTAGTAAAGGAAACTTCACTTACCTATATGGTTGGGAATATCCAATACAAATTAGTCTTAAAAAATCATTTAAGTATGGAAAAATTAAGTGAATAACCCAGGTCCACAATGTCAGTATGTATCAGAGGAATTCCCAAGTCTTTCAGGTTAGTGCTATAATATGTCATATTATTGAGTCTGTAGTCCAATGAAAGACCTAGATACTTTTTTTACAGGAACTATAATCTATCCATACCTCCAACATCTGAAATTTGTACATTTTTTTAAATTCAAACACATTTATTTATATTAATTTTCTTCTTATAAAATTCACTCAGATCATTTATTCTGCCCAGTATTGTTTGACCTGATTTGATAAATATATTATCTATGTCTTCATCCTCATCGTTGAGAAAAATGATTAACTGCACAAGGCAAAGGATGTATCCCAAAGACTATCTACTAGACAATTAAAGGTTACATCAACCCGTTAATTATTCTTTGGGTCCAGTGATGAAACAAACTTTGAATCTGTCACTTACCAGGATTATCTTCATATATCTATTTTATTCATAAGGAGATCACGAAACATTTCAAATGACTGGAATCCAGGTAAATTAGGTATATATCTTTCCCCTAATTAATTAGTCCAATTGCATTACTAGAAAAAAACAATCTAATATGATATGACCTTTTAAAAATACATCTATTGATATTTTCTGTTTTTCTATTACTTACTTTCCCCAATGTATTCCTCTCTCCTATATTTCTCTTCCAAAGAACAATCACTTACCATAAAGAATTTTGAAAGTTCAGAAAATTTTAAGTCTGGCATTATATGCAATTCCCCACACTCACAGTTCTCTCTCTCTGCAAAGCAGCATGGGGAAATGCCTTTCCATAGTTTCTTTCAGATCAAACTTGGTCATTATACTTTAACATTATTCAATTTGATTATTTTGTTGTTTTCATTCTTTTTATTTATATTGCTGTACTCATTTTGTTTAATGTTTTCTTATATCTGCTTAATTCAGTTTATATCTGTTCACATAAGTCTTTCCATGATTCTCTGTCAACATTTTTATAATACAATGATATTATGTTACATTTATGTATTACAGTGTGTTTAGTCCTTCCCCATGTTGATGGGCTCATAATTTGTTTCCATTTCTTTGCTATTATGGAAAGTGTTGACATATCATTTTCTTGATAAAGTCATACTGGCTTTTGGTTGTCATATTTTTTCTTTCTAAATGTTCATAAATCAGCCCTTTACTAATGTTTTACCACAAAACTAGGTATAATGGATGGAAGTTCTAGAGATGCTACTTCTGGTTGATGATGTAAAGAGAAACAGCTTCCAAATTAAAGCTGTCCAATTAGTAAATCACTAATGTCTAGAATTTTACCAGGAATAGAAGTAAAGCTCACCAGCGTATAATTTATAGACCTCGCTCTCCTAGAGTATCTTGAAAACCAATCCTATAGCAATTCTTCATTTCTCCATAATTTTTTTAATAACCTATTGTAGATCAGCAAACATAGCTACTCGATCATAAAACCTATTGATGGAGAGAGAGAAGGGATCATAGAGACCATCTAGTTGAACCCTTGCAACGTAAAGGAGAACTTGAGATCTAAAGAAGTGAAATGTCCTTCCTTAGGTCACAAAGGTAGGAATGAGACCTGGTATTTGAACATGCCACTCTCTTTTGAACACTGAACTTGAACTCTGGTGTTCTTTCAAAAGTTTTTGATCAACATAAAGATGATAATGACTCCAGAGGACCAATGATGGATCTGCAAACAACTAGTCATTGTAACTATATATTTTGAGATGCATTAGATATGCAGAAGGAGACTCAGTTTTGGACATGGTCAGTAGGAAATTTTGTTTTGCTTGATTATGCATATTTGTGACAAGAGTATTAGGAGTAGGAGAAAAAAATAAATGATTGCTAATTTGAAAGTAATTAAAATAATAAATGCAATAATTTTTCTTCCAAACTAGTAAAATTATTTTGGGATTCTAGTATACAAGTTATCTTGCCCTGGGCATTGAATTCATGACGGTCATTCACCTCTTGATTCATTTTCATTTTCAACTAATGTTTCTGCCCTATCTTTGCCAGGGCAAATATCATTCTCCTTAGATGAGAAAAAAGGAGAAAGATAAGAACTGAGTAGTTCAACCTTTGTATAATTATCTGTTATCATGGTGCCAGCCTTTGCTTTAATCTTCCTCTTTTTCCCAATATAGATAAAAAACAAACAAAAAATAGCCTTTTGATGTCCTTAGCATTTATTAACAGCAATAACCCCAGAATGTTTCTGAGTTTTCCAAATCCTTATATAATTCTTACAAGACAATACATCTCTTTTTTTTTGCATTTATCCTCAGATACCTACCCACCTTTCATTTTCTACACGTGTTTAAAATAATAATGCAATTATTCTTATTGGACAGCTACTCTTGTAGCCTTGAAGCAAAGAGTATAGTTTCTAGATGCCTTGTAGAAAGTATACTCTGTCTTCCTTTCTAGAACCTTTCTAGAACCTGGATTCCTCACATGAATGATCATGAAATGCAGAAGAAGACACCTAAGTTTGACTTCTGACCCTGACATTTATTAGCTGTGTGACCCGATAAAGTCTCCTAAATTATCTTTGATTCATTTTCCCCATCTGTAAAATGGGGCTAATGCTTCATTAACTAATTCAGTATTATTTTAATAAAAGTTATCTTTATAAACATTAAAATACTATGATGATAATTATTGTGAAGCTGACATATGAAATGGTTTCTTCAAAGATGGGTTAAGAATCTAGATAAGTTTTGTTTCCAAAATATTCTGTTTATTAGAGCTATAACATATAAAAAATTCTAATTTTATTTAAAAAGCACATTTGCAAAGTATTTATCTCAGTGCCTGGCATATAGTAAGTACTCAATAAAGGTTTAGTAAGTCTTATTCCAAGTGTTCAGCACTTTTTAAAAATAAATATATTTAGTTAATCATCTGTGAAACATAAAACCTTGTATCAAAGGTAATTCCTGGTACAAACAGCAACACTGGTCATGAGTTCCTATGAGGATGTTCCTTTTAACAAGCCTTGTTGCTTGACAGGTATATAGCTCATTTGCCTCACGACTTTGGGACCAATTTTCAAACACAGCTTTTACAGAAGTGAAGGAAAACATTCAGATCCTCATAACTGTATCAAGTGACAAATCATATGAATTTAGTCAGTTGGGGTACAGAGTTTCTGGGCAGCCAGAAAAATGTATTTTCCATCCTTATATGTGAGAATCAGCTGGTTGAGAAGGGGACGATAGAAGCCACCCAAACCTCTGCTTCTGCTGAAGGAAAAAAGAAATGATCATTTATCTCTAGAAATTCCCTTGGAATCTCAAGGTTTCAGAGACAGAAAAGATTCTACTATGTCTAGTATGTCTAGTCACTCGGTCCCAAAATATAATTTAAACCTATTCCAGTCCTCATTGGAGATGGAAGACAGCTTGTCTCTTTTTGATCATCTTAAAAAAAACCTGGTTATATGTAGTGAAAATTGTTAGCAGTCATTTGTACATTAGTTATTTGAGGTTTGCTCAGGCTGATGCTGGCAGTGATGGGGTTATCATTAATAAGGTGATAATAGAGATGTTGACACAGTGAGGTTGCCCAGTGATAGAGTTCAAAGACCTGAATTCAAATCTGGTCTCAGACACTCACTTGCTTCACCTGTTGGCCTTAACAAACTGGAGAAGGAAATGGCAAACTGCTCCAGTATCTCTGTCAAGAAAACCCCATGGACAGTATTGGTATGCTATGATCCACAAGGTCATGAAGAAACAAAACATGACTGAGTGACCGCACAGCAACAAAGGAGACATTTAGCAAGCGTCTGAATATTTGGGGTATCAAGAATTCCTGGGGCAACAATTCACTCACTACCTCCTCAGACAGACGTCTCCGTCTTTCTTCTTGCATATAATTAGCAGGGAATATTTAGTGTACATAAATACATCCATTATTCTTCTGCACCCACTGCAATTGTCTGACTGGGTTATCAATCAGCATGAGAGGAGGCAGCACTAAGAGAACAGCCAATTAAAACCCCGATGGCTGGCCTGGTGATGATCGACAGTTTAGGCAACTTCTTGCAGACATTTTCTACGCACAGTAGTTGAAACACACACGTGCACATACACACACATTTGGGAGTAACTTCCCCCACTTATCTCTCTGAAAAAACTTAGTTGGGTTGGTTAGTTGTCTAAGATAGACCTTTTAATTATATCATTAATGGGAGCTGCCATTGTTGGATTGATATGACTCTTCAACTACAATAGTCAAGCAATTGTTGTGGCTGTTGCTGCTAAAGATAAGTTTTATTCACAAGTGACATTTACCAGGCAAGAAGCTGGTATTTGTTTATTCGATTCAAGTACTACCTTTTGTAAATATCCAGGCAGTAGGTGTGTCACTGTATTAATTATCCAGTGAGAGATCGCAGTCCAGTATCTGCATCGCTCGGCACTGGTCCTATATCTACATCATCAACCCAGTGGTCTTCTCAGTTTCTTTCTGGAACAATCATGTGAAAACCTTTTAAAAGACTACAGTCTCCTCAGTGACATCCAGACATGTTCAGCCTACAAATACTTAGACTGTCCCTTGACAGCTTTGTCTTTAGTTTCCAGAAAGATACTAAGTGGTTTGATTCAACCCCTGCTGATCAGGTCAACAATCCGACCAGGGAATGAAATGGAATATTGCTCAAGCTATGAAAAATTTAAATAACATTCTATACACAATGCATGGTGCCACATGGTACCTGGCTTGGCCCCCTCACTTTTAATAATTCCTCGCAGTCACAGGCATAAAGACTTAGAATACTGTGGTTGTATCGTTCCTTGTGCATGGCATACAGAGACAGGGAATTGATCAAGTGCTCCTAAATGAAGACCACTATTTTTAGCCATCTCTTAAACTCTGTCCCCTTGTTTTTTTTTTTCAACTCTTCAGGAGTGGCAGAATGACTTCCAATCAAACACATGCACAATAGTTAATAGGAAATTAGAATACCAGATATTCTGTGTATCTTCCCTGTCTGATACTCCAGATTCTGTGATTCTAAAGTTCCTTCCTGCCCTGACATTCTGTCTTTCATTATTCCAAGGGCCCACCCTGCATTAAAATTCTGAGATTCTGTTCTTTGACTCTAAGTATACCACAGGAAGAGGGTAACAAGTTGTGAATATTCATGTTCAACAGGCAGCCTATTTTGAAAATCATGAATTTATCAGTTCAATGTTTGCACAGCTGTCTGGGTATCTGCAATTTTTTTTCATAGGATCACAGATATAGGACTGAAAAAGACAGTAGAACTCATTCAATCCAACTTCCTAATTTTGCTGCAAGGCCCTGGGAAGTAGAATGACTTGCTCAAGTTCATTTAGGTAATAAATAGCAGAGATGATATATGAACCCAAGTCTCCTGACTAGAAATCCAGGTCTCTTTCTGTTTAATTCTTCTACCTCCCTAACATTGCCTCTTTTCAACTATGAAGTGGTGGAGTACAGGGATTGCTCTAATAATTAATCCAGTATTAAAAGCATCAGTTTCTTTCACTGTAAAATGGGGATGATAGTACTCATATTACTTATTTCAGGGAGTTAGGAGGAAATTTTTTTAGCACATTAAAAACTATAAATTTACATTTTTATGGATATTGTGGTTATTGTTCAATTACTAACATTTTTGAAATACCATATATTTACAGATGTGTGTATACATACGCACATATTTGTATGTATACATACATATGTGTACATTCATACATACATATATATGTAGAGAGAATTTGGTGCACATACACATATACATATATATGTATATATTTGGGGTATGTATACATATATGTATATACACACATAAATATACACACGCACATATGAATTTCTATGCTAGGTTCTGAGGGGAATGGGGTACCAAGATATAAAAGAGTTTCTAGTAAATAGGTAAACCTGGCAGTAGAATAGGTTTCAGATATGGAGAGATAAAACTAGAAAAGAATTTAACAAATCTTGAAAACCAGAATAAGGAAGCTGATCTCAATATATATAGATCTATATATGTATATATGTACATATCTACATAAATATGTGAGTGTGCTGATATTTGAGCATGTATTTTCTGCATACAGGTATATTTTTACATACATGCATGCATGTGTATGTAAATACCCCCATTGGAATGTTATTCCAACAAACTGAGAGATAATAAATGCATGAGTTAGGAAGGTGGTGATATGGAGTAGAAAAAAGAGGACAAGTGTGTCAGATGTGGTGAAAGTAGAATCAATAGGACGTAGCAACTAAATGGATATGGGGTTTAGGAAAGATAAGGGTCAAGGGAAGAGTCAAGGATGACTTGAAAGGGTATTACCTTGAACTTAGATAAAAAAGTAAAACAATGATTTATGATCACTTAGAAAGGAAAGCAGCAATTAATAAGAGACAATATGGTTTCATCAAAAACAGCTCTTGTCAGCCCAACCTCATTTTGGAGGTAGAGGGTGGGGAAAGGGAAATTAAACTGATGGATCATATGTTGTGCATGGTATATCTGAATTTATGCAGGCTTTTGATAAAGCGTTTCAGACTATCATTTTAGACAAGATGGGGGCATCTGGCCTGGAAGATATTCTAGTCAAGTGGCTTCAGAACTGCTTCTACAACCGTAGAAGAAGAGTGTTTTCTGTCAACTTAAAGAAAAATAACTAGTGGAGTCCTTTAGGGATTTATCCATGCATTTTTGCTTTTCGATATACTATTTAAATGATGTGAAAGAAAACAGGAGCTATCTAGCTGCATAAAGTTGACACAAAGCTGGGAAGGATGGCTAATATGTTGAGTGATTAAGTCAGGGTCCAAAAAGATTTCAACAGCTAGAACAAGGGACCAAATCTCATAAGACAAAATTTAACAGAGAAAACTGTATAGTCTACTACTTGAGATTAAAAAGAAAGTCGACTACATCAGTGAAGAATGGACAGATGCATTTAGACAACCATGTCTGTCAAAAAGATCTGTGGCTTCAGTGGACTGAAAAATGAATAGTAATCAACAGTGTGATTTGGTGACCCAAAAGTTAATAAGATATTAGTCTGCTTTAAAACGCACAGGGTTCAACATGAGGGAGGGTGCTGATAGTTCAGCTGTTAACTGCTTTTTTCAGGTTATACTTGTATTTTAGGAGGAACATTGACAAATCACAGTGGATTGCTCTAAAGAGGAGGGATAAAAAAAGAGAGGGGACTATAAACCCTCTCATAACAAAACCGACTGAAGGAACTGGGAAAGGTCAGTTTGGAGAAAACAAAAGGGAGAGATTATGATTGGTAGCTTCAAATATGTCATCATTGGGAAGAATCATCACATTTGTTGATCCTGAGAGAACAAAAGTAGAAACAATTAGGGCAAGTTCCAGAGAAGTAGACTTAGGTTTGGTGTAAGGAAGAATTTCCTAAGAAATAAAGCTGTGCAAAAATGGACTACTTTGAGAGGTAGTAGGTTTTCCTACACTAGAAGTTATAAAATCAAGAGTGAGGGGCTGGATGACCACTTGTCAGGAATCTTGTAAGTGGTCTTCTTTATTAATGGTGCCCTTTGGTTTACTCAACCTCAAGGTCCCTTTTCACTTTGACATTTGGGGTTCTAATTTACGACAGAATCTAGAACATTTTGTTTTAGAATATTTTATTTTTCTTTACATTCTGTGGAGAATCATAGAGCTCAACATGAGAGCTAGAAAGAGCCATAGAATATTTACCCTGAAAAGTAGTAGAGACTCTTAGAACATAGAGTTAGAAAGAGGTTTAAGGATCATCTTTTGCAATTCCTTAAATTTTCTTATAGGAAAAATGATGACCTGACAGGGTAAAGAAATTTGGTCTTCTGTCACTCAATTCTGTTTTCACTGCACTACACTGCCTATGATATAATGCTTTTATTCATTTATCAATACACAAAGTGACACCACTTATCAATTTCTATACATTTTACAGGAAGGTTAATTCTGGTTAGAATTTGTGAATAATTGTTATATTTCATTCAAAAGGAGAAAATTGCATATCATGTTTTTATGATATTGTTAGAAACAGTGATTAGTAATTGTTTGTTTATTGGAGATGAAAAAGCATGTTTTACTTCAAATAGTTGACAGGGTTTGTTTATTATTTCCAATAGATTTTTAATTCAAATAGTAGTCATCTTAGTTTGAAATATATTGTATAACTGAAATAGCCAATAGGAAATAAAGAAAATTAAATCAAATGCCTGGATTCTTTCAAATATAAATCTGAAGCTGAAGGAAAGACGTATTTCAAACTATTGATGTTTTTAGGTGAGATATCTTAAAAGTAAGTGGCAAAAAATAATGATACAGAAGTGGACCTTCAAAAATCTCCACATTCTAGCATGACTTTTGCATCAGTGACTGCTTCCTTCTTTTAAGAAAAAGGTTCAAGGGCTCTTATTATTGCTGATCCATATTTAAAACAAAATTAGAAGTAACCACATGTATTTTGCATTGACAAGTCACTTCACTCCTCTTCATCTATTTCCCTCAACAATGAATGAAAATAATACTTTTTGATGTATGTCAAAATATGCAATTCCATGGAAAAAATAAGATATTATTATCAATACCAGAAACAGGAACAGTAAACACAAGTCAAACCATAGGCTGATTGGATAAAAATTAAACCTGCTTTTCTTAATCTGAATAAGATAGTATTTATTCTGTTTGAATTCCCTAATCTGAGTGTGGTATCAGTAAGCATCCCAACATATTCAGGGGACCCTTTTCACAGGTTCTTAGATCTGCCTTCATAAAAGGAAAACAGATTTCAAGGGATTAACAATCACTTCAATCAAGCACATATATCATTCACCTACTTCAGATGAATCAGCACTCTGAACTTCAAAGAAAATATGGATAAATCGAAGATCAACAGACATGGTTTCCTCTGCCTGAATTCAACAGACAGATCCAACTGTCTGTCCATAGTTACCAGAGAGAGAAGCACTGACATCCAGTCAGTAAGCCCCCAGAGTAAAACTTCAACTCAGAGTACTTATATCTTTTTTAGAGCCAGAGGGCATCACAACCCTTGAGAACTAGAGCCTCATTAACAAAAGACTTGAGCCTTCCCACAATCTTTCCTAATCAAATTTCTCTTAATGGGCAGTTTCATTAATGAGTAGAGAAAATCTTTAATCACATTAAAATTATTAAGAATAGAAATACATATAGTTTCTAGTTAAAAAAGTTCTTGTTTCTATGCTTTACTCCTAGTAAAGGATCTTGACTGATAAAGGCAAGCTTCAATCAGAGGCACTTGATTATACTAAAACAAAAACAGCAAAAGATCCTATTTTGCTTGCCATCACAAGTGTGGGAAAATAACTTCCCTTTCGACGATATACATGATATCAAGTTGAATCTTGTCTTTGTGAAACAAGCAGCAGTATATATGTCTATGTGTACACATATACCACATATTTATACATAGACAAATACATATCCTTGTATGTACAGATATACAAAATATTCTAATAGATGCAAATATGTGTATATTTGTACATACAATGTATATACCTACAATACATATATATCCATATTTTTTTTATGTGTATATACATGCATGCATGTACATATACGGGCAGCTAGATGGTTCAGTGGAGAGAGAACACTGCCTGGAATCAAGAAGATCTGAATTCAAATTAGGCCTTAGACACTTATTAACTGTGTAAACTTGGGCAAGTCACAACATCTGTGTGCCTTAATTCACAGGAGGAGTAAATGGCAAATCATTTCAATGTCTTTGCCAAGAAAACCATATTGACAATATGGTCCAATGAATCATGAAAAGTCAGACAAGATGGAATGACAATTTTACATATACATATATATATATATATATATATATATATATATGTATGTATGTATGTATATACACACACACACACACATATATGTATGTATAAATATTAATCAATCAGTACTTATTAAGTCTCTACTATGCTGAGTTCCAGGAGATACAAAAAGAGGCAAAAAGAAATACTCCCTACATTCAAGGAGCTTATAATTTAATAGAGGAGAAAAGAAGTAAACAAATACATACAAAGCAAGCAATACATGGGATAAATAGGAAGTAATTAACCCAACCACAAGTAATTCTAGTGCCTTTCTTCTGTTAACTATTTCCAATTTATTTTGTATAAATCATGTTTGCACATAATTGGTTGCATGCTGCTTTTCCCATTAAACTGTGAGTTCCTTAAGAGAAATTTTTTATTTTTGTGTTTGCCTTTCTTGGCATCCTTAGTTCATAAAATAGTCTCAGGCACACAGTAGACACCCCATAAATGCTTCTTGAATAACTGATTAGAGTAAGTATGAAAAGAGTGGATGATATGGTAACTAGATAATCTCTTACAGATTGGTTCAATCCCCTGAGGAAACTAAGACCCAGAGAGGGAAAAGGACTTGCACAGGTGATAAACAGCAGCAACTGCTGCTCTGAATCCAAATACCATCTACTTTTCACTAGACCATGATGACAATTTAGATTTTTTTAAAACTATATTTGGAGCATTTGAAGTTTCCAATAAAGTAGAATATGGATTTGACCCTCTACTTCCCACTGTTGGGGGCTGGGAATATGATGCTCTAACTTCCATTTGATCTCATCACCCACGTGTGGTACTGTATCATCTTACCTTTGAGCACGAATATGTAAACTTCCCAATAGTCAAGAACTCATTCGTTGCCCTGTCTTGTTCTTCATTTTTTCTTTCTCTACTCATTCTTTCCCCGTCCCACCCCCCATACGCACAATTCCCAACTACTTCCTACTTTTGTTAGATGACACCAACTTTGCCAAAATCCAATTAGCAGGTCCACAGCAGTGTCACAACAGGAGGGCCTGATAGTTACAGATCCCTGTTGGATTTAGGGAGAGAGGTGCTTGATGAATGAAGATGTTGCAGATGTGTGCCACTTTGTCATGAGTGCAGCAACTTGCTCCTTGACTTAATACTTCTGCATTAAGTGGAATTTTTATTACCCAATGATATGAACTGGTGACATCTTGAGAGAAAGAGAGAAATATGCAGGTGGCATTTGCTTCTGAAGAGGTTGAAATACCTACAAGATTAAGCCAGGTCGAAGTAAAGCTTCAGAAAGACAAACATGCTCATTAGGGTCCCAAATAGCAGCCTTAATTTAAGCATTTTGAAAATCAATTCTAAAAGTCAAGCTCATTTAAAATCTTGTGATTTTCTGATTAACTTCACCAAATAGTCAATCATATAACATCACAATGAAAAGGAAACCTAGAGATCATCTAGTTCAGTCAATATTCAAAGATGAAGACGCCCGATACTAAGAAGACGTAGTTCAGTGGAAAAAACTTTGGGTCTGGAATCAGAGGACCTGGAGATTCAAATTCTGTCTCTAATTCTTACTGCCAAAGTTAGTCTCCTTGGGGCTCAGTTGTCCCCTCTGTAAAATGAAGGGGTTGAATGACTTCTGACCTCCTAAGTTTAGCACTCTCACCCACATGAACTCATCCAGCTACTGACTGAAGAATAATAGTGAACCAGTTCCATTTTGGGACATTTATGGCAATAAACAAATTTTTAAGCATGCATCGTGTTCATATTAAGCTAGGCACCATTTTTAATCACTGAAGTATGGCTCATCCTATACGTGAAGAATCTATAATCAAATCTAGAATACAAGGTCTAAACACAATTAGTTAAAAAGGGCAATTGGTCAAGAGACATGGATTCTATTTTCACGTTAGTGACTTAGTTGCTACATGACCTTGGGTAAATTGTTTTCCTTTGTTTCTTCATTTGCAAAGGGAAAGATCGAACCATGTGATTTCCAAGTTCCCTTCTATCTCTCAAAGTCTCTGTTTCTACGATTCTGTCTCCTTCCAAATAGATAATTCTAAGACAATATTACATACTGACAATACTAATATGCTGCCTTTTGCAGTGGAGAACAAACAAAATGGCAGGTGTGTCTATAAAGAAGTGTGACTAACTTTTTATGACTGGATTAGCACTTTTTTCTTTCAAAGTTTCCTTTGGAAGGAGACTTACATTCCCTGCTCTCAGGCTGCCAATGTTCCCATTTTCTGATTCTATTTTGAAAACTGCCTTGAAATATTTTTTAGAATCTCCTCTATCAGCCAAATCTTCATTCATTGAGAGTAGTTTTTTTTAGAGGGATTACAGTCATTTAGGGTCAAGTTAAATGAATAAGGTGTATGACAAGGATATCTAGATAGTATTATGGCTTTTCATTAAAACATCAATGAAAGCAAAGCAAAATAATTGCCAGGGCACAGAAGAAATGCTCATGTGAAGATCCTTTGATCTTGAGTTTGATGTTTGAGACCTTATGCCATTTTGTGGCTCACTCTGGTTTAGTTATGAGGATCAAGTGTAAAGCTACCATGGCCAGAAAGTGTTCTTTTATTTTAGTGGGCCTATTTTGGTTCCATAATAAGACTAAAACCTTTTCAAGAGTCTGTTAATTTCTAGAAGTCTCTTTTAGTACAACCACCCTGTAAAATGCTGTATGTGGTACAACTGTTGCCATCTCTACCTTGTTAAAATGATGATGATGATGAGAACAAAAACAATGAACTTAATGACAATGATGATTGGAAAATATTCTCTTTTTGGAGGGAGAGAAAGGGGTAGAGAGGAAGAAGGAGGGAGGGAGAGAGAGAAGAAAAGAGAGAAAGAGAGAGGGGGAGAGAGAGAGAGAGAGACGGAGAGATGGAGAGAGAGAAAAACGGAGAGATGGAGAGACAGAGAGAGACAGAGATAGAGGAGAGAGTATTCATAAAGTTTTGGAGATGAGAAGTCTCTATTGATTAAAATTTAATTCTAGTTGTGTATAGGCCACAAGATACCATCTTCCCAGGGTAAATGATAGTGTTGCAGATAATTGTGGCCAGCCAGGCTTTCTAATTCTTCTGCCCTATTTGCTAGAGTAAAATGCCAATAAGAAGCTAGTATGACTTGGTAACAATAGATTTTTGTTCATCATGGAGACAGAGCCTTCTAGGCACCAAAGGTGTTATGCCATCCATTCCACACCTATTTATCCTTTATCATTAGAACTCAGGTCCTGAGCCTGGAAGGCAGCTTAAAGATAGTTGGAATATAAGCCACACAATATTTTATAAAGTTATCACGAGGCTGGCTCTCCCTAATCTAGGTTATAGCTCTTCTCTGAAAGGTCTTTGGAGTAAAATCATTTCTTCATTAACGAGCTCCAGCCCCAGTCCCACAGATAAAAATGACTTGAAAAAAGGTGTCTTTTTGCTGCTATTTAAATGAATGGGGGAGAAAACAGTGGGTGTTTTTAAAACTGTCCTCCTGTCATATCAGGATGGAGCTCATTAGTGAGGGGAATGATTTTACTGTGGAAAGACTGCTACAATAAGAGAACATAACCTACTCAAGATGAGCCAAATCCAAGTCAATTAGGCTAAAAAAAGGTGCTTCAAAAATACCACCTCTTTCTTTTCATTCATTTGAATAACAGCAAGGGGACATTTTATTTTTTTTAATCATTTTTTTCTTCACTTGAATCAGACTGGTTCTCATTAATATAGGAATAATCTCACTTAAAAGAGCTTCCAGTGTTAAACTACTGTTCAACCTAGATTAACCAAATCAAACATGATTTGACCAAAAAAAAAGTCTAAAGTATTATATCTATTTCTAAGTCATTACACCTGACTTTAGAAAGAATGTACACATAAGATTTCATATTTTACAGCTCCGTTTGAAGTATCTGGGATACATTTTCCTAGGTAAATTGTAACTAAAATTTCAATGAGATGTGGTTAGCCTCATGAAGTCATTGAAAAGGAGTCAATTCAAATAATTTACTTATACAGGCTATGGTGGGGAGAAGGAAGTTTGTAAAATCTGCAGCCATATTTTGTTTTCTACGCTACACAGAATTATAAAACCTACAACAGAAAATGTCAGAGCTAGAAGGAAGGGGCTTTATAACCAGAGACCATAGAATGGTAGAAGTGAGAGGGATTTTAGAATCTTAAACTCATTGAAAAGCAGAGGAGGAAGCGAATACAATGTCAGAAAGGGAAGGGCCCTTAGAAAATGATAAAACATAGGATATTACAGTTAGAATATATGTTAGAGTTTGTCTAGTCCCAAATCCACATTTTGCAAAATAGGACATTGAAACTAGAAAGAAGAGAGACTTTCCCCAATATATATACTATTTCAGCAATAGAACTAGGGCTAGAACCCAGGTCTTTGAATTCCTCCTAATCTAGTACCATCTGCACTATGTTGTCTCTCACTGAATGTCTGATGATGCTGTCTTAGATGACAGAATGAGATTGAAATTAAGTCAACTCCAGAGACCAATGAAAGCCTAAAAGAGAGTATCAAAGTAGATGTGGCTAAATTGAATTTTTGCCTCCACAAGAAGTCACACCTGTGCTCATGGATGGATGCTCACTGTGTTGTGACTCTGTGGGTTTTTTTCCTCCAGTTTTGCAAGGACAGCAGCTGTATGTGAGCAGTGTGTGTGTGTGTGTGTGTGTGTGTGTGTGTGTGTGTGTGTGTGTGTGTGTGT
>CM053769.1:404299202-404334202 GCA_028658325.1 Potorous gilbertii
ACACAAGATCTAGTAGCTTCTACATTAAGGGATCAAAGGGCATGGAATAGGATATTCCAGAAGTCAAAGGAACTAGGAATAAAACCAAGAATCATCTACCCAACAAAACTGAGTATAATACTTCAGGGGAAAAAATGGTCTTTCAATGAAATAGAGGACTTTCAAGCATTCTTGATGAAAAGACCAGAGCTGAAAAGAAAATCTGACTTTCAAACACAAGAATGAGAAGAAGCATGAAAAGGTAAACAGTAAAGAGAAGTCATAAGGGACTTACTAAAGTTGAACTGTTTACATTCCTACATGGAAGACAGTATTTGTAACTCTTGAAACTTTTCAGTATCTGGGTAGTTGGTGGGATTACACACACACACACACACACACACACATGCAAGCACACAGAGAGACACAGAGTGAATTGAATAGGATGGGATCATATCTTTAAAAAACGAAGTTAAGCCGTGAGAGAGAAATGTGTTGGGAGGAGAGAGGGAGAAATCGAATGGGGTAAATTATCCCTCCTAGAAAAGACAGGTAGGAGACTTTTTAGTGGGGGGATAAGAGGGCAGCTGAGAGAAAAACAAGAAGTTTACTCTCATCAAATCCGACTAAAGGAAGGAATAAAATGCACACTCATTTTGGTATGAAAACCTATCTTACAGTGCAGGAAAGTGGGGGAGAAGAAGATAAGCAGGGTTGGGGAGGTTGATGGAAGGGAGGGCAATGGGAAGAGGGAGCAATTTGAAATCAACACTCTTGGGGAGGGACAGGATCAAAAGAGAGAATAGAAGCAATGGTGGGCAGGATAGGAGGGAGGGAAATTTAGTTTTACACAACACGACTATTATGGAAGTCATTTGCAAAACTACACAAATATGGCCTGTATTGAACTGCATGCCTTCCCAAAGGAAATGCATGGGGAGGGAGGGATGGGGAGAAGTTGAAACTCAAAGTTTTAGGAACACCTGTTGAGTATTGTTCTTGCTCCTAGGAAATAAGAAATACAGGTAATGAGGAACAGAAAGTTATCTGGCCCTACAGGGCAAAAGGGAAGATAGGGATAAGGGAAGGGAAGGATGATAGAAGAGAGAGCAGATTGGTGATAGGGGAAATTAGAATGCTCGGTGTATTGGGGTGCAGGGAGGGGACAAATGGGAAGAAAATGTGGAACCCAAAATTTTGTGAAAATGAATGTAAAAAGTTAAATAAATTTATTTTAAAAAATAATAATATTCTATTATATTCATATGAAACAACTTGTTCAGCCATTCCACAATTGATGGGTATCCCCTGAATTCCACAAAAGGATCTGCTATAAACATTTTTGCTCATGTTGGTCCTTTTCTCCTTTTTATTGTTTCTTTGGTGTACAGATCTACTAGGAGTATTGCTGGATCAAAGGATCACAGTTTTGTAGCTCTTTGGGCATAGTTCTAAATTACCCTCCAGAATGGCTGAATGAACTCACAATTCTATCAACAATTCATTAGTATTCCAATTTTTCCCATGTCCTCTCCAACATTTATCATTTTCCTGTTTTGTCATATCAGCCAATCTGATAGGTGTGAGGTATTTTAATTTGCATTTCTGTAATAAATATTGATTTAGAGCATTTGTTCATATAACGACAGATAACTTTAATTTCACCTGAAAGTTGCCCATTCATATATTTCTATTATAAATTTGACTCAATTCCCTATATAACTGAAAAATGAAGCCTTTATCAGAAACACTGACTATAAAAATTGTTTATCATCTCTCTGCTTTCCTTCTAATTTTTTTGCATTGGCTTTGTTTGTGCAAAACCTTTTTAGTTTAATGTAATGAAGATTATCCATTTGCATTTCAAACTGTTCTCTAATCTCCTGTTTGGTCATAAACTTTTCCACTTTCCATGAATAGAACAGATAAAATATCCCTTGCTTTCCTTATTTGCTTATGGTATCACCTTTAATATCAAAATCATGTGATCATTTCCATCTTATCTTGATGTGGAATGAGAAATGCTTATTTATGCCTAGATTCTGTGATAACTGTTCTCCAGTTTTCCCTGCAGTTTTTGTCAAATAGTGAGTTCTTAACCCAGAGACTGGAATCTTTGCATTTATCAAACAGTAGATTATTACGGTCATTTACTATCATGTCTTGCATTCCTAACTTATTCCACTGAAGCCTAACTACTTATTAGTCAGTTAAAAAGAGTTTTGATTTTTGCTTCTTTGAGATATGGTTTTAGATTTAATATGGTTAGGTTACCTTCCTTTGCATTTTTTTTCATCAATTCCTTTAATATTTTGACCTTTTGTTCTTCCAGATGAATTTTCTTATTATTTTTTTCTAGCTCTATAAAATAATATCTTGGTAGTTTGATTTATATGACACTGAATAAGTACATTAGTTTAGGTAGCATTGTCATTTTCATTATATTAGCTCTGCCTACCCATGAGCAATTGATATTTTTACAATTGTTTAGATCTGACTTTATTTATGTGAACAGTGTTTTGTACTTGTGTTCATGTAGTTCTGGGTTTGTCTTGCCAAGCAGATTCCCACATATTTGGTATTGTCTGCGGTTATCTTGAATGGAATTTATCTTTCAATCTTTTGCTGCTGGAATTTGTTAATAATATATGGAAATGTCAATGATTTATGTGGGTTTTTCTTACATACTGCAACTATCTTGGAGTTGCTAATTATTTCAAGTAGTTTATTCAGTTGATTGTCCAGGATTTTCTAAGTATACCAGCATACCAACTACAAAAAGTAATATCTTTGTTTCCCCATTGCCTATTTTCTTTTCTTAATGCTAAAGTTGACATCTCTAATCCAGTACTGAATAATAGTGGTGATAATGGGTATTCTTATTGCAACCTTGATCTTATTAAGTAAATGTCTAGCTTTTTCTCATTCCTTATAATGCTTGCTGATGGTTTAGACACATGCTACTTCTCATTTTTTAATGTTTATTTATTTTTAGTTTTCAACACTCATTTCCACAAAATTTTGAGTTCCAAATTTTCTCCCCATATTTCCCCTCCCCCACCCCAAAACACCATGCATTCTGATTGTCCCTTTACCCAATCTGCCCTCCTTTCTATGACACCCTTTCTTTCCCTTATCCTCACCTTCTCTCTTTTCTTGTAAGGCAAGATAAATTTCTATACCCCATTCCCTGTATTTCTTATTTCCCAGTTGCATGCAAAACCAATTCTCAAGATTCATTCCTAAAACTATGAGTTCCAGCTTTTTTCCCTTTCTTCCTCCTCATCCATTCCCACTGAGAAGGCAAGTAATTCATTATAGGCTATATGTGTGAAACTTTGCAAAAGTCTTCCATAATAGTCATGTTGTGTAAGACTAACTATATTTCCTTTCATCCTATCCTGTCCCCCATTTATTCTATTCTCTCTTTTGACCTCGTACCTCCCCAAAAGTGTTTATTTGTAATTACTCCCTCCTCCCATTTGCCCTCCCTTCTGTAGTCCTCCCTTTTATCCCTTTCTCCCCTACTTTCCTGTAGTGTAAGATAGATTTTCATACCAAATTGAGTGTACATGTTGTTCCCTCCTTAAATCAGATCTGATAAGAATAAACTTCACTTTTACTCTCACCTCCCCCATTTCCCCCATCCATTAAAAAAGGTTTTTCTTGCCTTTTTTATGAAAGATAATTTGCCACATTCCATTTTTCCCTTTCTCCTCCCAATATATTACTCTCTCACCCCTTAATTTAATTTTTTAGATATTGTCCCTTCATATTCAACTCACCTTATACTCTGTGTGTGTGTGTTATGTGTGTGTATATTGTCTTCTATTTTTTCATTCTTTTGGTTTTGTTTTGTAATTTCTTGGTTTCTCATAAAACCATTAGTTTCCATCTGCTCCATTCTAATTTTTAAAGGAAAGGAGCTAACATTTGTTCACCAAGAAAGTAACCTTCTATGGTCTTATTTTTTTTTCCCTTTTCTGGGCATTTTCCCAGCCAGTTATTTGACTTCTGAGATTCTACTCCACCCCTGCCCAGATCTACACAGCTAGTGCTTGGGGTCTGAGATTCAAATGCTGCTCCCCAGCCTCAGGGCTTTCAGTTGTGGGCCCAGCTGCTATTCAATGTGAGCTTCAGTTCTGGTGTTCAGGTGGGGGCAGGGCCACCTCTCAGGTTCAGTTCCCTCAGGGGTTTATGTGGAGACCTTCTGTAATGGACCCGTGGTCCTGCTTGCTCTGGGAGCCTCTGGACACCACTGCCGCTGCTGCCTGCTTCCTGAGGGGGTCTGAGTTATGGAGACACCCCACTCCCCTCTTGGCCAGCCCAGAAGTCTTTCTCACTGACCTGTGCACCTGTGGGTGGAGGGACCTTAGTGGCTGCCAGAGATTCCATCCCTGAAGCCTGCTCAGATCTGCTCCTCTCGGTGCCATGTGGCCAGGGAAGGGCAAAATAGATCCTGAATATTGCTTCAATTTCCTCTTTATTGCTGGCAAAGTCTCATTTTTGATATTGAATATTTGGTTTTCCTCTTTCTCTTTTTTTTAATCAAGTTAATCAAAGGATTATCTATATTCTTTTTTAGCAAAAATATCTCATAATTTTATTTATTAGTCCCATAGTTTTCTTACTTTCCATTTTGTTAATCTCTCCTTTTATTTTCATGATTTCTATTTTGTTATTTTATTGGGGATTTTTAATTTGTTCTTTTTCTGTTTTTTTTAAGTTACATACCAAATAAATCCTTTTTCTCTATTTTACTCACACAAGCATTTAGAGATATAAAATTTCCCCTAAGAACTCCTTTACCTGTATCCCATAAATTTTCATATTTGTCTCTTATTGTTGTCATTCTCTTTGATGAAATTTTGGTGTTTCTATAATTTCTTGCTTGACCCATTAATTCTTTAGGAATAGATTATATAGTTTCCAATTAATTTTAAATTTGTCTTTCATTGGTTCTTTACATCCATAATTTTATTGCATCATGATTTGAAAAGGATGTGTTTAATTTTTCACTTTGAAGTTTTTATGACCTAATATGATGCACCTAAACCACTGAGAAAAAAATATGTTCTTTTCTATCCTCACTTAATTATCTCAAGAGGTCTATCATATCTAACTTTTTCACAGTTCTATTCATCTTAATTTCTTTCCTTTTTATTTTGTGGTTCAGTTTATCTAATTCTGAGTGGAAGAGGGTGAAGTCCCCTGCTAGTATAGTTTTACTCTCTATTATTTCTTGTAACTCATTTAGTTTCTCCACGAACAGTTTGGATGCTATGCCACTTGATGCATATATTTTTAGTATTGATATCACTTCATTGACTATTATTCTTTCTAAACAAGATATGGGTTCCTCCTTATCTTTTTTAATTAGGATCTATTTTTGCTTTTGATTTGTCTGAGATCAGGGTTACTACCCCTGTTTCTTTTTTATTTTTCTTTCTGTTGAAACATAATATATTCTGCTTTAGCCTTTTGCCTTTCCTCTGTGTGAATCTCTCTGCTTCAAATGTGTTACTTGTAAATAACATATTGTAGGATTCTGAATTTTGATACATTATGTTATGCATTTCTGTTTCATGGGAGAGTTCATCCCATTCACTTTCACAGTTATGATTACTAGCTCTGTGTTTCCCTCTATCCTACTTCCCCATGTTGATACTTTTCTTTCTCCTTCCATTCTGTCCCTTATTACCAGTGTTTTGCTTCTGACCACCACTTCCCTCAATCTGCCCTCCCTTCTATCCACCCTCTCTTCTTTCCTTCTCCTTTCCCTTCCTATGTCCCTATAGGATAAGATAAGTTTCTATATCAAATAGAATATGTACTTTATTCCTTCTATGAGCCAAATCCTATTAGAATAAGGTTCAAACAATATTTATCCCCTCTCCCTTCTTTCCCTCTACTATAGTAGATCTATTGTGCTTCTTTATGTGATACAATTTACCCTATTCTGCCTCCCCTCTTCCTCTTCTCCCAGTTCAATCTTGTTTTTACCCCTTAATTCTTTTTTTTTGCATGTATTTCATCACATCAAATCAACTTATACCCACACTCTCTATCTATGTATACCCCTTCTAAATGCCCTGAAAGAGATCCAATTCTCAAGAGTTATACGTATCATCTTCCCACATCAGGATGGAAATAGTTTAACTTTATTGAATAATGTTTTTTCTTTCCATTTTACCAGGTATTTATGCTTCTCTTGAGTCTTATATTTGATGACTGCATTTTCTGTCCAGCTCCAGTCTTTTCATCAGGAAAGTCTGAAAATTCCCTATTTCATTGAATATCCATCTTTTCACTTGGAAGAACATGCTCAATTTTGTTGAGAAGTTGATTCTTGGTTGTAACAGAAGCTCCTTTGCCTACTGAATATCATATTTCAAGCCCCTCAGTCCTTTGACATAGAAGCTACTAAATTCTGTGGAAACTTGACTGTGGCTCCTTCATATTTGAATTGTTGCTTACTGGCTGCTTACAGTACTTTGTTCTTGACCTGATAATTCTGGAATTTGGCTACAATAGTTCTTCTAGTTTTTATTTTGGCATCTCTTTCAGGAGGTGATTACTGAATTCTTTTAAGGACTATTTTACTTTTTGGCTCCAGAATGTTAGAGAGGTTTCTCATGATAATTTCTTGAAAGATGCTGTCCAGGTTTTTTTTTTTAATCATGACTTTGAGGTAGTTCCATAATTCTTAAATTATCTGTCTTGGATTTATTTTCCAGTTCAGTTGCTTTTTTAATGAGATATTTTACATTTTGTTCTATTTTTTTTATTCTTTTGATTATGTTTTATTGCTTCTTGATGTCTCTGAGAGTCATTAGCTTCCACTAGCCTAATCCTAATTTTTAAGGAATTATTATTTTCAGTTAATTTTTGTATATCCTTTTCCATTTGGACAGTTCTATTTTTTAACGAGTTGTTTTTGTCGGCAGATTTTTTTCCCCATTTGGCCAATTGTGTATTTTTTTAACAATTAGTTCATTTATTTTTAATTTGCAACATTCACTTCCATAAAATTTTGAGTTTTATATTTTATCCTCCTCTTCTCTTTTCTCCCTAAGATGGCCTGCAATCTGATATGTGATCTATTTATACATTCATATTAAGCATATATTTGCATTAGTCACAATGTAAAGAAAAAATAGAACAAATGGGAGGAACCAGGAGAAAGAAGAAACAAACCAAACCAACTAACCAAACCAAAAACCCACAACAACAACAACAACAACAACAGCAACAACAAAAGATTGCAAAGAGTATTCAGACTCCAAAGTTCTTTCTCTGGATTTGGATAGCATTCTCCATTATGAGTCTTTTGGAGTTGCCTTAGATCCTTGCATTGCTGAGAAGAGATAAGTTTATCAAAGCTAATCATTGTATATCGCTGTTACTGTGTAAAATATTCTTGTTCTGCTCATTTCATTCAGCATCAGTTTGTATAAGTCTTTCCAGGTTTTTCTGAAGTCTGCCTGCTCATCATTTCTTATAGCACAATAGTATTCCATTACATTCATATACTACAACTTGTTCAGTCATTTCCCAATTGATGAACATCCTTTCAATTTCCAATTTTTTGCCACCACAAAAAGAGCTGCTATAAATATTTGTGTCCACATAGGTCCTTTTCCCATTTTTATGATCCTTTGGGATACAGACCAAGAAGTTGTATTGGATCAAAGCATATGCACAGTTTGATAGCCCTTTGGGTATAGTTCCAAATTGATCCAGAATATTTGGATCAGTTCACAGCTCCACCAAAAATGCATGAATGTTCCAATTTTCCCTCATTTTCTACAACATTTATCATTTTCTTGTTTTGTTGTTTTAGTCAATGTAACAGGTATGATGTGGTACCTCAGAGTTGTTGTGATTTACATTTCTCTGCTCAGTAGTGATCCAGAACATTTTTTCATATGATTATAGATAGCTTTAATTCCTTCCTCTTAAAACTCTATCGATATATTTTGACCATGTATCAATTGGGGAATGTCTTGTATCTTAGGAATTTGAATCAGTTCTCTATATAATTTAAAAACGATAACTTTATCAAAGACACTGGCTGTAAAAATTGGTTCCCATCTTTCTGCTTCCCTTCTAATCTTTGTTGCATTGGCTTTATTTGTGCAAAAGCTTTTCAATTTAATGCAATCAGAATCATCCATTTTACATTTGACAATGTTGTGTCTCTTATTTCTTCTTAAATTCTTCCTTTCTCCATAGATTTGACAGATAAACTATTCTTTGCTCTCTTATTTTGCTTATAGTATCAGCCATTATATTTAAATCATTTACCCATTTTGACTTCAACTTGGCATAGGCTGGGAGAAGTTGGTTTATGCCTAGATTCTGCCTTAATATTTTCCAGTTTTCCCAGGAGTTTTTTTCAAATAGTGAATTCTTATCCCAGAAGCTGGAGTCTTTGGATTTATCAAATAGTAGATCACTATAGCCATTGACTGTTGTCCTCCATTCCCAACATATACCATTGATTTACCACTCTATTTCTTAGCCAGTATCAAGTAGTTTTGATGATTTTTGCTCTCTAATACAATTTAAGATCTGATACATCTAGGCTACCTTCCCTTGAATTTCTTTTAATAAATTCCCTTGCTATTTTTTTTACCTTTTATTCTTCTATATGAATTTTATTATTGTTTTTTTCTAGTTCTACAAAATAATTTTTTGGTAATTTGATAGTTATGGCACTGAATATATAAATTAATTTAGGTAGAATTGTCATGTTTATTATATTAGCTCAGCCTACCCATGAGCAACTGATGTTTTTCCAGTTATTTAGATCTGAGTTTATTTGTGCAATAAGTGTTTTGTAATTGTGTTCATATTGTTCTGAGTTTGTCTTGCCAGGTACACTTCTAAATGTTTTGTAATGTCTACAGTAACTTTGAATGGAATTTCTCTGTCTCTTGTTTTTGGGCTTTGTTAGTTATATGTAGAAATGTTGATGATTTATGTGTATTTATTTTATATCCTGCAACTTTACTAGATTTGTTCATTATTTCAAGTAATTTTTTATTTGATCCTCTAGGATTCGCTATTCACACCATCATATCATCTGCAAAGAGTGATAGCTTCATTTATTCTTTACCTGTTTATTTCCTTCAATTTCTTTTTCTTCTCTTACTGTTTACATTAACATTTCTAGTACAATACTGAGGAACAGTGTTGATGATAGACATCCTAGTTTTACCCCTGATCTTTACTGGAATGCTTCTAACTTATCCCCATTAAATAAAATGCTTGCTGATGGTTTTAGGCAGATACTACCTATCATTTTGAAAGAGACTCCATTTGTTCCTATGTTTTCCAGTGTTTTTAATAGGAATGAGTGTTGCATTTTGTCAAAATATTTTTCTGCATCTATTGAGATATGATTTCTGTTAGTTTTTATTTAGTTGATGTGACTAAATTATGGTTATAGCTTTCCCAATATTGAATCAGTCCTGTGTTTTTGGTGTAAATCCTGCCTTGTCATAATGTATTATCCTTGAGATAAATTGCTAAATCTCTTGGCTAATATTTTATTTAAAAGTTTTTGCATCTTTATTTGTGCAATTGTATTTTTTAAGGAAATGTGTTGGGTCAATTTTTGTCCATCCTTGTCCAAGCTGTTGATTCTCTCACATACCTCACACTTCTTTTTCCAATTTTTCTTCTACCTCTCTTATTTGCTTTTTAAAATCTTGTTTGAGCTCTTCAAAGAAGGACTTTTGGGTTTCAGACTAATTAATTTCCCCTTTGAGGTTTTGCATGTAAGCATTCTAACATTGTTGTCCTCTCCTGAGCTTGTGTTTTGATCTTCCCTGCCACCATAACAGCTTTCTAGGGTTAGGTCTCCTTTCTGTTTCTTACTCATCTTAAGGCCATCATGTGGTTTAATAAATTGAGCTCTGCTCCTGGGACACAGGCAACACTGTCTCAAGCTTCATGTGCTGAAGATCAGGAACCTGGTCACTGATTTTCCTTGCCTGGACCTCAGATGCTGGTGGTTTGCCTCCTGTGCAAGGGTGGCCTGGCCTAGTTGCACCTATTGTGCAACTAAGTGGGTTCTAGGGCTGACATTTTGCCATCTTTCCTTGGACTGCTGTGTTATTGACCTGCTGAGCCAGAATCACAGGGTCTCAGTTGTTGAGCTGTGCTGTGGCTGAGAGCCTCCCAATGGTTGCCTGAATACCAATGAAGCTGGGTTGCACTAGACTGCACTCCCCTTCTACTCAAGTGAGACATACCTTTCTTGAAGTCATTCCACATTATCTTAAGATGGAAAATTGTTTCACTACACCTTTTGGTAGGTTTCATTGCTCCAGAATTTGTTTAGAGGCTTGTTTTAAAATTGTTTCTAAGGGAAACTAGGGAGAGTTCATGCAGCTTCCTGACTTTTCTCCATCACCTTGTGGATTTATTTTTTTCTGAGGCTTTGTTTTCTTTTGAAATTAATGTTAGATTGCTTCTTTTGTTCTTTGTGATTCTTTGAATAAATGTATTACCTTATTCTTTTTACTTTCACATTTAATTGATCTCTAATTATATAAAAAAAGTCAACATATAGTAAGGAGATTTAGAGGCTTAGGTATCAAGCTTAAATCTAGTGATTCCACTGACCCAAAGAATTAAAACCAAAGGTCCAAATGTTTTCTCAAGTCAAGATACCAAGAGTATAACAATATCACAAGGAAGGGTGTGGAAGAGACTTTCTGGCATCTTGAAATGAAAGCTGAATTGGACAAGCATTTTAGAAGGAATATATACTTATTCAATACTAGTTTTAATGCAAACTTGGAAACTATGAAATAGATTACAACAGATTTGATAATTGTGCTTCTACCCCCAAAAATGTGTGTGAGATTAATGAAAAAATAAGGCCCATCACCCTAAGGCAATTATGGAAAGATCATCATTTCATCACCAAAAAAGTATATACATTTTTGAGGCACATGATAAAAAGATAAAAAGAAATGCTTTTAAACAAAACATATCTCACTTTACTGGGCTTTTACCATTGTAAAAGCTAATAGTAGATAAATCTTGTAAGTAATTACAAATAATTTATTTCCAGTTAAAGCCTATCAAATGACTAATATCTAAAGAATGGAATCAAAGGGTTTTCCCTGGATAGTAAACACATCAATACAACTGACAATATTTGGATACAGATGCATCAAACACATGACTAAGTCACACGTATTTGTTTGTGAAAACAGAGGATTGTGTTAAGGCAATTCAGGACCAGGACACTGCCAAGAAAAACTGAGGATTTTCTTTAAGGACCCTAGATATAGTAATGAAGATCAATTATTCCAGTAAGTGGCAGAATATGTATAACTCATCACTTACAGCCTCTGCAAATTGACTATCTTCCAGGTATATATATCAATAAATGAACTGGTGGCTAGAAAATACATTGGAAACTATCTTTCATAGACTGAGAGATGAAACATCTTTATACTCTAGAAACGTATCTCAAATTTCTTGGTGAACTCAAATAATAACCCATATTGGAACTCAAATCATTACCCAAGAACAAACTGTGTTCACAATATCCCAGACATTTCATTGATCCCTCAACCCTGAGGAACCACTTTTTAAGCAGATGTCATCATTCCAAAACTTCAAAATCTCCAAGCTAAATCAAATGGCAAGCTTTCAAAATATAGAGATCAACAGAGGAGATCAAATTTATGCAGGAACAGAGTTAGTGTTTTTTTTTCCTGGTGTCGTGAATACCAAGGATGATTTCAGTGAGCCTACAGAAATTACACTTATGTCCTAATACTTTCATTAAACTACATGAATTAATGATTTTTATCTCCCTGTGCAATACTCTGTAGAATATTAAGCATAAAAATCGGAAAATAATTGCTTGACTTTGGCTGTTTCTGTCTGAAAAAAAGATTTAAAAGGAGATCAGATAGAATGCTAGAATTGGAGATGAGATCTGAGTTCAAATCCTACCTCAGACATTTACTAGCTTACTGTGTGATGTTTGCACTGTGAACCTGGACAAGTTACTACTGAGCTTATCTCATCCTCGGTCTCATCTATGAAATGGGAAGAACAACATCGCCTGTCTCACTGGGTTGGGAGGAACAAAAAAAATATGTAAAGTACTTGGCAAACCTTAGAACACTATGTAAATGAATTATCATCATCATCATCTTCTTCCTCGTTATTATAATTGGATCCAAATAAATACCTCCAAGATTAGAAATAAGGTAAAATTTAGCCGTCAATCTACAATCATCTAAGATTACTAAGAAACTGTGAAACTGTTTCAGAAGGGCCTTAAATAATGTTTTGAATGTCCTGGTTTCACACACAGCTTCATACTCTAAAAGTTTCTATTACATCATGGTACCTAATAAGTCCTTGCATGTGCAAATCACATTGTTTTCCCTTGAAGTGAATCAACATTGCTTTGTTTTGTTTTTTAATGTAGAATAAATATGACTTCTATATAAAAGTAAACTGGAAAGCATTTTAAAATTTGAAATGCTAGAAACAAAGAAAAATGGTATTGACTTTAGAACGGAAAATTTTACTTTTAAATGTAAAAATGTTTTCTTCCATTCCCTTGCCAGATTTGAGATTGTCTGTTATTCTGTAGCATCCAAGTCTGAGCACTCTGCTGCTGTCTGTTTGAATATATCAACCTCTGAGTGAGCAGTGTCTCATTTTTCACTACCAAGGCTATTAATAATCATGCTTCTTAATTCAGCACTTTAAAAGAATTGTGTTATTTTTTTTTCCTGTCTGACTATTTACTTCCCAAGAACAGAATATAAGTTCACTGTAACTTAATAAAAAGTTAGTGAAGACGCAACGACTTTAAAAAAAACGATCACTTGTTAATAGGTTTCTTTTCTCTGAATTAGCCTGATCCTCAGATAATAGATACACAGGCCAATAGACTCAAAGTCTTTCATTCCCAGGAGTACTTTTAGACCATGGTCTCTAATGGAGTAACCTTTGGGAGGTCAGGGCCATTGACATTGCAGTAGGCCTTTAATGAAGCTATATTATCATTAGTAAACATAGTGATAATAAATGTCATTTTGCCTTGTATATTAAAAGTATAAAATGTAGATAACACTATAGCTTATAATGTTGCTTTTTTGAAAATAACACCATAAGGATTAAGCAGAATTATTGCTATTTTCTCCATTTTACAGAAAAGGAAACTGAGGGACAGAGTTAACTTGCCTGGGTTAAGGTCTCCTAACAAATAAAGATAAGAACTGGGCCTTGAACCCAGGGTTTCAGACACCAAAGGCAAGTTTCTTCTCAGTTCAGAATAATGTTATTCAATTTTAAAGGCAAAGGTCTTGCAGTCAAATCCCACTTAGGCCACTATCTATGTGATACAAGGCAAGTAATTTAACCTCTGGACAATCAGTTTGTTTTCTCATATTGAGGGAATTGGAAAAGACGCCATTGAAAGTCTTTTTTGCCCTCTAAATCTATTATCTTCTTTATTTTCTCCTTCCATCCTTTCATCTGTTATGTCTTACCATGAGTATTAGCGATTCATGAAAGAGGCTGTGAAGTGTGTTGGGAATCACTCTGAATCTAGTGCCATGAGGCCTTTTTTTGTCTGAAGTTCCTTCCCAATTTTCGTGATTCCATTCTGTTCTCATTCCCTCCTTCCCCTAATCCTAGCACATATATGAGCGATATAGAGGCACTTACAGTAAAGCATGTAGTTTAGTCCATACGGTATTAATTCAGTTTTCCTTGTTTTCCTTCTGCTAACTTGTGAAGATTCTTTTAAATTTTTAATCATTGCAATCCTGTATTCTTTTTGTGACTAGTGAGGTAGCACAGTAGAAGGAGGATTGGGTACGGAGTCAGGAATATCTATGTTCAAAATCTTGCCTCCAGACACTCTGTGGGTATGTAAACTTCAGTTTCCTCATTGGTCAGATATGGAAAATAATACTACCTCCCTAATGGTGTTGTTGCAAGAATCAAAATGAGATAATGTATGCAAAGTACTTCACAAATCTTAAAATGATATGTACTTGCTATCCCTCAAATCTTATTATCGTTGACATTGACTTTTATTTTTATTTCATTTTTTCTTTAGCTGATTCTTTTTCTACAGCAATAGTCTAGAAACAAGAGAAAATTGATTTGTTTAGTCCCTCCCTTTCCATATATTCATGTATGTATGTATTGATCTTTTCTGTGTTTCTGAATTCTTTGGAAGTTTCTCTGTTTCTGCAAGCAAAATTCTGTGTTCGTTTCAGATATTTATTAGTATTTTATTTGTTTTCATTTTTTAGTAATATCTTAAATGTTTCTTTTTTATGTTCATTCTTTTCATTGGTGATTAGGTTAAGATTTGCTGGACATGTTAATTGAGAGTTGCCCCTTCAATTCCTTTTCCTTTAAAGAAGGGACAGAGAAAAGAATGAGAAACTTTTCTAGTAAATTTGGAGTCATGGGACATGGTTTTGAAACACTGATCTACTACTTGCTTCCTGTATAACTTGAATAATTTCATTCAGTCTTTCTGGGTCTCAGAGAGGGTTGTAATAGATCACCTCAGATATATATCTGTCATCATTCAAATGATTTCCATTACAATATCTGCCCTTATTTTTTGCCTCGATTTAACTTCTATATTTTTAATTAACAACAACAAAATTCAGTTCCTCTCATCCTTATTAGTTGATCTCCCTATTTGTCCGGTACTTCTTTCTCACTACGCTGCTGCAGTTGGAGTCAACTCAATGTGCAGCACAGCACTCCACTACTACATTATTCATGGATAATGGATTGGAATCCACAATTTCCCTGTGCTTATCATTGAAAGGGAGGAGGGAATATATTTTTCTATCTGAGACATGCTATTGCATCCTAATAGCTCAAGCTTTCAAAACAATTCCAATCCTGTCAAGATATAAGTTTCTGTTTTGGGGGGCAATAGAACTCAGTTCAAAGCAAAGTGAATTTGAAAAGAAGTTGCAATACATAAACTTCAGTAAGCAACTCAAACATAAGATGTCCCCTAACAAAATGAAATGTTGTGATCTATGAGTAAAGAAATAAGAGACATATGGATAGATTTTCCCTGAGAGTCATATGGTTTGTTTTTGTTTTTAAGAAGGGAGAGATGTTTTTGATCAAATGAATTTAATATTTTTGTCCAAATGACACTACTTTAAAAAGGGGTTAAAAAGATCTAAGAAATACAAAATTCCTTCCTTCATTCCTTGCTTTCTTCCTTCCTTTCTTCCTTCTTTCTTTCCTTTCTAATGTTTAGTAAGTACCTATTAAATTCACATTCCTGTGAGAGGTGTCCATTCATCTACTAATAGTACCTTAAGGCTGCACCTACATCCTGAGTTCCTATAACTCACTTGGTGACCTTACAAAGTCACTTCCTATCTCTAATCCTCAGTTTCTTTATCTTTAAAGAAGGAGAAGGACCAGATGATCTTTGAGCCCTCTTCCAGCATTAATATTGTATTATTATATAATTCCAACATGTTTTTCAAATCTTATATTCTATGGGCTTACAGTGAAAATAAATCTAAGGTGTGATCCTCCTAGAAAATAATGAGAATGTCTTTTTATTTTTATGTCTCACTAGTTTCTGATACCTCTTCAGAGGCTGGGGTATGTATAACATCTTCTTCATTGGCTTTTTTTATGCTTGTATGCTCCACTATTTGCTTCCTGAATCTGTTCCATTCACTGAGTATATTCACTTCAATAAATGATGTGTTTGCCATCAGAACAATTTGAATATAGTTCTAATTATAGCAACAAGCTGCTTTCTTCAAGCATATTATGGGTGTTTCATTATTTTAAATTGTTATCTTCCATATTAATTACAGAAACAGTTGATCTTTTCTGATAAGCAAGCAGCTGTGAGTTTCCTTTTTATGTCTCCTAGTAATAGGTGAAACATCAGGTAAAAATTAAATCAAATCCTAATACAAATCATGAGGAAAACATATGTAGGTACAAAGGTCTGCCTACAGTTGCCCTTGACTGAATGAGAGGAATAACCTGGAAAAGGAAAGAAAGGCAGTACGTAGACTCCTTTTCATATGAACAAAGTCCCATAAAAATCTCTTGGTGAAAGGAAAATTAACAATTACGGGACAGTATAGTGGAACAAGCATAAAGCTGACTGTGGCAGGATTAAAGAGTTCATGACTATACTCTAAGCTAGTTTACTTATCTCTAAAATGAGGAGGTTGGGTTATACCTTTGAGTTTTTACTTTTTTTTAAAATAGTTTCCTGATTTTAAGACTTCTCTTGCTCTGACATACTCTCTGATTCTGAGACTCTTTCCAGGTCTCACATTTTGTATTTTATGATTCTTAAGGCTCCTTTCAACACTGGTATTGGGTGTATTGAAACCCTAGAGTACACCAGCTCCCCACACTGGGGAACAAAGATATTATCTTGATGGGATTTCTAATTAAGCATTCCAGATTGAGATTGGGCAGGAAGACGTGAGCAAGCCCATGCAGAGAGCACAGAAATCCAAACTTATCTGAGCAAGAGACTGTCCTTCTCCTGTCCTTGTCAGGATTGATCACATGGTCAAGGCACAAGTTGGAAGAGGCTGCAGGTTCACAGGCCCCTTTAGATATAACGGTCATCCTGTGCAACCTTCAAATTCCAATTACAAAATGACCCATAAATATACAGGACCTTAGTGGGAAGTGAGACCACTAAGTTGGAGTATAGTAGCAGGGAGACATATTAGGAAATGTATGTGGCCAAGGCCACTCATGCCCCTAGTATGGCAAGTATGACAAGTAAGTCATCCTCTTTTCTTTCACTACGCCAACCCAGTTCCCATCACCGCTCTCCAACCTCACATTCAAGGTGCAACCATTAAGACAATCACACTTATCTTAGTAAAATAATTCTGCCTAGGGGGACCAGGAAAAATTAGGTGAAGGAGATAGTACAAGGATTATTGTTCCTGTCATAGGCACCTTTTCCAAGGCATCCTGTATGCCTCGGTCAGAAATGAAATTTGAATATGTATATATTAATCTCATTCTTTTTCTACTACTCCAAGGTTGCCACTTTGTGAACTAAACAAAAGGGCTGCTTTTAGGGGGTTTTGAACTATAAATGTGTGTGTGGATGTATGTGTGTATGTCAATACATACTGAGATATAGATATCTGTGTGAAGTGCGGGTTTATCTGTAGGCTAAAACACATACCATATAGGTTCAATATATAGTATGGTATATGATATATATGATTATATAGTATAGTAACATACAGTACAGCATAATATAGTATAGTAATATACCCTATATGTGTATTGTTATATACATATATGTGTGTTTATATCTGTATATGTATATATTTATGTGTATGTAGATATACAAATATATTTGCTTTAAATGTGTGGTAACAATTTTGGGAGAGTATGCTTTGTGTATCTGTGTGTTTTGTGTTTCTGAATAACAAATGTTTGTATGATTTATAATGTATTAAGCTTTCCATATTCTAGCTTAAGTGTTATCTTATTGGGGAGAACATTTTAGTTATTCCAAGTCATTTATAGTCTATACCAGAGGTATCAAACATGTATCCTGCTCAACTGTGGCCTGAACTAGATTAAAGTGTAGTTCTTATATGATTTTATGTTGATATATAAACATAAAAAAGAAATATAAAAACATATGATATTTTCTAACTCAATGTATGTCCCACAGAGATCCTTCTATATGGTTTAGTGGCCCCTATTTGAGTTTGATACCACTGGTCTGTGCCAAAGGATTTAGTACTTACTTATCATATATTCTTTCTGTGACATTGCTATATGCTTGGCATGATAAATTATCATTTTACATGGATTAGAAGTACTTTTAACTCCCTAAACTAGACAATAAACTTCTCAGATAGGAACTATGACTTTTTATTTTGTCCTATACTCAGAAAAAAAAATTGAATTTCACATGTTCCAGCCAAATCTCTGCTATTTTCTAGCTCTGTGATGATAAGCAACTTTCCTTATGTATCCCTTCATTTCTTCTACTGAAAAATGACAGTTGGACTGGAAGCTATCTAACGTCCCTTCTAACTTTAATAACCTGTGATTCAGTCTTATGCATGGATATTCATGTATGTTTGCATATCTCTTACATACTTTTCATATCATTAACTAAGTTGATAGCTATTTATCCATTACTCATGATTTGTAATGGTATGGAAGTTTCATGGTAATCTGGGACTATGTATTGTTTTGTCTTTGCATTCTCAGCAACTAAGTTCTATGTAAATTGCAAATACTTCATAAGTTTTATCACTGCATCAATATACTTGTTAAATTATTAATTTAAATTATTTTCCAAAGGCTTTTTGAGAAAAAAAATTAGCTAGATGTTTCATTACTTAAAGAACCCTTGGCTTCATTCCCATGGATGCTTCTCGGCTGATACTGACCTTTAGCAAATTCATATTCTAATCATTGGCTTTCATAAGTTGCTATGGTTGAAAAATTCAGGAAAGAAGCAAATAATTAAATCCATTGCCTTAAATGTATGTACACAGAGGCACACGGCAGGGGTAACAATCAGAATGAATTACAAATCCTAATTTAAGGACATCGTTTTGACATCACTGTGACTCGGCAGGATTGCTCTGATGATTAGAATAAGGTTCTGAATAGTTAAATTTTTTTCAAAATGAACAGGATAAGGAAAAAAGATATAGGCAGAAAAATATTGTAAATCAATTAAAAATCCCTATGGGAAACTTCTAAAACTTGCATACAAACTCACAATTTGAATTACCAGAGTTGGTTTTCACCTTATAAGAGTATACTCTGCATGTTTGGGCTTCTACTACTATTGTAGCTCATATGCCACCACCAGTGAGCTTTCCTTTAGTAGGAAGTAAGGAGACATAATTAGCTCATAATTAAGGTATTTACTAAGGTGAATAGTAAGAACAGTCATTATAAAACCCTCCTCTCAAGAATCTGGGCTATACTGACCCACAAAAATACAGAACATTAGTGGGAAGTGAGACCACTAAGTTGGAGTATAGTAGCAGGGAGACACATTAGGAAACATATGTGGCCAAGGCCACTCATGCCTCTAGTATGGCAAGCAGTAGAGGTCCCCACCATGGCTCAAATCTTGATTGCCAAAGCCAGTTCTCTCTTGGATGCATGGTAGTCTCTCCTTTTTCTTGCACCTCAACTATATCTCTAATTCTGCCCAACTGATTGACTCTTTGACTATTCTGTAGACTATTTTCCATTAAATGAATAGTTCTTCTATTAGTCACTCTGTCTAGTGAGAAATAGAGAGCATAATCTTCCTTCACTCTACCAACACTTCCACTATCACCCTCTCTTCTAAGCCCAGGGGTCTTGTCCACACATCTTATTGCAAAATGAAGGGTTTCAACAAATTAAGGGGGCATGATGTGGCCAATTATTTTTCATCTAACAACATTGTCCCTGCAAAATTCAATCAAGGAGAAACTTATTCACACTTCATAAAGGGGTAAGCAGACAGAGACACATCTTTTCAGTTACTTTAACACTTCATAATCTGCTCATTACTTTCTATGATTAAATCAACTACTGGGCTGGGAAATTAATGGTTCAGAGGTCAAATAACTCCTTCCCCCACCTTATTAAAATATATATTCATTCAAGGAAATCTAGCAACTGTTAAGAATTAGATAGCAAGTGGGTGGCAAGAGCATTTTGGTAACTATAAACAAAGACAGAAACAGAAGCAATATTATTACTGGTATATTTTATAGGTCTACTGAAACTGAGGACTTCAGTTTATCCAAACTCACATCACTATTTTTTTCTATTACAAGTAGAGCAGCTAATATTTTTCCATCTTGCATTAAAAAAAATCAACATTTAAGAGTGGTGAAAATGAAACGAACTGCTAAAATGGACTCCATTCTCATCAACAAAATAAAAGTGGTTATTGAAGTAGAAATAATGAGAACTTTAGGGGAAATTAACAACATTATATAAGATTTTTTGAAAATTAAGTAATAGAACAGGCAGAGCCTGAGATTCATAATAGAGTAGGAAAAATCATATTTTAAGGAATTCAGATAAGGTTCGGAGCATGGTAGAGAAAATTCTACATGGGAGTCATATCAAGAGGGATGGTAAGCTTTCAGTAATTCAAATCTGAAGACATAAAAGAAAGAAGATTCCACTAAAGAAGAAAATGGAGTTACCTAAAATAGATGACGTAGCTACAAAAGCAATGAATTGACCAATTTAGATTTTTAAAAAATGCATAAGAAATTAGAAACAAAGAAAATAGTCAACAAAAACAAAAACATGAGTTTTGTAAGTTTTGTAAGAGCAATGATAGTAGTTCTAAAATTAAGGAAGAATTATGTCTGGCAATGACATAAGCTAAGTATAACATGTAAAAATGTGTATGGGAGAAAAGATCAAATTAAAACAATTAAATCAAATTAAAGTAATATAACTGCTCAGAGATACTACAAAAGGTAGAATTGTTCAATTACTATTTTGATTCTGTTTTCTATGCCAAGCAGAATAATCTTTGGAATGGAAAAGACAGAACAAAAATGTCTAGTATAGAATCAAACCCAAAGATGAACAGGTATCTATTAAGACAATATGTAGACTTCTGTTTAAGAAAGTATCATGGGGTACCTCTACTCCTGCTGCCTCCTTCTCCTCCTGGTCCTGTTTCTGCTACTACTGCTGCTTCTCTATTCACCCCCAGTTCCCTTGGAGTGGACCATCCTGATGTCTCTTTTGTGAAGCAGAGTCTGAGGAGACACCCAGACTCGCCATGGCTGACAAAAAGATGAAGGAAGGAGTCAAGATTGAAAACAACAACCACATTAATTTGAAGATGCCAGGGCAAGATAGTTCAGTGGTACAATTTAATATTAAGAGGCACACACTGATGGAGTGTTTGCGTGCCTATGCTTGGGCCTCAATTCTAAAATCACATTTTTTTCTCAAAATCACATTTCTCTCTAGCCTGAGTACAGCATGCCCTAGCAAAACTCTTTATCTCTATTTCTGATGCAGTAGCCAGCTGTACCTATAGAATTTATTAGTTTGAACCAGCCGTGTACTGGCCAAACTTGTTGTATACTGAGTCATAAAGATATTTATTACTCACTGACTTATCACGTGTATCCTAGACTTAGACATTTGTATACTTCCTCACTTTTATCTTGTCTAACAAGATATTAATGGGGGCAGCCTGGGTATTTTCAGTAAGTCCTGTTAGTTGACACCAGCACCTAGGACCAGGGAATTGCCAGGACAGATGAAAGTCTAAAGTAACACCCTAAGTTAGGATGGATGAGTAAAGAGTGATGGATGGAGCCACCAAAGTGTCTTAGTTCTCTTAGCTAAGACAAACCAGAGGAGGTAGAAGCTAAGGGCAAGAGTTCATGAAATTAAGGTCAGCACCAAAGAGGGATGAATCTCACCTCACTCATTCAAGACTACAAGAAGGAACAAAGTAGGCCCTAACACAGAGAACTAAACCAGGACTGAGGTTAGAAGTATGAGTAAGCAAAAAAAAAAAGATATTGTAAACTAAGAAATATTAGGGACTAATGTATGTTCAAGAGATAAACTTTGAAGAAAAGGAGTAACACACAAAAATTATAAGCAGAGCCAGCCACTTGGTGAAAAAATATTGATCATAAGGTCTATGATAGTGCCTATGAGAAAAAAAGTAAGGAATTTGGGAAAAGATTAAATAAAACTGAAAACAATGGACAGAGGATAAATAGAATAGAAGGTAGAAAATATGAATTGAGTAGAAGGTTACTGATTAGTTGCAATAATTCTGACAGAACTCATTGATTCTATGAGACAACAAGAAATACTAGAACAAAATGAAAAATTGAAAAAGAAAAGAATATATAAGGTCCTAGATTTATTTGATTCCAATTTTGAGTTAGAAGGAGCCTTAAAGGCAATCTTGTACAACCTCCTCATTTTACAGATGATGAACATAATGGCAGGGAGATTATCTTACCAAATGTCATATGTGTCAAAAACAACTGACCTGGTGGAAAAAAAGTCAAGGAGGAAGGAGGCACAGGGCTCACTGACAACAATGATAAAAACATTCTATCTAGCTATCTATTCATCTGTCTATCTATCTACATACATATGTATATATATATATATATATATATATATATATATATATATATAAACAAACATATTACATATATAAAAACATGCTATATATAAACATACTATAAAGATAATATATATATATATATATATATTTCAAGATTTAATAAATAGAAATTACCTAGGTTTATTAGAATCAGGGAGTAAAATGAAAATCAAAAGAATTCATTATCTATACATTGGAAGAAACTGTAAAATAAAAAGTTCTTTGAATCTCATAGTGAAAATTATGATCTCCATTTTTTCTGTGAAGCTTTCCCTGACACCCTCAGACCAGAGCTGACTAAAATCCTCTAATCTTAAATATCATTTATGCCATTGGAGCGTACACTATTTGGTTTGTTTTGTTGGGTTTTTTTTTTGCTGTTGTTGTTTTTGTATTTAAATTTATTTATTTAAGTTTTCAACATTTATTTCCACAAAATTTTGGGTTCCAAGTTTTCTCCCCATTTCTCTCCTACCCCAACCCCAAAATGCTGAGCATTCTAATTACCCTTAACATCAATCTGTCCTTCCTTCTAACATCCCTCCCTTCTCTTGTCCCCATCTTCTCTTTTGTCCTGTAGGGCCAGATAACTTTCTATTCCCCATTACCTGTATTTCTTATTTCCTAGTAGCAAGAACAATACTCAACAGTTGGTCCTAAAACTTTGAGTTCCAATTTATCCCCATCCCTCCCTCCCCACCCATTCCTTTTGGGAAGGCAAGCAATTCAATATAGGCCACATCTGTGTAGTTTTGCAAATGACTTCCATAATAGTCGTGTTGTATAAGAGTAACTATATTTCCCTCCATCCTATCCTGCCCTTCATTTCTTCTATTGTCTATTTTGATCCTATCCTTCCCCAAGAGTGCTCCCTCCTCCCATTGCCCTCCCTTCCATTATCCCCCTACCTGGCTTATCCTCTTCTCCCCACTATCCTGTATTGTAAGATAGGTTTTCATACCAAAATGAGTGTGCATTTTATTCCTTCCTTTAGTCAAATGTGAGGAGAGTAAGCTTCATGTTTTTTTTCTCATTTTCCCCCTTTTTCCCTGCACTGAAAAGTCTTTTACTTGCCTCTTTTATGAGAGAGAATTTTCCCCATTCCATTTCTCCCTTTTTCCTCCCAATATATTTCTCTCACTGCTCAATTTCATTATTTCAAGATAAGTTCTCATTCAATTCACACTGTGCTCTCTGTCTCTGTCTCTCTCTGTCTGTCTCTATCTCTGTCTTTGTCTGTGTGTGTGTGTGTGTGTGTGTGTGTGTGTGTGTCTGTAATCCCACCAACTATCCAGATACTGAAAAAGGTTTCAAGAGTTACAAATATTGTCTTTCCATATAGGAATGTGAACAGTTCAACTTTAGTAAGTCCCTTATGACTTCTCTTTGCTGTTTACCTTTTCATGCTTCTCTTCATTCCTGTGTTTGAAAGTCAGATTTTCTTTTCAGCTCTGGTCTTTTCATCAAGAATGCTTGAAAGTCCTCTATTTCATTGAAAGACCATATTTTCCCCTGAAGTATTATACTCAGTTTTGCTGGGTAGGTGATTCTTGAGTTTAGTCCTAGTTCCTTTGACTTCTGGAATATCATATTCCACACATGCCCTTCCATTCCTTAATGTAGAAGCTGCTAGCTCTTGTGTTATCCTGATTGTATTTCTGCAATACTTGAATTGTTTCTTTCTAGGTGCTTGCAATATTTTCTCCTTGATCAGGGAACTCTAAAATTTGGCCACCATGTTCCTAGGAGTTTCTCTTTTTGGATCTCTTTCAGGGAGTGATCAGTGGATTCTTTCAATATTTATTTTGCCCAAAGGTTCTAGAATATCAGGGCAGTTTTCCTTGATAATTTCATGAAAGATGATGTCTAGGCTCTTTTTTTGATCATGGCTTTCAGGTAGTCCCATAATTTTTAAATTGTGTCTCCTGGATCTATTTTCCAGGTCAGTTGTTTTTCCCATGAGCTATTTCACATTATCTTCCATTTTTTCATTCTTTTGGTTTTGTTTTGTGGTTTCTTGGTTTCTCATAAAGTCATTAGCCTCCACCTGTTCCATTCTAATTTTTAAAGAACAATTTTCTTCAGTGAGCATTTAAACCTCCTTTTCCATTTGGCTAATTCTGCTTTTTAAAGCATTCTTCTCCTCATTGGCTTTTTGAACCCCTTTTGCCAATTGAGTTAGCTTATTTTTCAAGGTGTTATTTTCTTCAGCATTTTTGGGGGTCTCTTTTAGCAAGGTGTTGACCTGTTTTTCATGCTTTTCTTGCATCTCTCTCATTTCTCTTCCCAGTTTTTCCTCCACCTGTCTAACTTGATTTTCAAAATCCTTTTTGAGCTTTTTCATGGCCTGAGCTCATCGAATATTTATTTTAGATGTTTGGGATACAGAAACCCTGACTTTTATGTCTTTCCCTGATGGTAAGCATTGTTCTTCCTCATCTGAAAGGATGGGAGAAGATATGCCAAAAAAGTAACATTCTATAGTCTTATTTTTTTTCCCTTTTTTGGGCATTTTCCCCACCAGTTACTTGACTTTGGGGTCCTTTGTCAAGAGGAGGGTATACTTTGGGAATCTGTAAGATCTCAGTTCCTCCAAGGTGGTACAACCAAGTGTGTACACTGGTCTGGGTGCATAGAGGGATTTTTGTGCCCAGAATCTTAGCAGAATCTCCACAGCCACCTGGCCTCCATTTCCACCAAGTCAGCACTGGGAGCTGATTTTCAGATAAGCTGGATGGGCAGGACAACCATTCAGTGTGAGACAAAGACCAGTTCCTCCAGGGCCTTCACACAGGGCTGAGGCAAGAATCAGCTCCTCAGTGTCCCCAGGGTTTTACGCTCCAACAAAGGATCCAACTGCTGCACCTGCCAATGTGGCCTCTGCAGCAGATGCTTAAGGCCAGAGCTATGGAAGGCCCTTCTCCTTTCCTGGCCAGCTGAAAGAACCCTGTCACTGACCTTTGGCGCCTGTGGGTTGAGGGGTCTTCGAACCTGCTGCTGCTGGGACTGGGGATTCTGTGCCTGGAGATTCCACCCCCAAGGGCTGTTTGCTGAGCTGTGCACTGTGGCCAAGGCTGGGCTGGGCTCTGATCCGTGCCTGGTGCAACAGACGTTTCCTGTGGGCCTTTCAGGTCACCCTGGGATGGAAATCTCCTCGATTCTGTTGTTCTCCACTTCTTCTGCTCCAGAATTTGTTGAGAGTCCCTCTCTCCAGGTATTTTATGGGCTGTGTGGGGAGAGCCTCCGTATCTGTGTTCTTCTACTCCACCATCTTGGCTCCACTCCTGTTTTGTTGTTTTTGCATTCTTTTATGTGTAGCATCTCTCTCCCTAGAAAATAAACTGACAGAGGACAATAAACATGCTTTATATTTCTCGAGTTTAGCACTGACCTTTACACATAGTAAATAATCATTAAAAACTTGTTCAGTTTTATGAAAAAAAAACATAAAATTGATGAATCTTTGGTCAATTTGATTTATAAACAAGGAAAGAAGAAAACCAAATTATCAGTATCAAAAATAAAAAAGGTGCATTCACTTTCAATGAAAAGGAAATTAAAACAATAATTAGAAATCATTTTGCCAAATTGCATGCCTATAAATTTGACAATATTATTAAAATGGATGAATATTTACAAAAATATAAATTGCCCAGATTAGCAGAAAAAGTAATAGAGTATTTAAATAATCCCATCTCAGAAAAAGAAATTGAACAAGCCATCAATGAACTCCCTAGGAAAAACTTTCCCAGGCCAAATGGATTTACAAGTAAACTCTATCAAACATTTAAAGAACAGTCAATTTCAATATGATACAAATATTTTGTTGATACCTAAACCAGGAAGACTCAAAACAGAGAAAGAAAACTATAGGTAAATTTCCTAATAAAGATAGATGCAAAAATTTAAAGCAAGACAATAGCAAAAAGATTACAGAAACTTATCATGAGAATAATACATTATGATCAGGTAGGATTTATACAAGGAAAGCAGGGCTGGTTCAATATTATGAAAACTATCAGTATAATTGATTATATCAACAACAAAATCAACAGAAACCATATAATTGTCTCAATATATGCACAAAAAACTTTTGACAAAATACAATACCCATTCCTATTGAAAACACTGGCAAACATAAGAATAAATGGAAATGTTTAAAATGAATAGTGGCATTTACCTAAAACCATCAGTAAATATTGTTTGTAATGGAGATAAACTAAATGCATTTCAAATAAGATCAGGAATGAAATAAGGATGTCCTTTATCCCCACTGTTATTCAATATGATACTAGAAATGTTAGCTTTTGCATTAAGAGAAGAAAAAGAAGTTGAAGGAATTAGAATAGGAAAAGAAGAAATAAAGTTTTCTATCTTTAAGATGATATGATGATAAACTTAGAGAATCAAGTAAAAAAGTACTTGAAATAATAAACAACTTCAGTGAAGTAGCAAGATATAAAATAAATACACATAAATTATCTGCATTTCTATACATAACTAAAAGAACTCAACAGCCAGAAACAGAAAGAAAAATCCTATTTAAACTTATTGTAGACACTGTAAAATATTTGGGAGTCTATCTCCTAAAACAAACCCGGGGACTCTATGAACACAATTACAAAACTTACTTTTCATAAATAAAGTCATATCTAAATAATTGGAAAAACATCAGTTGCTCATGGATAAGCCAAGCTAATATAATAAAAGTATCAATTCTGCATAAATTTATTTATTTATTCAGTGCTATACCAATCAGACTACCAAAAATTGTTTTCTAGAGCTAGAGAAAACATCAAAATTTATGTGAAGGAACAAAAGTTCCAGAATATCAAGGGAATTAATGAAAAAGAAATGCTAGGGAAAGTCATAGCAGATCTTAAATTGTATTATAAAGCATCAACCATCAAAACCACTTGGTACTGGCTAAGAAATAAAGGGGTAGACTAGTGGAATAAGTTATGTACAAAAGACACAATAGTCAATGGTTATAACAGTCTACTGTTTGATTAACCCAAGGACCCCAGTTTCTGGGATAAGAGCCCATAGTTTGACAAAAGCTGCTGAAAAAACTGGAAAAATAGTGTGACAGAATCTGGGTATAGTTAAGCACTTGACACCACATACTAGAATAAATTCCAAATGGGTACACAATCTAAGTATAAAGGCTGATATCATAAACAAAATAGTGGAACAATGAATAATTTATAGTTCAATTTTGTGGAGAACAGAGGAATTTATGACCAAAAAAGAGGTAGATAATATTATCAAGTGCAACATGGAAAATTTTGATTGCATTAAATTGAAAAGGTTTTGCACAAAGTCAATTCAATCAATATTGGGGAGAAGCAAAAAACTGGGAGGTAATTTTTGTAACTAGTATCACTGATAAAGGTCTCATTTCTAAAATACATAGAGAACTGAGTCAAATTTATACAAATACATATCATTCTCCAATTGATAAATGGTCAAAGGTTATGAACAGGCAGTCTTCAGAGGAAGAAATTTAAAGCTATCTATAGTCATATGAAAATGCTCTAAATCACTATTGTGTAGAGAGAAACAAATTGGAACAACTCTGAGCTATCAAGTCACACCTATCAGATTGACTAGCATGACAGAACAGAAAAATGATAAGTGTTGGAAAAGATATGAGAAAGTTGGAAAACTAATTCATTGCTGGTGGAGCTGCAAGGTGACCCAACCATTCTAGAGAGGAGTATATATACTCAAAGTGCTATAAAAATATGCATACCCTTTGACTCAGCAATACATCTTCTAGACCTGTATCCCAAAGAGATCATAAATATGGGAAAAGGATGTACATGTACAAAAATATTTATAGCAGCTCTTTTCATGGTGGCCAAGAACTGAAAATTGAGGGGATGCCCATAAATTGGGGAATGTTTGAACAAGTAGTGGTATATTAATGTAACGGAATAGTGTTGTAGTCTAAGAAATTTTGAACAGGTGGACTTCAGAAAAACCTGATGCTGAGTGAAGTGAGCAGAACCAGGAGAACACTGTATACAGTAACATCCACAGTGTGCAAGGACTATTTCTGATAGACTAAGCCCTTCACAGCAATGCAAGGACCTAAAATATCCCCAAAGACTCTTGAGGCAAAATGCCTTCCACGTCCAGAGAAATAACTATGGATTCAGAATGCAAAATAAAACAGACCATTTTCTCTTTTGTTATGTTTTGTTGTTGTCATCATTTCTCCCATTCTCTATAATTCTTTTATGTAACATGACAAATGTGAAAATGTGTTTAATGGAATGTATGTGTAAAGCCCATATAAGATTACATGTCATCTTGGGGAGGGAGTGAGAGAAAATTTAAAACTTATGAAAGTGAATGTCGAAAACCGAAAACAAATAAATTAATAAATTCTGGGGATAAAAGAAAGTTAATGCTTAAAACTGGACTCACAAGAGCTGATTATTAAATTTAGAGTGTAAGAATTTATATCTCAAAAACTGACAGATACTACAAAGATAAAATAAAAATTTGTTGAATTGAATCTTAAAAATGTCAAAAATAATTGTGAGAGCAGTTTGGCTTCTGAGGATTTAAACTGGAAGCAAGTTTCAGCTATGACACTTCTTAGTGACCTTAGCAAGTTAAGAGAATCAAACTTGGTGTATATGATTTTCCTTGGATTATGCTAAGGTCGCTCCTACCTTTAATTAGGTATTTGTAAGATTTAATACCTGGCTAAGGGTGAAATGAAATAAAATCTTCTTTAAAAGATCAGTCTAAAGAATGTTCACATTTGGAAGCTGGACATTAACTATACTTAATACTTTCCAGCCAGCATAAGAGCTTTATTTAATAGATAAGAGACAGGTTGCACATATGTTCTTAGCTTAATTTGCATTCATTTTGGAGACCTGATATCACTGCAACTGAGACTCCCTCTTTTCCTCCCCTCCTTTAGTGAGTACTCAATAAATACTTGTTGAATTATATTAACTTGAAATATTTTCCTTTCTTTTCCCTTTTTCTTCCTGTCTCTGAAAGAGAACTAGGAATCTTATCACCTTTTTTAATTGAAACCAAATATATTTCATTGGTTTTAAGAAAAACATGATAATAAATCTGGAAAGTCCATGAGGGTATATATTTCAGTTCCAAATGAATGCATGACTTGGAAATAAAAAGTCATATCATAGAAAAAAATCAAGGAAAACGAAAGATAATGCCTTTTACAAATATGTATAGAGGAAGAATTCTTGATGAGACAAGGGACAAAAACAACATAAAATGAAAAGTATTTTTTTTTTTACAAAAAACAGCAATGGAATTAAAATAAAAAGGGAAATAATTAACTGAGGGAAAAATCTTCATAAATATTTGTAATTTAGGTCTGCTATTTATAGTATTTTGGAAATCAATTAAAATATTCAAGAATAAGAGCTATTTTCCAATAGTCAAAGAATATGAGCAGAAAAGAAACTGTACATTGTTAGTAAGTGAAATGCAAATTAAAGAACTCCAAAGTTTTTCCCCTCAAAATCAACAGTTGACAATGATGACAAACAAGAGAAATGATAATTTGAGGGAAGGCAAGTGGATGTGTATGCACACTAATTCACTGTGGGTACATTTTCCGAAACATTTTGGAAAGCATTTTGTAACTCAAATGGTCATTAAATAGCATATAATATTTGACTAAAAGATATCAGTTAATGAGTATTTATTAAGCACTGAGTTTTTCCAGGTTCTAAGTAAGGCACTAGGGATACATACACACACACCCCACATATAAACACATACACGCACATACACATATGTGCGTGTATGTGCATGTATATGTATGTATGCATGCATGTATACATGCAGTTTCCTAATCTCAATGCAAAGGAATTAGCATGTTCTGATGAGGGACTGACAAAGTCCTCCTAGAGAATGTAAGGTTTGAGCTGAGCATTCAAGGTAGCCAGGGAATCTAGGAGTGGGAGTTAATGAAGGGAAGGAACAATTCCAGGCATGAAAAATAGCTAGTGGAAAGGTGCAGAATAAGGAGAAGGAGCAATTCTGACTATGTTTCCAAAATTTAGTTCACAAGCATTTTTTGCACCCCAGCTTGGTACTAGGGATACAAGGGGAAAGAATGATAGTGCCTGTTCTCAAGGAGCTCATATTCCATTTAAAGGGAATATGACACATACACAAATAAGTATGATCACAATAACTCGTATCTCTATAATTGTTTAAGGTTTACAAAATATTCCTCTCAATACTCTGCTCACTAGATACTGTTTTATTACTTGCATTTCATAGATAATGCTGATGTCCAGATTCATTAAGTGACTATATACAGCTAGCAAGTGGTAGAGAAAAGATTCAGACTCATGCCTTGACTCCCAGTCCTGTGATCTAAAACCAAAGAAAAATTTCTGACAAAGAGGACTAAGAAAATTTGAATATGATATCATTTTTACATACATTGGGATGGGGTAAAAAAAAAGAGTGAGAAGCAGTTTCTAGGAAGAGGGGCACCTGAACTGAGTCATGAAGCAAGTAGCTTTCAAGGCCAAGTTTAGAAAGCATGCTATAAGCATGGGTTATAGTCTCTGTGAAGGACCAGTGCTAGGAGATTGGTAGAAACATACAGGGGAGGTAGAGTTCATTTTGACTGGAAAAGTAAACTGTGAGAGTTTGTATGAATTGAGGCTTTGTTTGATATGAACTCTTTAGCAGTAACAAAGCTGGGATAAGAAATGATGCCTCCCATTTCCTAGAGAGTTTGGAAAAGTATATTGGACTTAGTCATGCAGGATCATAAACTCCAGGCTAAAGAATTTGTATTGTATTCTTTACCTAGAAGGGAATCACTCAAGTCTTTCTAACACAGAAATACTCAGATTATATAGTCAGATAATATAGACAGTGGATTAGGACATTTGTTTTGGCAGTTATGTGAAAGATGGTTTGAATGGGCAAGAGACCAGAGACAGGGAAACCAGGGAAAAAACTGTTATAATACTAGAGAGCACCATGTTATAGAGAAATTAATGCTTGATTAGGCATTGGAGACCCTGTATTTGAATTCCATCTCTGTTACTACTTGGGTGAGGTTGAAGAAGTCACTATCCCACTCTGAGTCTCAGTATCTTCATCTGCTGTAAAATAAGGGGACTAAACAAGAAGCTGTCTAAGAGCCCTTCAAGATACAAATCTATTATCTTGATCTCAAAAACTCTATGTGTAAGTGAACTGAAAAATTGGAGGAATTGTCTCTTTAATCCAAAAGTTTTTAGCCTGGGTGCAACAAAGAGTCCAAGAGGTCTGTGCATAGAGGTCTTGGGATTCATACATATATACACAATATATATACATGTATATATTTATATACATGTATATATATTGTGTATATATGTATATTTGATTTCAATATAATTGATTTCTTTTGCAATGCTATGTATTTTACTTTAAGGATCTAAAATTAAATAGTCTGAGTTCTTAAGAAATCAATAGGTTTAACCAGATAGCCAAAGGGGCCCACAAAATAAAAATAAGAATCCCTGATCTAATCAAAGACAAAACAATTTTGTCTTAATAGTTCTGGTGGAATCACTTAAACTTTACTTATACAAGACATACATGAATTAAGTTACAATGGAATGCCATAGAAGATATGTGAAAATTTACCTAGAATAAATGAGATTGTGGGGAAGAGATCTACCTGACACCAAATAACTGGTTCAACTATTTTTATTTCTTTTTACTGTCTACTTTTAGGCCTCCATGTCATGTAGACCCAGCAATCCATTTGTCATTCCAATAATAGAGGAAACACATCTTTTCCTATCCATGCTCTGCTGCAATTGCAGAGGTCAGTCCTGCAGAGTGGCAGCAATGCCCTAGAATGACATCCATCAGGATCTGAGTCCATATGTGGAAGACATAACCACTGTCAGAAAACTCGGAGGCCTCTTCACGCCTCCATTGTGGTAAAGGTCATCCCTCCCCTTGATTTGGAACACAGCTGGTGTTCTGATCATGCAAATGACAGGCCCCTGTAGAATTAAAAAAAAGAGAGAGAAAGAAATGTTTACACAAAGAAATGCATGACTTCCCTTGCATGAATTATCAATTTCTCTCACCTGGTGGTTTAATTAAGAAGGTGTGTGATTCTTAAATATATATATATATATATATATATATATATATATATATATATATATATATATATATATATATATATATATATATATATTTTTTTAAATAAAATTAAGTCTCTGGAAAGAAAAATACCAGAAGACAATACAAGGCACAGGGTAAGAAATGTAAAATGTATTCAACAATGGTGGAGACTTATCTAGAAAAAGAAAATTCTTTATTAAATTCTTGGAAAGCATTGCACTGATTACAACTATTGTTAACACTGATTTTTTCCCCCATTTTAGATAGGATTAATCTATTTCAATATTACTCTTGATACTGTGACTACTTCTCTCATGTAACCTGTGCCTCTTTTAAAACTATTCTTCAATCTTGTGCTTGGGCATGTTCAGGAAACAATCAGCCTAGGCTAAAGCAGTTACTTGGATTCCCATAAAGCAGTTACATATGGACAGGGTCTAATAAATCCAGACAGAAAGATGAGGAAGACACAGATAGAGATGGGGAGAAAAAAAGATAGTTATCCTGTTGTTCCCAGAAGAATCTATTTAAAAGACTGGAATCATCCAGTGATAAAATACTGAGTCTAATTTAACAGTTTCCAGTAGTATCTCTGAGCATCCTATTCAAAATTTTCAAATATAGAATCTTTCAGAGACTGTTACAAGATGGTGTCATAGCAAATAAATTCAATCTCTTAAAAGAAAGTCCAAGTTTGTGGAAAAAGGAGGAAAGGGGAAATGAGAAAAGAGGAATGGGTAGTGAAAGAGGGAGAGAAAGAAAGAAAAGGGGAGAGAGAGGGAGAAAAGAAAAGGGGAAAAGAGGGAGAGAATGAGTTAAAAAGCATTTACTAAGCCCTTACTTTGAGCTAAGAGCTTTGTTGAATGCTAGAAAGAGGAGTAAAAAAAGTAAGATAGTTCCAGCTCTCAAGGAGATCATGGGGAAACAACATGTATACGAAAGCTTAGCTGCAGAGCCAATGGACAAACTAAAGGCAAATCTGCAGTGCCAGAGGTCCAGGGGTCCTTATGGTACATTGACAGGTCTAATGTAAATGACTGTTGATCTAGAGGATGTACTGGCAGGGCACATGTTAAGGCCCAGGTGTTCTCCACCTTACTGGAAGGACTGTGGTTAGTAACTCTTCTTTTTATCTTATTGGCCAGGGGAGTTGGTGCTTAAAGGGCCTAACCCACCACTATTGGTAGGATCCCAGACAGATAGGGAGGACACTTAGCAGGTCACTTAGTAGATGCTTAATAAACCGTTTATCAGCTGACTGTGTAAAGATCACATTAGGACTGAAGAAAGGACATGGAGGGACAGAGAGAGCAAGAGGGAGGAAGAAAAGAAGTGATGGAGACAGAGACAGAAACAGAGAGCAAAAGCCCACAAAGGGAAGAATTAAATGTATTCTTCCCAAGTAAATTAAAAACAATGCTTTCTAATCTTCAGATCAACTGACAACTGAGGAAAATGCAATTTATGTTCCAAAGCTCTATTTTGTAGCATACATTTTAGACTGAAGCTTTTGTTGATGTGACTAATCACTAAATATTAAGTAAATACAATACAAGTATATTTTTTCTTTAAAAAATAATAACTTATTGGATCTTGTACTAAAAAAATGCACTACATGTTTCTATTACCTTTCAACTGAAGGTGATTGATTCTTTAGCTGAGTTATGGGACAGATATTTAGTTGTGAAATATTCACGAACTGGTATGTCTATGGCCCTGTGGGACTTGTAAGGTCTTTCTCATCCCACCATCATCACCCTCCACAAGCGCACACACACACACACACACACACACACACACACACACACACACACCCTCTCACTCTCCAAGTTTAAATAATTAGCAGTCAAAGAGGTATGAGGCAACATATCTAGATGGCTCCTTTGAAGTCTCTTCTTACATTACCTTATTGTCTATGTTCAAGAGGGGAAAGTATTCTAGCAACTCAGAAAAAACACACAGCAAAACACCCAGCAAAGTGGAATGCTGACAAATCCAGCTTGTGGGTCCAGATGCAGCCAAGAAGATACAATATGACAAAAATAAAGAGATCAGAAGAGAAATATTTTCACCTTCAAGCCTTCTCTCTCAATCTAAGTAGTAGATGTATTATTAGGCTCAAGTTATCCCTACAAAATATTCCTTAAAATCTTATTGGGTTTAGAGTTAGAAGAGACCTTAGGAATCATCTAGAGATCAGGGATTCTGAACCTAGGGTTCACAGACTCCCAACGTCCCTATAGGGGGATTTTTAGATACTTCATGAATTTGGATGAGAAAAAAATACATTTATTTTTCCTCATCTTGAACTGAAAATTAAGATTTCTTTTCATTATGATTTTTGTTTAATGCATGATTTTTGTACAGAGTGCCATGGACCTTTACCAGACTACCAAAGCAAGCCATGATACTCAATATGTCCAGGACTTCTGATTTAAACAAGTTCATTTTCAGTAGAAAAAAATGGAGGTCCTGAAAAAAGTGACTTGCTTATAGCAGAAAGTAATAAAGTCATATTTAAACCAAGAGCTTGTTTCAAGTGTTCTCATCTCTTCATTGTATTATTTTTATTAAATTTCTACCAGCTAGAGATAGAAATTCAAATACACCAAACCAAACACAACTTAACCAACCCTATGAGTTAGGGAGCAAAAGTATAGTTATCCCTATCTTA
>CM053769.1:404336702-404344081 GCA_028658325.1 Potorous gilbertii
AGATTAACTAAATAAGGAAAGCAGCTTGTTTCCTTGCTACATAAAGCTTACAGTATATTAGGAAGATATGAAGATAAGGGTTGAGTCTGTAATTTATGGTATAGGGAACTGCTAATTGAGGTAACATCCTCTAACAGGTCAGATTGGTACCTTCTTTGCAATTTATAGTCTTAGAGAGTTATCTAGAACAGAAGTAAACTCACTGGCCCCTACAACTCTACAGGTGGCCAGCAAAACTCCCAAGTGAAGGGTTTTGAGATTAAAATATAATTGGGAAATGTTTAATGAAACTATAATTAAACATAGTTGTTAATTTGTGATTTTTTTTAAGTCAATATGTAGCCTACAAGAATCAGTTTCTACTTGAGTTTGACAGCACAGGTCTAGAGAACAGAGGTTAAGTGTCTTGCCCAGGATCACTCGATTACTTGGAGTTAAATGATATAGATAAATAACTATTAATGCAAAATTATACATGACACACACATCTTGTCAAAACACTTTTATGTCTTACAAATAAAATTCAAATTTTTTTGGTTTGCATACATGATAACTATGTTAGAGAGGTGCAAACTAAATTATATTAAAGTCCTTAAGTTATATATAAGTCTTGAGAATGCATGGATCTTTACTAACTAGGAGGAATTAGGAAAGACTTCTTGGAGGAGACAAGGGTTTGGGCTGGGTCTTAAGGATAGGTTGAATTTCAACAAATGAGGAAGAGTGAAAGGAGGTTATAGCCAAAGGGAATACAGGTATGAGCCAGAACAGGGAGAACATGTTCAAAGGATGAAGAGTAATTCAATTTGGCTAGGACACGGTGTATGTGATATCTGAGTAGGGTTTGGGGGCAGGGAGGACAAGAAGGAGGGAAAGGAGTGTGAGATAAGGCTGGGAAAGTGAGAGTTTTACCCCTGTTAGATTTCAGGAATCCTGGCAAAGGAGGGGCAGCAGTTATGTCTAAAGAGGAACTTCTGTGACTTTTTATAGATTCTAGTCATTCTTTGGGTTTCTTTGAGAGATACTGGGATTTTTTCTCCCTATTGGTATTAATCACATCCCTGTGAAAACTAGCCCCTGGCTATGGTGATAAGGAACTTTGAGTGAAAATTTCTGTTGAAGTGATTTAGCAATGTTTCAGGAGGTCTGAGTCTGGGCATGAGAAAAAAGCTGAGGGAGTGTCCTATAGACAGGAGCCCCAGAAACTCTGTGAGAGATTCAGACAACGATCATAAACAGACCGATCGCAGGAATTAGTGTATATGAAAGAGAAATATGTTCCACAATTGAAATAATCAGTTACATGAGGACATTTAGACAGCTAGGTGCCACAGTGGATAGAGTACCAGGTCTAAACTTGGAACGACTTTAGTTCAAATCCAGCCTCATACTCTTAGTAGCTGTGTGACCTTAAGCAAATCATTCAATTTCTTTTTGCCTCAGTTTCCTCATCTATGAAATGGGGATAATTGCAACATCTACCTTCCAGGGATATTATAAGGATCAGAAGATATAACAGATATAAAATGCTTCAACCTTTGAATATTATACATACGCTGTGGTGATCACTACTATTTAAAGGGTTATACTGTACTTTAAGAAAAATGTTCTCATTGTTTTTTTTTTTCCCTTGGTCTGTTTTGTTTCACAACAAAACTAATACAGAAATATGTTTTGCATGACTGCACATGTATGGCCTAAATCAACTTGTTTGCCTTCTCCATGAGGAAGGAGGGAAGAGAGGGAAAGAGAATTTGGAACTCAAAATAAAAAGAAAAAAGGATAAAACTTGTTTTTACACCTAATTGGAGAAAGATAATACATTAAATATACTTGAATATATATTTAAAAATAAAAGCTTGTAGTCCTTTTGTGTACATAGACTTGTGTGTCTATATGTGAGTGTGTGTGTGTATGTGTGTGTGTGTGTGTGTGTTCATGCAGTAGGAGTTAGACTTTGCTCTGTGTTGCATTATCCCTGCCCCTTTTCATTAGTATCAGAACTGGGGAATAGTTATAATAGTTCATTAATCAGTGTCATACCACTCACCTGAATTGGTAAGTTTCTTAGTTCAGTGTAGGCTGTGCTAAAGTGTCCTAGATGTAGACCCGAGGGGGTCTTGAAGGTCATCTAGGCCAACTTTCTTATTTTGAAGATGAGAAAAATGAGGGCCAGAGAGAGCCAAAATGACAGATGTCACTAAGGTGCCACTGCCAATAAGTTATAGAACCAGGAATTTAAACCAAGTAAGTCTTTATACTACAAATCTAGCTTTCTTTCCTCTTTATCATGCCAACTCCCAAAAGGAAGAATAAGTATCTGGAAAGGCTCAGAGTGTATAGACAACAATAGTGACAATTGCATGCTTGAGAGTGAGATGTCTCTGGCTAGTAGCCATGTTATGCAGGTCCTTGAATATCAAGTTAAGGAGTTTTAACTTTTGAGCAATCCATCAAAAACAATAAAAAAAAGAAATATGTGTATATTTATACACACACATACACAAACATCACATACTATTTCTGGGCACTCTGATAAGTTCTGGGGATAGAAAGAAAGTGAAAGACGGCCACTGTGGCCTGCAAGAAATACACAGTCTAAATGGGGGAGACAACAGGCAAACAATTATATACAAAAAAGCTGGAGACAGGATAAATTGGAAATAATCTACAGAGAGAAAATACTAGAATAAAGGATAGTACTTTAATCCCACTTGTGATACATGCTGGCTGTGTGACACGAGGCAAGCACTGAACTTCTCAGTGACCAGGGCAATTTGTTAAAGCTGAAGTTGAAAAACCATTGTTACTCTGTTTTGGTGGAGGAAGTTTCCCTCACTGGGAGCTCCTCCATCTGTGAAATCACAGCACAAGGCAAGATTTCTAAATAAAAGGCATAAAGATTTAACCCTATGCCTTAGATGATTGTCACAACTGCCACTACCATTAGAGGGGATTTCATATTTATTTATAGCCTGTAAAGTCTTGGAACTGTGGTTTAGTTCAATAACTCCACCCTAATTCTAAGGTACATACCTAATATAGGCCATCATTATCACCTGCTTGGATAATTGGAACAACCTCTTAACTGGTCTTCCTGCCAGTACTCTCATCCTCCTCCAGTCTATTCCTCAAACCCTCACAGGCTAAACTTCATTATGTATAGCCATAAGATCCTCTTGTTCATTTCAATTGGTAAGTTTCTTAGTTCAGTGTAGGCTGTTCTAAAGTGTCCTAGATGTAGACCCGAGGGGGTCTTGAAGACATATCAATTAATTGATCAACATACTTATCAAACATCTACTATATGGCATATAGTGACACAAATACAAGAGCATGACAGTTTCTTCCCTAGAAGAGTTTACATTTTGCTGAAAGCAATATAACATGTTCACAGATAAATAAATATAGTATTATTGTTGGTATTTGTTCTGGGTCCCAGACTGATCATATCTTCTTTTTTGAAATGGGTGAGGTGTTATTGTTTGCCCTCTGTTTTCGAAGAAGACCAGTGACTCCTACAGGGATTAGATTTAGGTGAGATAGTTGCATAAAATCATCAGCCTCACCTCACTCTCTCTTCCAATGTCATTGAAGTTCGATGGCAAGACAAATGTCAGGATGGCCTAGGATGCAATGAATGACCTTGGCATCATCAATGTCTGAGCAAACTCTAAGCCCTCCACAGCATCTGCTTCAATTGATTTCATGGCTGTTGGAACAAAGTGTTTTCATCTACCACTTCTGCTGGAAGAAGTCTTCACATGCTTGGGGTGGACATCACCCTAACTCACTGATGGGTTTGAGGCCTGGTGGTTACCCTCAACCTGGTTTAGTCATCTACTGAGACACTTTTACCCATGTGTGGCTGCTGCTGCACATGTTACAGCTTCTTGGAGCCACAGGTGAGAGTTGGATGACAGGTAGACTCCAAAGGTGATGAGTATCCCCAAAAAAGGCTCAGCAAACCATCATACCAAAGATTCTAGTCCTCCCCAAACACCCCCATGCACTCTCAAATACAGTAAAAACATAAAATAAATACATAGTGATGTGGATGTGTAACAAGAAAAGAATCTTAAAAAGTGGCATTTGAGGGGAACTTTATTTATTTTTAGTTTATACATGTGTAATCATGCAAAACACTTCCATAATAGTCATGTTGTGAAAGACTAACTATGTTTTCCTTCATCCTATCCTGCCCCTGCATTTATTCTGTTCTCTCTTTTGGTCCTGTCCTTCCTCAAAAGTGTTTACTTCTGATTTCCCCCTCCTCGCATCTTCCCTCCCTTTCATAATCCTCCCCCTGTTATTCCCTTCCCCCTTCTTTCCTGTTGGGTAAGGTAGATTTTCATACCCAAATTGAGTGTGCACATTATTCCCTCCTTAAGCCAAATCTGATGAGAGTAAGGTTCACTTATTCACTCTCACCTCCTCCCTCTTCTTAAGGGGAACTTTAAATGGGAAAAAGCCTTATCAGGTCAGAAATAGGGTATAGTGTACAGAAAATAGTAGACTAGTTTGACTAGGATAGAGAATGTGTAAAGGAGAATGATACATAACCAGTCTTGAAAGAAAGGTTGGATATAGACTGTGAAGATTTTTAAATACAAAACAAAGGAGTTTGGATTTTATCAAGGCAATGGGAGCCACTGACACTCCTCAAGCAGAAGAATAAGGTATTCATATTTACTCGATAGAAGTTCCACATGTGTGGTGTGACAGGCACAGAGAGAAATAAAGTTTATATAAAACATGCCTCCTGTTATCATTGAGTTTTTAATCATAGACACTGATAATACTTAGCTTAAATCCTGCAATACTTTCCTATCACTAACTTTATGACCATGTAAAGATTAAACTTTCGTACAAAGCCCTCCACAATATGACCTGTTACAGTGTAATCAGGGTGAACAACCTATGGTCTTGAGGTCACATGTTCCTCACCCGTGGGTATCTTATTAGACCCTTCCCAAGTACTCTGTTCCAAAACTTTAGTGAACTTGTGCTATTTACCATCAGTTGTATCCTCCCATTTTCCACACCCCTGCCTTTATTTCCAATCTTCGCATCTAGAATTTTCTCTTTGTACTCACCTTCCCCTATACTTTTGCAATTTCTACATGTTGTTTAAAGTCAGACTGAAATGAATGCCACTCCAAGAAGCTGTCCCTGATTCCCAATCAGTACTAACCTCACCTCACTCTGGATATCACACAGTATTTAGTTTGGCCCATTTACCCTGATCTATTACTTATTATTAGACTTACTTGATGCGTACATGTCTTTCCTCCCTATTCTACCATAAGCTCCTTGTGGGCAGGGACTTTGTCATATATAAACAATTTTTTTCTCCTCCAGTGGTTAGCATAATTCCGTGAATATAGTAGGCACATAATAAATATATATTGGATGTAATCCATCATTTATGCACAAGGATCCATAGGTGTGCTTTCAGTGCACCTCAAAATATACAGGAATTCATTATGCCATTCCACCTGATATCCCTGAAATTTCCATGCCTTTTATGAAAATGCAGGTTTCTCCAAGATGGAAACTTTAGTCATTATTTTCCCATATTAATGTTATTGTTTTGCTGCAGCTCCTGTTGTTCTGTAATTCAAGGAGCCCTTGTCTAATCCCATATGTAGCATGTTTATTAGATGTAATATTTTATCTCTCGGACTCAGTGGCTGACACTATCATTTCGTTCTTATTTCAATAAAAATGATCTCCTTCTTCACGGTTGTGACAGGAGCTAATGGTTTTCTTTATCACAAGAGAAAGTAAGAGAGGTGCAGCTCTAAAAGACAAAATGAACTGTATATATTTGTGCCTTAATTCAATTTACAATGTAAACTCCAATCTTAATAAAGTAACTTCATAATATTAGATATAACAAGAAAGGAGCAGCTCTTAAAATATATGGGCTTCCTGTTCCACTGTATTTTCAGTTTGTTGATATGAAAACCTGATTCAAAACAAATCCTGATGGAAATAGAATAAAACAGTAACAAATGCTCGAATGATTTCTGATTTTCAGCGGGAATTTTTCATCTATGTATTTTAATCAAGTGATAATAGGAAGTCGTCCGACTCCAGCTGACAAAAGTACAATATCCGCTGTTTGATGAGAATTCCTCAATGGGTACAAATTCCAGGTGGACGCTACCCGGCTTTGTACATTTATTAAAAAATAATATATTCCAGGCACAATTAGATCATGAATGTTAAGGTGATGTGCTGAATATTTTTATTACAAATGCTGAACAATACTGAAAATAAAGATGTTTAGCAAACAGCAACTTCAGCATGTTATCAATAGAAAGAGGCTGGGATGGGAAATTTTAATCCTGTGTGATTTTAATCTGAGGCTGGGGCTCAGAAACATTTGGTCCATAACATAAACAATCTATTCAAGATAAGAAAAATGATGTCCTCCAACTTTTGGAGAATCCAACCATGCTTCACTCGCCTGTCTTTGTCAGCTGCCCTCTTCTGCCCCTGAGGTTCCCTCCTTCCTTTGGTCATTTGACTCAGAACTTCCATCCTTCATTTTCCAGGCTTCACTACTGTTCCAAGACTGGTTCCTCTCTCATCCCCACTCTGGTACCTATTTTTCAGCTGCCAATTACGTTTTTTTATTATTATTTATTATACAAGCTCCTTAGAGCAAGGACTGTCTTTCCTTTTGCTTATATTTATACTCTCAGTATTTAGCCCAGTAACTGGCACACTATAAGTGTTTAGTGACTGCTTGACTTGAAAACAGTTATAGTGTTAAATAAGTAATTCCCTTTCTTTTCCTCTATAACTGTAGGATCATAGAATTAGAGCTAGAAAGGTGTTATCTAGGTTATCTCAGAGATTATCTAGTTAATTCTCTGCCTTCTCTGCTGGATGAAAATCTAAGGCATACAAGCTTGCCCAAGATCGTATAAGTAGTAAATGTCTTTTTTTAAGAACCTACCATGCACAGTACCCAGTGTTAGATGCTAGATATACATACATACATATGCTTATACATACATACATATATACCTACGTACACACATACAATACAAAACACTTCTATGATGTCCTCCCAAATAAAATTCAAATTTATTTGGTTTGCATACATGATAACTATGCTGGAGAGGTGCAAACTAACTTATATTAAAGTCTTTAAGTTATACATAAGTCTTGAGAATGCAATAATCTTTATTGATTAGAAGGAATTAGGAAAGGCTTTTTGGAGGACACAAGGATTTGGGCTGGGTCTTAAGGATAGGTTGAATTTCAACAAGCAAGGAAGAGTGAAAGGAAGTTATCGCCAAAGGGAATACAGGTATGAGCCAGAACAGGGAGAACATGATATATCTATCTATCTATCTATCTAT
>CM053769.1:404344181-404362474 GCA_028658325.1 Potorous gilbertii
TAATTTGTGAAACACAAAATTCTTAAATGCTTACTATGCAATATTACTGGTAACTTGTTTTTTAAATTACTAAACATTATCATGTATATTTCCCAACATAATCTTCCCTCTTTCTTCTCACAGTGAGTCATCTTTTATAACAAAGAATTTAAAAAAGTAAACTAAGGAGTAGCAAGATGAGTGTGTGTATATAATGTGTATTGTATTTATGTATATGTACACATGTGTATATGCATATATGTGTATGTGTGTATATATATGCATGATCATACACCTATATATGTATATATATACACACACATATATGTGTGTGTATAAAAATTATATACAATATTCTCTCTCCACAGTGTCCTCATCTCTACTAAGCAGGAGATAAGGTGCTTTTTCTTTAAGTCCAACTTTGGTCATCAAAATTTCCCAGAAGTCACTTTTAATGGTGTGGTTGCTCTTATTCTTTCCACTTTCCCCATTGCAAGATTCCCCACAGATGTGCACCCAGTCAGCCCAGTCTAAACCCCTCCCACCTAGATCCTACTAGGATCCCCCTTCCCTTCTCAACAGTGAAACCTCGAAATGCTGAGGGCCTTTCCGTCAAGTTCATAATGTATCCTTTCTGTTTATGTTGTCTCCCACCACTAGAATATGAATTCTTAGAAATCAATGACTATCACACTTTTCTATTTGTGCCCCTAGTTTTTAGCACAGTGTTTGGAAGGAAAACAATATTTACTAACTGCCTACTATGTACCAGGCACAAAGCGTTTTATAGATTTCCTCTCATTGAGTCTCACAGCAGACGGGGAGTGCTGCTATCACATCCACTTTACATTTGAGGAAACTTATGGGAACAGAGCTTGTGACTTGCCCAGGTTCACACAGAGAACTGATTGGAATTCAGTCCCAGTCCGTCTACCATGCCAACTAGCTGCCTCATAGTGAGTGTGTAATAAAATGTTTGTTGCTGCTGTTGTTTCGGGTGTGATTGCTGCTTCTTCATTCTGTGAACTAGATTTTATTTCACCATTCCTCAATCCCTGACTACCTACTCTGTTTCCAGAACTTTGTTACCACCAAAAGGGCTGCTATCAATGCTTTGTTGTCCATGGCATGATAAACTCACATTTATATGGAGCTTTGATACTTACTCAATACTAGGTTCCTAACATTTGCAAATTTTCCCACCTTAACAAATAGGGAAACAGGAGTTTAAATGAATCCCACTTAAGTACACAGTGTCAGAGCTGGAACTTCATCTCACGTTTTCTGTCCAGCACTTCACTATTCTATACTGACATTCGTTAGGCAATACTGATGAAAAGATGAATGGGGCAAAGTACTTTCCTGGGGTGTGCTGGAGCTGGCTTATGAGTCAATTGTTAAAATTTTAATATGAGCATTTACACCTTGAAAACTGGCAAGCAGTACAAATCAGAACATGATTTATTGTTTTGTTGATATCTAGACTTAAGAAAGTAATGGAGAAAAAATTTTAATTAATTAATTTTTTCATTTTCACTATTTACTTCCTTAAGATTTTGGGTCCCAAACTTCCTGCCCTGCTTCCCTTCCTCCCCCCCAAGATGGCATGCAGTCTGATAAGGCTTTACATAGACATTCATATTAAACATATTTTCACATTAGTCATGTTGTAAAGAATAATTAGAAACAACGGGAGAAACCACAATAAAGGAGACAGAGAGAGAGAGAGAGAGAGAGAGAGAGAGAGAGATTGAGAGAGATTCTTTTTGTGGTAGCTAAAAACCTGGAAACTAAAATGGTGCCCATTAGCCAAGGAATGATTAAATAAGTTGTGCTATATGAATGTGACAGAGCACTACTTTTTTATAAGAAATGAGGAAATGGATGATTTCAGAAAGGCATTGAAAAACTTATATGAACTGACAGATATAATAGAACCTAAAGAACCATTTATTGAAAAACATGGATAAAATAAAAATATTCTGAAGGCTTGCATTATAAACTCATGAAGAATTACATGAGCAAAATGAGAAAAATTTATACAATAGTAATACTATAAAAAACAAACTTTAAAAGCTTGAGAACAGTACAATGACCATTTGTTATTTCAGAGAATCAATGATGAAACATTGCAGAAGTACTGGATTTAGGGCGTAGGAAATTTTATACACAATGTGAGAGTGATCTGTAAATGTTTGTAACACCAAAACAAAATGCATCAATAAATTAAAAAATAAATCTTACCCAGTCTTAATGAATCTGCCCAAATGACAGCTTCACCGAAAAAGCCTTCCCTGATTACTTCAATTGGAAACACTTTCTCCCTCATTTGATCTATATATGGTCCTCTTGTGTATTTATCACAGCCTAATTTGTACTAAAATTATAATAAACTCCTTGGGGAAAGAGGCTCCACTCTTCCATCCTCAGAATAGGTACATTGCATATAATAGGCACTTATTGATCAAATGAGCTAATATTTGTAAAAACTTTTTATCTCAGTGCCTGACACATAGTAGGTGTTATGTACTTATTCCCTTTCCCTTTATTGAATATATGAGAAGCATATGTTTGATATTATATACAACATACATAAGTACATATATTTTAATTTAAAATTCCACTTATTAGAGTCTCCTTGAATATTTAAATAGAATATTACATGAATTAATGCATGCTATTATATTTATAATGCATATTGGATTTTTGAAACAACCTATATATTTAGAGAAAGAGAGAAATGTGTTATAGTGGTTAGAGCACTGAACATAAGTCAAGAACACAAGAATTCAAATGCTACCTTACATACTGACTAGCTAATGACTGAATAGGTCAAATATATTTCTCTGGGTCCCAGTTATCTCTTTTGCAAAATGTTGGGGCTGGGGTTGATGACCTTAAAAGTCCCTTTTAGCTTTAAATCTATGATCCTATGATATACATATATATTTAATTTTTAAAAAAGTCTTCTTGGTAGACAATGTCATTTCTTTAGTATGTAGAGTTGAAAGAAATAATTATATTCCATCAAGTATTTCTACTTGAGAAATTAGCTGTGACAGTATGGAAAAAAAGTCAAATAGAATTTGAAGTCAAAATGCTTGGAATTAAATGCCAATTTTGTCACTTATTAGCTGTGTGACCCTGGGAAAGTCACTTCTCTGCCTGAAACCTCAGTTTTCTCAGTTATAAAATGAGAATGATATAATAGCAACATCACCAGAAACTTGTGAGGTTTATTTGGAGGATCAGTTAAGTCAACTATTTACCCCCAGCCCACTCAAAAGTAACTGGAGGAACCGGGTGAGAAAACATCTATTGAATCAATCCATTAATTAAAGGTTTTAGACTGAGAATGAAAGGTCCCTGACCAATTTAAAAACCTTTGAAAGATATTGAATGCATCAGAGTGACAGTTGTTCAGAAAATACATTTGGATTAACCAAAAAGACTTCACACTAAGGGTTGCATGAAACTAACAAGCTAGTTTGGAACTAGACACTCAAGCATATAGTAACCTAATGGCAGGAGTTTTTCCAGTTAAGCCTGTGGAGGGAAAAAAAAGGGAAGGAAGGAAGGAAAAAAGAAGGAAGGAAGAATCATTTAGTAAGTGCCAATCTAATATATGCCTAGCGCTACGCTAAGTGCTTTACAAATGCTATTTCATTTACTCTTCACAACCACCCCCAGGGAAGTCGACATTTATTAATATTATTATTTACGACTACTTTCGTCATTATCGTTATCATTGCCATGTTACAATTAAGAAAAAGGAATCTGGCAGAAAGACTTGCCCAGGGTCACACAGCTAGTAAGTGCTTGAGGCTTAATTTGAGCTCGGGTCTTCCTAAATCTAGGCTATGTGTTCTATCTACTGCATGACCTGCCTTCTACTGCCTTCTCTTGTCAAAAGAGTTAGACAAAATAAAAACATTCAGATGTTTCCATGGTGTGTTGAATCAACTCAGACTCTAGCAGGAATAAAGTCTTTTATCCAGAAAATGAAACTCTTGGGGATCAATGTCTGAATTAGTTAGTTTTCCATGTCTGTATCAGGATTCTGTAGGACCTTGATTTGGAAGGAATTGCAAGGACTTGATAGTCCAACTATCTCATTGTCTACTTGAGACACTAAGGCCTAAAGAAGTCGCAGAATTAACAAGAAGCAAAGTTGGGAGTCAACAATCAGCTACTTTTTCCCTAAATATAAGGATACTCTTTGAAGTTATATCCCTTTTTCATTGAAAAAAGTGGAATGGAGTGGAGTCAATAAAAGACAAAGTCAAATGACCTAAGTTTTAGTCAAACCTCCACTGTTTACTAGTTCTACAATTTTGTGGGAGCCATTGAGTCGTAGCATTTAAAATTGGAAGCTACCTTGGTGATTATTTAGAATTTTTGTTGTTTTTCAGTCATACCTAATTCTTTGTGACCCCATTTGAGGGTTTTCTTGGAAGAGATACTTGAGTGGTTTGGTTTGCCATTTCCTTTACCCCCTCAATTGACAGATGAAGAAACTGAAGCAAATAGTGCTAAGTGACTTGCCCAGGGTCACACAACTAATAAGTGTCTGAGGTCAGATGTGAACTCAGGAAGATGAGTCTTCCTGACTCCAGGCCCAACACTATCCATTTCACCACCAAACCAGCCATTTATTTAAACAAGTGGTTCGCATAATGTAAGTTGTTGACTTGTGGAGGTCTACAGTTTTATTGCAAGATGTTGAGGAATCTTTAGAGAATTTAAACTACCTTAAATAGATTGAATAAACAAATTCCTCATGTATGTGTATCACTGTTTTTCAAATGAATGTAAATATTGTTGTGATGCATAAAGTACAAATTTATTTCAAAGCATTATGGAATTCATAGTCATTAGTTTTCTCAATCAACAGCTGCTGATTTTTGCAATTTCTATTCCATGTGGGTCTTCAGGGATTTTTGATGTTAAAAAAAAGTACTTTTATGCAAAAGATTGGGACAATTGATCACACCCTGGCCCTTAAATTTATAGTTGTGATAACTTTTAGCTAAGTACAAAAATTAATATAACCTTCTAAAGGTTACACAGGTAGTAACTGCCAAAGGTGGGACTGTGAATTCAAGTCTTCAGTGTTCTTCCCACTATGTCATCAAAGTTCTCTGAGTCTCAGTTTTCTTATCTGTAAAATGGGACTAATAATGCCTGTACTATGAGTTTCATGGGGTAGCTATGAAGATCAAATGAAATATGATGAAAAATCTTATAAGATAAAGTGTTCTTTATTTTTTTTTACTATTAAGATCAATTTCAGAAATTCAGTAAATACTTTTAAAAGTATTATTTATAAATATACCATTAAAATACTGTATAAATCTGTGATTTCTTTTTTTGTGAAGGAAATCCTGGATATGAAAAAGGATGTCCTAAATGGAGATTAGCAATTTATAGTCTTAAAGAATGGACTGAAACATGGAGAGTGATTTGCCAGTGAACACATATCTTATGTATTAAAGGTTCACCTTGAGCAAGCTTTTTAAGGCTAGCCCTCTCTCTATACTTCTTCCAATTTATAAAATAACCGTATCAATACCCATGGGAAAATCTATGTCTTCTCAGTCAAGGAAGGGAATACTGACCTTATTTGCAACCAGTAAGTCTAGGTGGGCGGATTACATTGACTTACTTATGAAAGTCATCATGGATATTAAGGGATATTTCCCCATGAGTTCTTTAAATAAGTAGAACTTCACAGATGAAGAGATGGGCTGCATCTCTAGAGTTATTATTTACACTTCTGCAACTGACTGTATTGCTCATAAGAATAATTAATTGCTAACCTTATTGCCTTTCTTTGACTGGAGCTAGAACCCTAACCAAAGTAATATTCAGTGATAAATAAATTCAGTGATAAAGTGCCTTGTTATGAGATCTGGGGAAAGTAATTTCCCATTCCTAAATTTTGACTTTTCCATCTGTAAAATGAGAAGACTAGACTAACTGATTCTAAAAGTCCCTTCCATCTATGATATCCTATGCTCTTTGATTCTAAGGGTGTTTACATTTCTGTCATTCTATGTTCTATCATTTTAGGGTCTCTTTCATACTCTGTGTTCCATGTACCATCCAACTCTACTAATCTACGATTGATTGTTCTAATTGTTTTCATTTGATCTAATCATAAATGTATATGGAATTACAAACAGAAAAATATTAGTTAAGTATGAAGACTTTACATTCCAAATGGTATATATGGTCTTGGAGTTTACTTATTTATGAGTTCTATTGGCTATACTGAAAGATGAGATTGGTACTCAAGGTTCATTTTTTTCTCACTGTTAAAATTTATGTCCAATACTACATAAAAAATGATTTATGTTTAATGCAACATATAAACTGAAGACCTCATTTTCACTGACAGAGTACTTACGGATTTATTAAACTAACTGCCTTCCTCCACCCCAAAGATACTATTCACTGCAAAAGGGGATTTTTTCATTCTCTGTATATTTTCTTTCTTTGTTGACTTAGTACCTATTCATTTACCAAATTCACATGTCATGCGAAGAAGGCAAAAATGATGTGAATTTCATCTTCTTTCTCTTAACCAGAAAAAAACTTAAAATGCAAAGAGACAGAGAGGGTGGAATGGACAGAGGGAGGGAATGGGGGAAGTATGGAGAAGAGAGCAAGATGAGGGAATAGGAAGGTGAGTCAGAAAGGAGGAGGGGAAGAGGGAGAAAAAATAGGAGAAAAGAAAGGAAATAAATCAAGAAGAGAGGAAATAATAAACAGAAAAAGAGATAAAAAGGAATAGAGAAGGAAAAGATGAAGGACTTTTTTCTAATCTTTTTTTTCTTCTGCAAAGGAAAAGAGAAAAAGAACAGAGAACAGGATAATGTGAGAGAGTCAGAGAGAAAGTCAGAGAAAAAAGATGGAAAAGAGGATGAATAGATAAAAATAAAAGACATGAAGGATTTAAAAGAAAGAAAATAAAACAATTAAAATAATGGAGAAGAGAAGAGAGAAAAGAAGGAGAAGGAGGAGGAGAAAGAAGAAAGAAAAGACAGAGTTGCAGAAAGAGAAAGCATTTGAGAGGGAGAGAGAGAGAGAAAGAGAGAGATCAAGAAGGCAGAGGCAGAGACTGAAAGCAGGAGAAAGAAAAGAAAGACAGGGAGGTGCAAGCCTCGGCCGCAATGGTGATGGATAACTAAAGTCAATGTGTCAGGATGGTATTATGTAAATTACCAAGACAGCCAAGCTATGCACTGATGATTACAGAGGATGTGAACAATGTTGTGGTCCCTGGACGCCTGTGTGCCTTGTTATTTTTCTTCCCTCCAACTACCCTTGGGGTGGATTCTTCCTGACCCTAGTCCTTGGGAAAAATAAAAAATAAATCCTTCACTACACACACACACATGAATACACACACCCACACATACACATCCATACACACACACATGCATGACACACAATCCAGCTCCCACAACCAAATAAATAAATAAGATGAAGGGATGGCCATTCATTGGTGATATTTTCTTTAACCAATCACTCTTTCTCCCTTATGGATCTTTTCTTTTGTTTAAATCAGCCAAACATCTGACTTTCTCAAGCACTTTTATTACCCCTTAGTTTCAAGGGCAACACTAATCTCAGAAAAGTCTACAGCAGAGCTCATTAGACAAACTGATAATGGTGATGTCTGGATAAAAATTTTTCGACATAGATTTTTCAGAAAAGTAAACTGATCACTTCTCTTGGGAGTGGCAACCAAAGCTCTGAATCAACCACTTACAAATTGTTTATTCAGGCTTCATGACATAGAACTTTTTTTTTTTGTACTCCATGTTAAGCTGCCATCTTTTGGTCTTAGCATAGGTCTTGTACATAATATGTGTTGAATAAATATTGTATTTTTCCCCCAACACCATCCTTCCTTCAAACCTTAGTATTTCTTTTGAGGATACTACCACTTCTCTGTTACTCTGGTTTAAAACCTAGGAGTAATCCTTGATTCTTATTTCTCCATCAACTCTCATATTCAATCAAATGTTAATGTTTATTTATTCCACTTCCACAATATTTCATATCCTTCTGCTTCTCCTTCCTTATAGTCTCAACCCTTGCCCAGGCATTCATAACTTCTTAATTTCACTGCTGCCTCAGCCTCTAAATTCTTCTGGCTTCACTTTCTCTATTACATCCTCTACATGCTGTAACTGTCAAAGGGATATTCTTAAAACATAGGTCTTACCATGCCATCCCTTCCTTAATTCAAATCTTAGTGGTTCTTAGAGACTTCTGAATGACTGCCTCTGGGATAAGATCCTAAATGCTTTGCCTGGCATTTAAGGCCCTATAAAGTCTGATTTTCACCTAACTTCCTAGTCATATTTTAGGTTACTCTCTCTTCATTTTGTTTTTAGTTTGGGTATCATCAGATAATAGATGGGATGATCTTAAGATTACATCAGGGACAAGAAAAGGTTGTTCTTCAAGTTACATTAGGCTTTCATCCCTCAATTCAAATTTACAACCTAGACTACCCCCATCATCCATTTCCAAGCAATTCTCTGTACTCACCTCCATTCAGTGACTAATTGGTTGACCATGGTTATAAAAACTCCTAGCTTTTCCTTTTCTGCTTCTGGGGTTTGACCCTGTTGAACCTTAAGGTGATTTTAACCTAATACTATTATTAATATTATTTAAATGACAGTAAATTTTTTTAATAGCATCAATAAATGTTATTTTCAAAATTCTACTTCATTTTTACTTCACAATTTTTAAATTTCCAGCTTTGTGTATTGTAACATAACAAGTTTTTAGGTAGTTAGGTGGTATAGATAGACAGACAAGTAGATAGAGTACTGGGTCTGCAATCAAAAAGACCTGAGTTTAAATTTCGTCTTAGATACTTACCAGTAAAAATTTTAAAAAAATTGTGCCAGTACTACTCTTAAAAACATTTATTACTAAATTTTCTTTGGTGAAAGATTAGGACTCATGGAATACTCATAAATATACCTTAAATTGGGAACATGCAAGTCTTATCACATTATATGACTTATTCATGGCAGCTTTGCCTGCCTACCTGTTCCCCTTGCACCTATGGCTCTTCATTGGGTTGAGTGACAATACCATTAGTACTGCAGAGCTCTAAATAAAGCATACAAGTTGGTTTTCAGAAATATATTGACAATGAGCAAGTGTTGAGAATTCTAGACGCGTGGGACTCAATTTCTTGAAGAGATAAATACATGTCCATGTGCCACTAGTGTAGACATTGATACTCTCTTTACCCTTTAAGCAGCATGGCAAACAGAATAATACCATGCAATGACTACTCACTCAATGAAAGATCATGAACCAATTTTTGGAATGAAAAAAACAGGGTGCAATGATCATATGCTGAAATATGGCATTAACTATGTGATCCTGGGCAAGTCCATTAGCCTTCTTTAGTCTCAGTTGCCTTATCTGTAAAATGGAGGTGATAATTACACCTACCTCCCAGTGTTATTGTGGGATAAAATGAATTAATATTGTAAAGTGCTTGCAAATCTTAAAGCACTGTATAAATGCTATTACTATTGTTGTTATAGCATAATAGTGCATATACGTAATTTATTAAGTACATATCCAGATGTTGAGCATACATCTAAATTTTATTTAGTTTTATTAAAAGGGTATGTAATCAAAATGTTTAGATGCCATTTGCCTATTATTAATTATGTTTCAGTAGAAACAATGTGGTTGAATATACTTCATTATTTTTTAAAATATTAATTGAACACTTTGTGGCACAATATTCGGAAGACTTGGTGCTAAGTTGTTTCTTTTTGATACTTAATTTTAATACTGTGATCACTAAAAAAAAAGACTTCATAAAGGTACATAAAGACAAATAAAAGATGTGTGTCATTGGCTGTGCATGCCCAGTCAGGCTATTTTAGTCCCATGCACCATTTGTGCTGATTTTGTTGAAGTTTGGCTAGTGAATTTCTAACTTCCTTAATGCCAACCAATTGTTCTTGCAAAATAATCAGAAAATGTTTCATTTTTGTATTGTTAAAAAAATGGATTAAAAACTCACCAAAGTTCTGAATTTGGAATATCTTAAATAGGCAAGAAATTTATTTTTAAAGTGGAAAGAGATTAGAATTTTTGAAAGTTACTCATTTATCATCTTCAGCAAGCCATAGAGGCTGGAGTAAGTATGTAGGAGTAGAGGGTGCCCAACAGAATCAGATGCTTTTGGGAGATGTCCCTCCCTCAACAGTGAGGACTAAGGGAACTAGATGGGATTCTGGCAACAAAGAAATCATTGGTAACTTTGAAGAGAACATTTTCCATTGGACGAGAAATCAAGGATAACAAATATAGTTTAGTACGTGGAAGAGTAGAAGGATAATAAAGCCTTCATTAGAACAGGGTATTTCAGAAAAGCAGATTTGGATGGAAAGATAACACCATGAGATATATATTGAAGAATGCAATTCATGTCTAATCTGTTCACTCTTTAGAACTCTTTCTGTTCATCAAAAGACAAAAGGAGGAGTGGAAATATCACTCACCAGTCAGTGACCTGAAACATAGAGCATCCTCTTTAGGGTGTTTGCTAAAGTTACAATGTAACCTGGGGAACTTGGGTGTGAATACCTTATTAGAAGCAGGCTTTTGCCTGAATGTCTGCTGGCAGTGAAACTTACTCATATATAGTTACATTGTAATGGCCCTGACAGACCAACGTCTGGGGCAAAAAGGGAGATGTGGGAAGGTTTCCAGGTGTGAGAGGCCAGTTACAGGAGCAGATAGTAACAAAATGCTACTTGTTAATAGGTGACAGTGATGGAGTTTTGCTGCATTTGGCTATTGTATGCAGGGGAATTCTAAACCTCACCCTTTTATTGATTATCCTTTAGTGTTATGCCATGGATCCTAGAGTTGATATGATGGTTCAGAAGGAGTCTATAGTCCTCACTATGGAAATTAATGATTAGTGATCCACTTTTTTGTTTTCATTTTTCCTGAGTTAGGCTGAATTCCTTTGAATATTTGTGGATCTTATTTATAAAACTCAGGTTTTGGGACTTGATTTAATTGGCACAAAGTTACCTGCAAACAGGTACATCTGAAGGACATAATCACCTATGAAGAATCATTCTTGTACTAGCTCTTCTCCGTGGAAACGATGAACATCTTGGATAAGTATACGTCTTGCTATTTTCTGCCTTGTTTGATATCAATAGTAAGAGGACTGTCCAACAAAATTGTATTTATTGTTATATATCTTTCAAGAAATTTCATACAGTTTTGACATGGGCATGGAAAACAGCTTACTGGAAGAGGATCTTTAAAGTAGCATTTAGTTTTATTGAATCAATTACTATTTTATAGTAAAAAAAACAATATGTACAGTGGGATTTCTTATTCTCTATATCTTTCAGCTAATTGCATGGTGTTAAGTATGGTATGCTGCCTTTTAGGGAATATGACTTGAGAAAGCCTGGCTATTTACCACCAATACCCTAAATAAAGATACCCTGGAAATGTTCATAGATCATGTTCAGAAAAAAAAGCAACACTATATTGATAGAAAAGAAAATACATGGGTCGGTAGTTACTAATATTCTCTGTTACCTAATTGAGGTTGCAATTTGGTTCAAGATCTTTCCCTTGCCTTTGGAAAGTTCTTCTACCACATGTCTTGGGGATCCATTCTTCACCTCTCTCAAAACTGTCACAGAACTCCTGTTCCTATCTTTGTTCCCTTCTATGTAATTTCTACTTCCTCAATATATACACCTGGAAGTCTGGTGCTGGACTTTAAAAATGGTGGCTTTTCTACCCTAAATGGTTAAAAACAGTCTGTTATACACACCTGTGGAGACCTTTCAATCTTTTATCTGTTCCTGTCCTTCCAGTTACATCATTAAACTACTTTGAGATGATTTTTCTTAGTATGGTCTCTGAACATGCTTTTTAAAACATTTCTCACCTTTTATGGGTTTCCCCTCTTTTATGAAACCTTGTTCATAATGCTCATCATCCTTTCACATCAGTTTTTCCAAGTAAATTTATGTTTTAAACCACTATTAAGCCTGATTACCATGTTTTTCTATTAGGCAAATAGATGAAGACTGACTGTTTCTGTATTTGCAGTTTTTGTTTCTTAGGTATCTTTGCTCCTTTCATTTTGGTGGTTAGAGTTTTATTGCACATTGGCCTATTAGATTGTAAGTTCCTTGAAGATTTGGATTGTCTTTTGCTTTTTTCTATGCCCCAGCAATTAGCATAGTGCTTGCTTGAAACATAAGGGTGACTTAATATATATATATATATTTATTGATCAGTTATGGAGTTGATATACACAGGTTAAACTTTGGTTAAACTAGTTGTAGTAATCTGTGACAATATCTTATCTTTTAACAATTTCCTATTTTTCTGTATCATTACAGCTAAATCCTCATAAATGCATTTAATGATTCCCCTGAAATGATCTGATTATTCAAATTTGTAATGCATATTTCCATTGGGCTGTAACCAGTTACCATATTTTTCATATAACTTCAAATAGTGTGAATTAGAATATATTCAAGGGATTCCTATATTTGCACTCATTGAGACTTAGCTGTACCTGATACCAACAGGTCAGATTGAAGTTGTTTTAATTACATGCCATATATTTATCACAGTTTCATAGTTTCATCTAGTTTTGTATTCATTTTGACTTATACTCTTGGTATCCAGGTAGCCCAGCAGAGAGAGTACTGGATCTGCAATCAGGGAGACCTCAGTTCAAATTATGTCCCAGATACTAACTGTGGGACCATCACAGCAAATCACTTAATATGTCTTCCCCAGTTGTCTTATCTGTAAAATGGGGATATTAATAGGACCAACCTTCCATGGTTGTTGTACAGAGCAAATGAGATAGCATATGTAAAGTACTTGTAAAATTTAAAAGTGCTATTATTATTAACGACTAAGTGGTTTGATTGTAAACAGCTGATTGAGGAATGATTGGATAAATGAGTTTCTTCCTGACTTTAATTATAATTAATTTCAGTTTGTGATATGTTTACTACTTTCAGTTCCTTTCTTGAAGAAAAATTTTATCATGTACAAATATGAAGCTTCCGTACAGTCTGTAAGCCTTTATCCTCCTTTTTTCTTATTTCACATATTTTTAATGACATCGAAGATATTTCTTATGAGAAAGACTTTTTTAAAGGAAGAAGAAGAGAAAAAAATCAACAAGATGAATGAATACATTGAAAAATATCTGATGTCACCAAGAAGCATTTACTACAGGCTTACTGTGTGCCAAGCACTGTGTTAACTACTGGGGATAAAAATGGCAAAAACAGTTCTTTCTCTTGAGGAATTCATCATATTCTGCAATATACAAAGGGTAAATTAAATTTAATCTTAAAAGAAAGCTGCTAGCAGTAGGGGAACTTAGAAAAACTTTGTGCCAGAGGTGGGATTTGAACTGACAATTGAAGGTAGCCAGGGTATCCAGGAGGTGAAGATGGAGATGGGAGGAGGTGATGAGAATCTTAAAATATACACTGCTACATACTTCTTGTTGGTAGAGAACCTTTAAGGTAGAGTTTTTCTTTGCTTTTTTTTTTTATAATTACTAACTAATAGCCACTAAAGGATTTTATGTCCTCTGCACCTTTCCATCACTTATGTGAATATGAAGATGTGGTCAGCTCTAAACAATCAGCTCAACTTAACTAAATTCAATAAGTATGTTCAGCTCCTTCAACTGCCTTTCAACTGAGAACTTATGAGTTATTCTTTAACTAAAATGTCCTTTTTTCATGTTTGGTTTATCATGAGAAAAGCAATGTTGATATGGTTCAGTTATTATATGTTGACAACATAGAGCTAAAAAATAAAATTGTTCCCTAATTACAAGGAATTGATGTTTTATTGCTTTATTATCAAAGCTTGCCTACTTCTCTCTGATATTTTCATTGAGGATACCCTTCATGTGAAGAGTACATCAATGTGTATATCATTCTTATGCAGATGTTTTTAAAAAATGAGAAATTGGAAGCATGGTCATAATTATAGATGCCCTATTGATTTCCTTTTTTATTTACTACGCAGATATATTATTCCACTCTCCACACACACATTCACTAGAGACCTTCCTCTCTCTGAAATGTTTTGGAAAGTGTTCCTTAAATATTTTCAAGATTGTGTCATTTTCTACTTAATACTTGGTTTGGTACAACTGCTATTCTAAACTTTATCTTCTGATTACTTCTTAATAATAGCTAATAATAGACTTTTAAAGGTTTTTAGAGCTATAGATAGATATAGATATAAATATATACATACACATGAATGTATAATATGTACACACATATACAAACACATATGTATATATTATAGATATATGTATGTCTACTTATCTATGTATATATTCATACACAGATGCACACACATATAAATATATACATATACATACACACTATATATATACATATATATGTGTGTGTGTGTGCGCGTGTATATATGTATATATATATACACACACACTCACTTGATCCTCACAAAAACTCAGAGAGGTAGATATTATCCCCATTTTACAGATGAGGAAACTGATACTAACATGGTTAAGTGATTTGCCCAGAGTCATACAGGAAGTAAACATCTGAGGCAGAATTTGAACTCAGGTCTTTCTGTCTCAAAGTAATTCTTTCTATCTACTGTATCACCAAATTGTCTCATGTGGAAAAGCAGGGACTCAAGTGTTATGGTCCAAATGTGGTAGTTCTTCTATCACTGATGGTGAAAACAAATCAATATAGAACATTCAACTTTCCTTTTCATTTTTTTTCCATATACTGTCTTCTGACAGTTTTTCATATGTAAATATTCTTAGGATCATGTGACTCACTTGAGTCTCACACCAAAGTGTGTTCAATTTTATTTTTTGTTTTTACTTTTTGCCATTTAAATAAGAGATCTCAATTCAGTCTATATCGTCCAAAGTCTTTTACAAATGAACTTTTATTCTAAATCGTTTTTGCCCTTGGCAGCCATCTCTTTCTACTTGGCAAACAGATTCAATGTCCATTGTTTAAAACGGTTCATGGGTTCTTTTGACCTTTCTGTTACGAATTTTTTGTTGCTTAAACATTTGCAAGATATGATAATAACCATATTCATTTATTTTTTGCTTCATAGTAACATTAAGTGTGGATAACTCTTTGGAATAGTTCTTACAAGGGCTCTATTCTCTTTTTTTCATCCTTAGTTACACTTCTAATTTGATATTGACTTTGACCTTTCCTCTATCTAATCAATGCTCTATCTGCATATAAACAGCTGACTCCAATACAACTCTTACTTCAGGAATCTGAGAAATCATTCATTTGGGCCCCTACTCTATTCCAGTCACTGTTAATCAGTCTGAAATGTTTCCATAGTGGTAGTGATTATAAGTTCTGTATATTAGGCCTTAGAGCTGTGAACTGCAGTTTTTAAGTTGACTTGGTTAATCATAGGAAGCTAACTAGGGGCCCTTCACCTTTTTTCCCCTGTTATAGTGAATGGTGGAGGTCACTCAATTACATGAAAAGGCCCTCGACATTTTTTGTACCGGCAGACCACTCTCTTGTCCAACATGAACAAGTGACTTTCTTTGCTTTTCTCAATCTGTGAAACCCTCTGCTCATGTCATTTTTGGCCCTCAAGAGCAAAGTCTATCAACCAATGAGATTCTGTATTTTATTATGCCTCTTTTGCATATTTGAGTGTCAACCCCTATACAAACAAGGTCCTGGGACCAAGAGGCATTTCAGATTGTGAGGAAGATCAGAGGTCCACTTCATTTCTCAAATCCGAGTCAAGGTTTTCAAAGTGTTTTTGTAATTCTCTTCCACCTCCATAACCTCTGTAGCGAAAGTATCAAGTTTTAAAGCATATGGTGACTTCTACAATTCTTTGTGGAATGTCTCTACTTCATCCTATGCAGCAAATATTGGCATCAATAGTGCAATTGACTTCATGGTATTTTTGTTTGTTTATTTGTCTTACCATGATCATTAAGACTGCAAATATGATGACCACATATATTTTTGTAATCCTTGCACACATGATGAAACCAAATATACTGGTTCCTTTCTTTACTCTTCCATGGAGAATTTATGAGGTATCTTTCAGTGTAACTGCACCTTTTTTTTTCTGGTTTCCTTTTACTTGACAATAGCAACATTGATCTGATTCCATTCTTACAATAATATCTCATTTTTGTTGGTCATTGGACTTAGTGTACACCTTTATAGTACTTGTAATTAAGTTAATATTTATAGTTTAAATTTTTTTTGTTTTTGGTACACTCTATTTCTTTCCATCACTCTGTCACTAATATGATAAAAACTGAAAAGGAGCACCTATAACTGGGGATCATTTGTATTTTTATTTTTCATGAGTCAAATGAGCACAGAATTTGAGAGTTGAAGTGGACTGCAGTGGCCACATGATACAAAAATACATTGAAAGGAATCTCTGATGTATCATATCTAATAATGAGTCATAGACTCTATTTCAAGATCTCCAAGGATGGGAATAAGCATCTCATTTTATCTTTGACAAATTTCTTATCTAGAAATAAGACTAGTGTGACATGCTTCCTATTCCTAACTAGTTCTGAGTTACACACAACAGACTTATATCTAGTATATATCCAAGGTAAAACTGAAGTTGGATCTTCTTAACTCCAAAGCTATCTATCCTTCTAATCGCTATGCCATGCTTTTCCATTTTGTACTTAATAGATACTTGATAAACATGGAATTGGACTGGATTGATATATTACTATTTGGTTACATGTTTATATATATATTTAAATATATCTATATATAGATATAGATATATATCATATAGCCTCACACACACAGAATGCAAGAAATCCCATTTCCATTTCAAAGATGAGGAGTTTAGTAATGAAGTGACTTGTCCAAGATTTCATAACTCTCAAGGGAAGAAACCAAAGGCCTTTTGGTTTCAAAAACTATCGATTTATTATTAGTATAACTGTTACCATCATTTTTATTTCAGCGCTGTGTAATTGTACTTATTAAGCTCAACCTGAAGAAAAGGTTTTCAAAATGAATTTGCGTTCTTTCTAAGAGAGATGAGTCAATTTGTGTGGTAGATTCCATACACTGTCAGTTAGGTAACTCAGTGGAGAGAGCACCAAGCCTGGATTCAGGAAGACATGAATTCATATGCAGCCTGAGACATTTACAACTTGCGTGGCCCTGGACAAGTCAGTTAACCTCTGTCTGTTTCAGTTTCTTCATGTGTAAAATGGGGATAAACATAGCGCCTACCTCGCATAGTTGTAAGAATCAAATGAGATAAAAATGTTAAAGCACTTACCACATAGTCTGTCACATAGTAAATACTATATTAATATTAATAGTTATCACCACCATCATCATCCTCTTGATTACATGGGTTAGGTTTGTTGAACTAGTTTTTTTTTCTTTTTCTTTTTCTTTTCTTAAGGGATGGGTTGCAGGATAAGGGTATATTTGGAAATGAAGATAATATAAAAGCAAAATATCAAACTATGTCACTGAAATTTCAGATATTCATCACAAGAAAGATTGTGTGTATGTGTATATTTCATATGGATCTTATTTTTTAATTATTTTTTATTACTGTTGTTTAAATGTTCTACAATCACTTCCTTAAAATTAATGTTTTTATCCCCCCCACATCTTCCCCTCACTACCCCCCTCCCTCCCCATGACAGCATACAATTCTGTATAGGTTCTACATATACTTTCCTATTGAGTACGTTTTCACTATAGTCATGCTATGCAGACGCACTAAAATAAATGGAAGAAATCATATAACAAATCAAATCATAATACGGTAAAACTCACACACACACAAACATGATCTGCTACATTCTGCAAATGACTTCCATATTTCTTTCTCTGAGTGTGGAAGGCATTTTGCCTTAGAAAACCACTATTGGGGATTTTTTCTTTTTTTTAGTAAGTTCTTGCATTATTACAAAGTTCCAAGTCTAACAGAAAAAACTCTCACACACTGTGGTCGTTGCTGTGTACAAAGTTCTCCTGGTTCTGCTCCTTTCACTCAGCATCAGATCATATAAGTCCTTCCAGGCCTCCCTGAAGTCTTCTTGTTCATCATTTCTTATGGCACAATACTACTCCATTACATTCATATACCATAATTTATTCAACCATTCCCCAATTGATGGGCATCCCCTTGATTTCCAGTTTTGGCCACTACACAGAGTGCTGCTATAAATATTTTTGTAAATG
>CM053769.1:404371875-404391899 GCA_028658325.1 Potorous gilbertii
TAAGTATAAGGTAAGTATATACAAAGTAGCTAAACACAAAATAATTTGAGGGAGGGAGCTAGCACTTCACGGATCAGGAAAAATTTAATGGAGAAGACAATGCTTGCAGTGCAGCTCAGATAGAGAGATCTAAGAGGCAGAGGTAAGGAAAGAGCACTTTTCAGGCTGATGGAACAGCTAAAGTAAACTCATGGTTCTGGTGAATGAAGTGTTGTGTATGAAGAACAGATAACAGGCCAATTTGGCTAGATCACAGAGGGCAGGAGAAAGAATATTGTCATATGGAAAGCTAATCTGGGACCAAAATGTGTGGGGTATTAAAAACTTAAAGGGTAAGACTCAGTGTAGTGCTCTGCCTTCATAGTAAGTACCTAATTAATATTAATTACATTGAGTCATGTAAGGCTCCACTTTGACCTCAACATGTGTTTTTCTCTTTCTTACCCTGTTTCCCCACAAATTATCATATCCTCTGTAAGTTTGTTGCTTTCTTCTAAATAGATTAATATTCCAGAGCATCAGACTCCTTTTGTCCCTGTGTCTTTGGTTTGATGCAAAGAACACTGGATTTAGACTCAAGGAACTCTTGAGTTAATATGTTAATCTGTAATATTTTGGCAACCGTGGGTGAGTCAACTTCTCCAAGACTCAGTCCCCTCATTTATGAAAGAAAAGAATTTTGGAGGAGATGAATTCTAATATTCCATGCAGCTTTAAATTCTGGGATTCCAAATGCAAGGATACATGTACCTCATGTCAAAATAGAAAGAAAATCTTCCTTACAATTAAAGCTGCTCCAACCTAGAATTGACTGCCTCTTTAAACCATGGTTACACACACACTTAGTGGAGAGCCTCAGAGAAAGTTCACTTTGTTTCTTGTTACTTGTTAGAGAGTTTATAGAGAGGAGATATCAAACATGACCTAGGCATTCCTAAGTGCTGTCAAACCAGATTAAAATGTATTTGGGAAATTACAAAAGGAATGAAAATACAATACAATATAGATATTGTTAATATGTGATTTTTCTAGTCATGATGTGGCTACAGGGATACTTTCATAGAGTTGAACGTCCATTCTTTTTATTTGAACTTGACACCTGTGCTGAAGAGAATGTTCCTATTCAGGTACAGGCTGGAGCCGATTCATTCCAGTTCTTGAGAATTGATTGTTAAATTTTAAGTGTGATCATTTACACCTCAAGGGGAAAGCATCAATGACTGCAAATCTTTGCATAGGTTATTGCTTTGTTGCATATCTAGATTTAAGGAAATGATAGAGAAAATGTTGATAATGCAGAATAAACTTAAATGTGTTGTGATATACTTTTTTTTCCCCTGGAGAGCTGCTTTTTAAATATTTACCCACATACCCCTGGGTACAGACCAAACTAGTTGACATCCAAGTCTCCTTCCACCTAACTCTGAGGTTCTGTTTTATAGACTTCTTTACCTTTATACTTGGTTTTTTACTCTAAAAAGATATTCATGAGTTTCAAAGATAGTTTAGCAATCAGCTAGTTCAAGTCCCTCATTTTATAGATGAAACTGAGGCTAATAGGGGTGTTAGGTGACTTGCCCAAAGTCACTTAGCTAGTAAACATCTATACTGGGATTTGAACCCTGATCCTCTGGCTCAAAATATAGAATGATATGAAATGGTCTGCCTCCAAGGAGATGATTTTGAAAAGGACAGCACTCACTAAGATATAAAAGTTTTAGTCTTTTAGTTAAAAAAAGAGAATCATATTAACTTAGAACCATGCTTTCTATTATTTATATTCCTTGCTTCTTCCCAATTTTGTGTTAGTATCTGTACTACATAGTTATAGTTTCATTTAGTCAAGTTGGGATCTTATTTTAAGATGTCAGATTTTACTTCTTTGGAATTTGGAAACCTTTCAGTGCATTTTCAATTTGGTGACCAGATAAGGTGCCTTTTTCTTTTCACTATCATCAGTCTGACAAATTCTCTTCGACTTTATCGGGACAAACAATAGTAATAATTGCTTAGAATGGCATAGACTCTCACAGTTAAAAGTGCTTATATTCTCTTTTCTCATTCAAAAGAATATTTTGTGTTTTCTTATAAAGATTATCTGCTTCATTTTTCATGACAATTATTTGTGTAAGGGGGACACTCCTGCCACTTATCCACATCCACCTCCCCCATTAGTGATATTTCTTAAAGAGAGAAAATGGATACTACCTACAGAATTATAGAACCTTGGAAGTATAAGGGATTTTGGATGTTATCTGGTCCAAACTTATTATGAACAACAAATATCAACTCTACAACATCCTTGGCATCAAATTTCAACTTGAAGACCTCTAATGAGAAGAAACCCACAAAGGGCAGCCCATTCTGCTTTGAGTTAACGGTTAATGTTGAGAAGTTTTTCATTCTGTTGAGTTGAGCTTCTCTTCCATTTCCATCCACATTTTCCAGTTCTGTCCTTTGAGTCAAATACAATTCATCTTTTCCCCCTAATGTTAGCTCTTCAAACTCTATAACATGACAATTGTTTTCCTTTTATCTTCTGTCAAATGCTTAAAATCAACTATCATGGTCTCCCTCTTTTTCCTCCATTGTAAATAATCCCTGCTCCTTCAAATGATCTTCATTCAAAATGGATGATCCTCTGACTTCTTATGATCCTGAAGATTTTCTTCTGATTAATCTCAATCATGGGCACATAGGTAGAAAGCTGGGCCTGGAGGCAGGGATACCTGAATTCAAATCTGGCTTCAGACACTTAATAGTTGTGTAAACTGGGCAAGTCATTTAACTTTGTTTTCTTGTTTTTTCATCTATAAAATGAGCTAGAGAAGGAAATAGAGTTGTGAAGTGTCAGACTCAACAGAACAACAATCTCAGTCATATTGCCACCCTTTTAAAAAAATAGTACCCAGAACTTAGCACAGTCACTCAAATGTGGTCTGACTATGAGAAGAAGCAACAGAACTTCCTGTCTCTGGTACCAGAAAGCTGTTTCTCATACTGCAGCCTAAATTAGCTTCATGACGTTTTGCTAATATATCCTACCATTACCTCACATTAAGTTTGCAGCCCACAAAACTCCAGGTTTTATTAGCATGTCCCACTATTTAACCATCTTCTCTATCCTGTAGCTTGAGGTTTGAGAGCTTAATTTTAGACTTTACAATTATCTTTGATTTCATTCTATTACAATCAATCTATCCTTCAGATTTACTGACATCTTTTTTGGATGCTGACAGACTTGGATGCATTGTTAGCAATTCTTCTGAGTTTGGTTTAAAACTAATTATCTAGCCATGACACATGTTTTATAAATAATTGTTGCAATGAGTTCTCATAGATCTTTAGAGTGGAAAGTGACCTTAGAGATTATGAAGCACACTCTTAACAATTAACAGGTGAGAAAACCAGTCTACAGTGAAAAATAGAACTCAGGTCTTTTGACTCCAAGACCAGTGTATTTTCTATTGATTGTACCACAGGACAGAATGATTGAATTGAATGAAGAAGTATGGTAAGGTTGCTAAAGCGCTGCACTGAGAGACAGGATGCTTTGGGTTTATATTCCACTTCAGACACTTATTTCTGACCCTGGGTAAATTCTTTAAGCTCTCTAGGCTTTAGTTTTCTCATCCAGAAGATGAGGAAATTGGTCTTTGAGGTCGCTTTCGCTTGCAGCTCTAGATCCAGAATCTTTTAATTCAGTTTGTAAGACTTTAGAGGACACAGTCCCATCTCTTCATTTTATGGATGAAGGTATTAAGCCCCAGGAGATTTAGGACTTGCCTAAGGTCAAACAGGTCAATATCTGTTGCAAGATTCAAACTAGATCCTCTAATGCTGGAGTCCGTGCTATCTTCTGAATTGAATTGAATTTAATCAATATAATTCTCCTCCATCTATTGTTGTGTTTATGTACTACAAATGATGCAAAAAATATTATCTCCATTTTTCAGGAGAGGAAACTGAAGTTGAGAGGCATTGAATGACTTGTTCAAGAGAGAAGAATCAGTTATCACAAGGTAAAGCTGACCCACAATCTGTCGGACCAAAGGAACCAACACACAACTTTTCACTTAGTTGGCAAACTGGAAGAAATCTTTGGAATTTCCTAGATCGCAAGGTTTCTTTTTCTGTGACACCACAAGAGATAGTAAGTGTGGGTCCAGAGTGGGACAGCAATAACCTTTCTTCATAACCTGCCTGCACCCTTCTATGTTAACATACTGTGAATCGGGCACACGTGACAAGACCAATCCATCAGGACCTCACCAACACAAAGAGGAATAGAGAGGTTAACAGAAATTGATGACATCCCCACTCGAATTTTACACTGATTCGGCCAGCTCCGCGATTGAAATAGACAAAGATTTATAGTCCGGGCGAGGACGCTGGCTCCCCTTGATTGCCTTGATTTTTTTTATGTGCTTCTGCATATTTATTTCCAAGCTCATCACAGGCTTGTAGTATTAGAATGCTGATTTGATTTCACATTCCAAAAGGAGTAGGCATTATGCAGCCATTTGCATGATGTGAGAAAAATCACCATAACGGCTTGTGATACCGGCCGCCAAAATGAGCACTAATGTTCACCTGCATAAGCAGGATTGTGTAATATTTTTTTTAGAAATTCAGATTTCTTTTTGCTTTCCTTTCTGTAAAAATAAAAAAGAGAATTATTCCATATCCTGTGGATGAGAAATTGTGTTTTGTCATGCCTCCGAGGGCTACAGCAGGATTGAGCTTTTATGAATTCGTTTGATATCAGGGCTGCGCATTACGAGTTCCAACACAAATTTCCCCCCCATGACATTATTACTGAATGCTTTTATCAGTTCATTGTGACAGAAAATTGATTATTATCTTTGGCATTTGATGGATAGCTTTCATAAAAGTACATTTTGGGGTGGGGGAAGAATTTTGTGTAGCTCTATAAAGTTTTCCAAAAAAAAAAAATTAAAAAAGGAAGAAAGCAGTACATTACTTTCTCGAAACATTCTCTCTTAAGACTTTATTTTTTTTAAACCTTCTTTTTACTCGAGACTTCCACAGTTTGTAAAAAGGGTCCAAGTAAAGAATTTATGGGAAAGTATTTATGAAAGTCTTATCTGATTACTTTCACTATACATTTTCCCAGTTGATGAAAGAATAATCAAGGTGAGTAAAACCTCCATTTGTGAAGTTATTCAACCAAAGGGTTAAAAAAAAAAACCAAAAATCAAACCAAACCAAACCACCACTACTGCATTAAAAGCAACTGAGGTGAAGTGATTTTGAATGGAAAGGGTTCTGGATTTTGAGATGGGAGACCTTTGTTTAATTTGTTTCTTCTACTTGCTGTGTGAGCTGTAAAATGAAGAAAATGGACTAGATAATCTCTAAGCTCACTTCCATCTTCAAATCTATGATCCTGTGATATTTAGGGAGTCACAAAAAACCTCTGCCATTGTTGCTATCATTGCTTAAATAACACCCACTTCTCATCTTATAAGAGCAACACTTTTCTCTAGCCTTTCCCTGTATCTTTCTACTCCATTCTGATATTCTATCATCTCTCTTGACACTAAAATTCTTAGACGATATGGTTACACAACATATCTCTCCACTTCCTCAGCCCCTATGCATATGCCTGTCTTTTTCTGACCTCTACAAGTAGAGGTCTTTCTCCCTTTTCAGGTTTATCCACAACCTCTACATGCATGTTCTGGATTTTCTTGTCTCCATGTCTTTAAAGTCATTCCTAAAGTCTAGAAGGCCCTTCTCCCCCTTCATTGACTATTGATTTCCTGCCAGTCCTTTAAAAATCACATGATATCTACTCAATGAAATCATTCCTGCAGAGAGTTGTTTTGTTCCCCATATAATCTCTTGCCATAAAGTACTTTGCTCACATTAGACATTTAACAAACGTTTGTTGAATAAATAGGTTGACCAAGGGATAAAAAGTATATGTATGTGTATATATGCATGTATGAAAGCATGTATGTATATGTGTATATGTATGTGTGTATATATATAGATATGTATGGATGTATGTAATCCAGTTCTAAGTATTTAGAGGAAGTGTTCTTATGAAGTTGCCCTGTAATTGTTGTAAAATCAGACCTAAATGTCACCATAGTCCACCACAGTTCCTTGTGACAATTTCAATTCATTCCTTACTATGACATTTCTCTTGAAATCAGAATAATGCTGGAAAGCATTGAACTAAAAATCAGGACAGCTAGTTTTTAACTGCTACTAACTCACTGTGTGACCTTGGCCAGGTCATTTAACTTCACCAGGCCTCATTTTTCTTTAGTTATAAAATGAGAAAGTATGGATTTAGCCTATCTCTGTGATCCTTTCTGGCTGTAAGTCTTATGGATTTTTGATCCTAGTTCACTAAAATCCCTCTCTTCTCTGAAAAATTATAGGATCCTAGCACAGCTTTCTTCCATCATTCCCAGCGATCCACTGTATTTAGTAATGTAGTAAAGTTCCCCGTGTAATTCATGAGACCTCTGTCACTGTTAAAACCCATTCTTTGTTTCCCATACGAACCCAAAGTCACTCATTTTTTCTTCCTTTTCTCATGACCTCATTTAACACGACATCATAGAACACAATTGTTCCTACAGCCCCTCAGGGGCGTTATAATGAGATCTGACTGTATATTTGAATTAATAAGAACAGTAGGTGTCTAAAGTGAAGAGTACACTTCAGAGTTGGTTCAGTGTAGGTGGCAGAAAATTGTGATGAATCAAGTGACCTTCCTTTCAAAAAATGAACTTTTGCTGGGTACTTGGAGATAACACTTTTAAAATTACTTTGGAGGAAATATTTTGAGTGGAAAAAATGATTAGCCTTTAAAAGAGTAATGAGTCTAACAAACAAGATAATGGGACACTTGATGTATGACTGGGTTATTTGCTCTGGTTCCAGTAAATGGAGGGCATGTTAGAACAAACATCTCCAAAATATCTGTGCTGTCCTTTTCAATTCTAAATTGGTGTCTATGGTTCTACATTTCCTTATAGATCTGACATCTTAGGGTTATATGACTCTACTTTCTTTTTACTATAAAGGAACCACTATTTTCCCAGTCATCAAGGCTTGTAATCTCAGTGATATCCTAAATTCTTCACCTGTAGTCACCCTGCTAAGCCAATTTGTTGTCAAATTGTGTCCATAGCAACAATATACCTCACAACACCTGTTACACTCCCTTTACCCTAATCACACAGTAACCCCCTTAGCAGAGGCCCTCATCATCTCTTGACTGAACCATTACAATAATCTTTTTAATATATCTCCTTGCCCCAAATCTCTCCCCATTTTAATTCATCCCCTACTCAGCTGTCAAAGTGACTTTCCTAAAGCATAGGCATAACTCTGTTCCTGCAGCTCAATAAACTCAGTGGTTCCCTATCAAATATAAACCCTTTGCTTTGACATTTAAAGTCCTTCACAAACTGACTTCTTTCTACTTTTATGGTCATTTTACATTTTCTGCCTCCCCTTCACATCTCACACCTGCTTTCCTTGTTCTATTGTCCTACTACTCCAACCTCATACATGAAATTTAATCTCCTTATTCTGTTTCTTTTTGTGGGTACCCCCAATGTCTAGTAGGGGGTGATGGGGCAGGAACAGTTGAAGGTACAATCAGATTTGGATCCAAATTTTCATTATGAGAAGGAGCAAATGACCAAATGTCCTAGTTCTTGAGTTTACCAGTTGATTTGATTGTGGCCCTCTGGGAGACTGTGACCAAGAAAGCTGAAGGGGGAATGTTTAGAATGAGAGTGGGAAAGCACTGGGGATATTTGCTCAATCCATCAATGGAAATGCTGCTTCACTCCAGGTGAGAGCAGCTGAATCTAGGTTCCTCAACTGGATTTGGGACATGACTGTAGAGTGGACAGGAGCTGACCAAATCTGGGAGGAGACATGGAAATGGCACAAATAGTCCTTATTTACATATGTATTTGATGTTATTGCTTTTCTTTTACGTCTTTGGTCACAAATAAATAAACTGTATACTGTTAAGCTATACTCATAGCTCTACTCCTGGTTTGCATAGTTTCCTTGAAAATTCAACTCAAATCCTGCCTTCCACAAGAAGCCTCTCCCAGTGCCCTTCCCCTCTATCCCTTCCTTTTTAGATTACCTTCCTTTTATACTGCATATATCTTATATTTATTTAGTTATTAACATGTTGTCTCCCCCATTATCATGCAAGATTTTTGAGAGCAGGACCCCAGTTTTTGCCTTTATTTGTATCTGAAGAATTTGGCACAATGTCTGACACATAATAAATGCTTAATAAAAGCTCATTGACTGACTACCATGCAATAATTATATAATTCTAAAATACCATTGAACTGAGACCCGGCTTTATAAATCTAAATCCCCTTCCAATTCTAAGATATTATATTGTTAAGATCCCTTGCAGATCTAACATTTTATATTCTGTGTTCAGCGCTCTGACATTTTATACCTTCAATTTATAAGATCCCTTCCAGCCTTGAGAATTGAATATACCAGTTGCATGACAGAGTAGTGAAGAAGCATGGGATGCCAACATCTAAAGGGATCTCAGCATTGGGAGGAGAAACTGCAAAGACCATTTCTTCCAATCTGTTATTATCCAGCTCCTGCCTGAAGGCTAAGACTTTTACTTTGTCCATCATCAAATAGAATATAGTTTTCCATTGGTGTGCTCTTTGAATGATCAAAAATTAGCCATCTTAACCTTTTTAGAAAGTTGTAGACATGATTTTGTTTATGGGAGACAAAGATGCTCCCTTCTAACACCCTCCTAACAAATGGAAGTGAGGGGAATTTAATATTCTTGCTGTCATAGTTCAGGAAAATGAAAAATAACTTGTTCAGAGACACTGAGGGAGGCTGTGTAAAGGGTACAATTAAAACTTACGAAATCCCTTCTTTGGAGCTTGGACAATGATCAGTGAGTTCAGGACAAAACTCAGCGAACAAAGACCGCCGAGTCACTATAAATGCATGATACTGAGCAAAGTTCTTATTCTGTTCTTTTGTGCATGAACTTACAACTCTTCTCTTTGTGCACATATGACCTTTTAATTAAATGAAACAAGCGTTTTTGAAGCACCTCCAATGTGCCAGGCTCTGTGGAAACAAAACCAAATACAAAACAGCTTTTGCCCTCCAAGAGCCCCCATTCTATTGGGAAGGAAATATACACACAGCTAAGTGAGTATGTATATGTGCCTGTGTGTATATATGTGCATATATGGAGATAGATGTAGATAGATATTTCTATATCAATATCTATCTATCTATCTAACCATCTATCTATCTTTCTATCCACATAGATTCAAAGTAGTTGGGGTTAGTGGTGGGTAGCAGGGAACACTATGAAATGAGAGAAAGGACTCTTGTAGGAGGCTAAGCATATTAAGAGGCTGAACAAATGGAAAGCTATAACAAGTCAGAGCAAAAAGTAAGTCAGTTTGTTAAGAGTCTAGAAGGCATAAGGGGAAACATCCTGGAATATATTAAGGACTATGGAACATATAGAGGAACCTAGATGTAAAGGATTTAAAATAGAAGAGAAATTTGTAGTTTATCCTAGAGGTAATAAAGAATAGTAGGAAATTTCTTTTCTAAATTAATTTTTTCAATCAATAAAAGTTTACTTTCTTTCCTCCCCCTTCCCATTCCCTATTGAGAAAGAAAAAGACAAAATGAAGCTTATCTTACAAGCATGGGACAAGGAAAACAAATTCTCACATTGGTTACATGAAAAAAAATGTCTCAGGTTTTTCTCTGAGTCTATGTGGGTGGGTACAATATTCAATTATGAGTCTTAGAAAATCTTAATTGGTCAGTGTCTTGATCACTCTATGTCTTCCATTGATTAGAAATGCCAAAATTTTGCATATTGAGAGAAAGTAAGGGGTCAAGGATAACTCTGCATTACACTCCTAGGAGAGTAGGAGAATTGTGGTATCTTCAATAGAAATAGGGAAGTTTTGATGACAGGTGGTTTTGGTGAAAAACATAATAAATTCTGCTTTAAACATATTCAGTTTGATATGTCTCTGGGACATCTCCAGTTTGAAATATTCAACAGACAATTGGACATGTGGGTAGACTAGTTCTAAATATATAGATTTGGAGTCATTTGCATAGAAATTATGGTTAAACCCATGGAAACTGATGACATTAACAAGAGAGAGGATATAGAAAAGGAAGAAGAGAAAATTCAGAAAAAGAACTTGGGGGGTCACACAATTAAGGGGTATGATATGGATGATATGATAGCAAAAGAACTAGAAAAGGAATAAACAAACATAAGAAACCTGAAAGTAGTAATATAAAAACCCAGGGAGAAGATGAAGGAGGAAAGAATGGTCAACAATGCCTGATGGAACTGGGAAAGAAGAAAGCTGAGGAAAGAAGAAGGTGTCCTGAAAACCTAGAGAGAAGAGAGTATCAAGGAGGAGATACTGTGATCAATAATGTCAAAAAGAGTACAAGAAGGAAGAGTACTAAGGACAGATGACCAAATTTGGCCTGTAAGAGGTCTTTAATAACTTTGTAGAAAGCACTTAAAAGTTTAGAAGCTAGAATGAAAAGTACTGAGGAGTAAGGGGAGGAGAGGAGAGGAAGTGGAAGGCTTTGGGTGAAGATATGCAAATAATGCTCATACTTCTCCGCTGAGCTCTAGCCCTTCATCACCAACTGCCCATCACTAATTGGATGTCCATCCTGTCCTGATCATAGCACATCTTCAACAAGTTTGAAGCAGAGCTAATTATCTTTTGCTCTACCAATATACACCTGTTCTAAGCCTCTCTATTTATTTTGAGGGCAGTACATCATTCATTGTTCAAGTCACTTTCACAATCTCAGATTCAACTTTAATTATTCCTTCTCCAGATCCCATATCAATCAATTGCAAGGTTAATCAATAATAACTTCACAGAATCTCTCTTATTTCTCCCTTTACCTTTACTCATATACCCACCAAGTGTGTTTGGGTCATCGTCAACTTTCTTGTAGACAATTTCAACATTTGTCTTCCAGAATCATTTCTTTTCACTCCAATCCGATCTCTATCCAGTGCCAATGTGAAATTCCTAAAGTTTAAGTTTAGCACTCTCCTGCTCAGGAAGCTCAAAGGGCTCCCTTTTGCCTCTTAGATAAAGTATAGACTCCACATTCTGGCATTTAAAAAGCCCTTTCCAATCTGGTTCCAACCTACCTTCCCATGCTTAGTATATATTACTCCTATTCATGAATTTTTCAGTCCAATCAAGTTACACTTGAACATATGTCATCTCATATATTCACTTTCGTAAAAACCTATCTCTGTGAATAGTGCCCTATATTCCTTGAAATCCCAGGTTAAATGCCTTTATTCATATTTACTTTATAAATACCATGAATTTATCTATGTGGGCACATACTATTTTCTCAGTAGAATGTTAGTTATTTGATGGCAGAGATTTTTATTTACTTTTTTTCTCTCTATTCCCAGTGTGTGCTATGTTCCCTGGCACATAGTAGGTGCTTAATGAATGTTTATTAAAGGAATGAATCAATGAAGCATCAGAGTTAGGAAAATTCAAATACAGTTTTTCCCCCTTAATTCCAAAAATAATTTTTAAAAAAAGAGCATTCATTAAATTTTTTTCCATCTCAACAAGTCAACTAGCTTACTAAATAGCAACCCTCTAATAAGTCTTATGGGGAAATAATGGGATGGCAAGTGTATAGGAGAGTTATTGGAGGTCATCTGGTTCAATCAGTGTGTGTGTGTGTGTGTTTGTGTGTGTGTATGTGTTTTGTTTTTTTACAAAGAACTGCTTCTCAGGAGGAGAACATGGCTTACTCATTAAAGCAGATTTTAAATGGCTGAGTCAGTTGCATGAACTGATGCTGAGTGAAATGAGCAGAACCAGGAGAATGGTTCTCAACATTGGGCAACATTGGGCAATGACCGATGTCTTTAGACTTAGTTTTTCTAAGCAATGCAATAATCTAAGACAATTCCAAAAGACTCATGATGAAAAGTGCTATCCATGTGCTGATTCTCCTTTCACAGCATGACTAATACAGAAACATGTTCAAAATCTTGTAAAAGAGAATGTTGAAAACTTTTTAAAAAATGAATGAGTCAGAATTTGACCAGGTCTTTTTGTTGAAAATTCTTATTTCTGCTATACCATGAAAAAAATTCAGTCCTTTTCTTGAAGAAACCTCAAACTGAAATGTTTGATGTTAGATAATTTCCATCTTGTTAGACATGACTTTCAGGCAAGATCAATTCAAAAAGAGGAAGAAGATAGATTTTTACGAACTGCAAACCAGTGGTGCTAACTTCTGAAAAGAATTGAGAAAAGATTTATTATTAAATACATAATTCTTGAAAACTAATAAAATGGATTTGTGATCACTAGGACAAAGAACTGAGTTTTCACGGAAAAAAGGTCTCACAGACTAAGCACATTTGCATTTTTTAGGGTTGCCAAAAGAGAAGATTAAAGAGGTGCTACAAAGGTATTTGAAACCTAGCAAAGCATCTAGCCAAACGTCTAAAGATATTCTTGTTGACAGCATAGAGAAATATATAATCAATCACAAAATATTCAAGTGTATTAGTGTCTAAATGATTAGCCTCAGTATTCATAATGAATCAATGACAAAAGAATAGGGGAACTCTGATGAGATACTGTAGGGCTCTGCTTTCATCCTCAACTATGAATAAAGCCATAGGTGCTATGAGCACATGATGGTATAGGGTAGCTAATCCACTGCAGTTAAGTACAAAAAAAGGCCTTGATAAGATGGAACACTAAACTGAATAAAAGAGCACAAAATCCAATACAGACAACCATTAAATTCTGCACTTAAATTTTTCCTTTTAAATCTGCTACAAAAATACAGGATGGAGATATTGAAAAATATTTATAGAAGAACTTTTGTGGTGGCAATAAATTGGAAACAAGAGTCCATTGGAGCACTGAACAAATTTTAGTATACAAATATCAGGGAATATTATTATGCCATATGAAATAATAAATATAAGGAATTCAGAGAAATGTGAGGAAAATGTATGATTTGATGTAAAGTGAAGTTTACAGAACCAAGCAAACAAATATGTACAATGACTATGATAATATAAATGAAGAATAAGAAAGTTGAATGCTATGCAGTTGCAATGACCAATCTTGGCACAAAAGAGAAACATCAGGAAATGCATTGCTCTCTTTTATTTGGAAAATGGGAGAGACTATGTCTATAAGATGTTGCATAAGCCAACAGGAATATTTTCTGGGTTGCTTGATTTTTACTGATCTGTCACTAATACAGATGGCTCTGGAGGAGAAGTGAGGCTGGTGACCTTGCACAGCCCTCCCTCACTCAAAACAATGTCAAGTGCAAGTCATGTCATAATTTCTCTGATGTCATGGTCCTCTTAGAAAACTAAGGACAAACATAACCTGTGAGTAGACCAAGATGCCTGAATGGGGTAGCTGAGCTGGGTAACTCAGTTCATCGTCTCTCTCAACCTCTTCCTTCCTTCAAAGGAAGGTAAATTTTGATGGGTAGATTTCCCTCTCTCCCTCCTTTCTTCCTTCCTTCCTTTCTTCCTTCCTTCCTTCCTTCCCTCCTTCCCTCCTTCCCTCCCTCCTTCCTTTCCTTCTTTCCTTCCTTCCTTCTTTCTTTCTTTCTTTCATTGTTGTATTTCCTAAAACCTTAGACCCAGTGCACTCTGAAGCCCATAGATTGAACAACAGTTGGTCCCTCCCCAAGATCCACTCAAGGGATGTTTTTGAACCCTCCTGGCTCAGAATGAATGTCAATAGTAACCATCCTTGGTCAAAACAACAACCCTGAGGCTCCTGCCTTTCTCAGTTTGATTTATTTATTTTTTTATTTTCCATTTAAAGGGGCCATCCTCTGACTAGTTTTTATTCTCTGAATGGGCAATACTTCACTTTAAGTTAGTACTTGAAAAGACCTTAGCCTAAAAGGCCAAGGTTTCCCATTGCATCTTGGGCCATCGCCAGTCATCCTGATGAATATCTGATCACTGAATCCAGATGGCTCAGGAGGAGAATGTGAGGCTGGTGACCTTGCACAGCCCTCCCTCACTCAAAACAAAGTCAAGTGCAAGTCATGTCATCATCTCTCTGATGTCATGGTCCTCTTTGAAAACAAAGGATAAACACAATCATTGTTACAAAAGTAAGCTCACTGAGTGGTTGCGGAGGAAACCTGGGTAGTATATTCTTAAACTACTATGATAGAAAATAAAAGGCATCAATATAATATCAAAATTATGTTTTAAAAACTAAGTGTTTAGTATTATATATAAATACATAATATATAACTTATAATAATTATATAATATATAATAAACAAATGATATAAATAAAAATATATATTACAAACTAAATGAGAGATTGTGTAATCTTAGATGTTATTCATAGAGGTGCATGGTCTAGAGGGAGAGATGTAATAATCCTTTTGAATCCTGACTCAATCAAACCAAATTAGTAAGGTTAAGTTCAGTTGTGCAAGTCCCATTCTTGAATGGAGTCTGGCAAGATGAAAAATATGAAGAGCCATATGACTAAAATGACAGAGGTGCCTAAACCCTGGCTTAGAAGGATTGGTTGAAGGAAAGCTTAACCTTGAAAAGAGAAGACTTAAGGAAAACAAGAAAACAGTATTCAAGTATTTGAATAGTTGTACAGAAGAGGAAAAAACTTGTTCTCTTTTCCATGATGAATAGAATTAAAGTAGAAATAGGAGTTATGGAAAGACAGATTTCAACTCGTTATAAACAGGAACATACTGATATATATTTGCCAACAACTAGCTCTTTGGGGCAGAGGACAATGTACACAGAACACACTTTTAAATTTAATCCAAATCATTAGCATTTTTCCATCACTTTCTTACGTTTAGAAATCAACAAAATAATAAATCAATCCCTAATTTATAGTATTTGTCCACTTTAGAGGTATCTTAACCCTGTTTGCCCATAAAATGAGCTGGAGAAGGAAATGACAAACCATTCTAATATCTGCTGTGAAAATCTCAAATGGGGTCATGAAGCCAGACACAAATGGGAAAAGTGCCTGAACAATTTAAAAAATGTTCACATAGAAAATTTTACAATCAGCTCTTGTAAGCTCATATGAGTTGCCTCCATCACAACACTGAGTGTAAGTACGGATTTTCTAAAAATTGTAACAGTGTAAAAAATCGATTTGACAACCTCTTGAATTATTGAGTTCCTCATAAATGTGGGTATTTAGTTAGATTCAAGTCAATGACTTTTGGGAGATTTTATATAGTGGATGGATTTTCTGGTAAGCTTTGACCAAGGTAATCTGTGAGAACCCTTTGAACTACAAGATTAACAAATTGAATATTTGGTATTGGTATTTGTAAGCCTCAAGAAAAGTTACCCCAGATTCAAAGTTCTCTGTGGGTCTGATTGCACAATGAATGTGCAGTTTACAAATGCTCACCAATGTGTTTATTTTTACTAGTCAATTAAAATGATTGAAACAATTCAAAAATTTCAATGCAATAGCAAAGTCAAAAAAAATGACAGCATAAAATTCATCCAACGAAACCTGGACCATACTCCCCTACACATACATCAACAATAGCAAGACAGGACACAACTGTGAAAAGCACATACTCTACTCATGCTAAGTTTCTTAAGTTTTTTCTGCTTTCAAATTCTAGCTTAATCTGATGTCTTTAGATAAAATAATACCTCTTCCTCATAATACATGTAACAAAAATAATTGCCATCAGTTGAAAGTTCAAGGGATTAGAAAGCTATCTTAGAAAGACTGAACTCTCATATATACAATATCTCATTGGACGATGAAATAGCAGCTCTTAGCTACTTTTTGCTCTCTCATAAAACAAGTCTGTCCATCTTCAGGATTCTGGTTGTGATTGGCCTTTCCTTTCCAAAAAAGGAATCTTTGCCCTTGGGATAAAGCTTTTTGGAACACAGAACATGCAGATAAGAAGTGCTTGCAGGTATTCCTTATATCTAACCTCACCTTCTTGTTCACCAAGAGGAATGTCCTTTGTCCTGTAGTGGACCTAAAGTTAAAAAAATCCTTGTAACTATTGCTGAAGTCTGATTGCCAAACTGAACTCAATTTATCATTATATTATTTGCTATCATCCCAAAAAATCATCATGAACTGAGTCTGAACCCCACCCCAATTCTAGGGTTCTCAACCCCAAGATTCTTTTTTTTCCATTTCAATGAAGATAACTGGAAAGAGAAAATTCAGAGAAACAAAAGCCTTTAGGTATAGCAAATTTCAAGGCATTACCTTTTATCTCAATTTCTTCAAATTCTAACATTTATTATGTCTCTGAAGCCAGCAAAGTGGATTTCTAGGCTTAGAGCCATATCATAGACATAACTCTTTGGCAAAGCAAAGTAGATACTATCTTCATTTTTCAGATGGGCCAAATCTAGTCATATTCATCATCTTAAAAATAAACTTTCGCTATTTTTTTCATATGGTAGATACAAAACAATCACAGGATCATCAATTTTTAAGAGAAGGATGGGTTCATATAATTAGAATCATAGTGTAAAAGCTGGAAGGGAATTGTATTCAGTAATTGCGAGCTTTTTGAAAACAGGGATGGTTTCATCATTGTCTTTTGCATTTCCAATGCTGAACATAGTGTCTAGCATATGGTGGCTGCTGAACAAATGTTTGCGCTTAAATCCTAGAGCCATAGGAGGTCAAAGATAGAAGTGGCCTTAGAAGTTGCATGATTCTTTTAAACTTTAAAATTTAAGATCCTATGATGTAATTCAGATACCTCATTTTATATGCCAAACAATTAGGCAGAGAGAAATTAAGTTAATAGAGTTAAATAGTGATAAACCCAAGTATTCTTTTCCTAATCCCATACTCTTCATATAAGATACTGTTTTCAAAATAAAAAAGTAAACTAGGCAATGAAATGTTTGGTAAAAATAATTCTTTGTGTAAATAATGTCTGGGAAATTCAAGAAATAATAAGAGCCTACTGAGTGAAAATTATATGATAGGTGTTAGAAAAGATACAAAATTTGGATAAGGAATTATTCTTCGTCTATAGGATCTCTCATTTGAGTAGAGAGCTAGGACACAAATAACAAATATACATGAAGAGTACATTAGAGAGATACAAAAAATTTAACATGTGGGCTCTAAGGACAGGAAAGATGATATTTATTTACAAAGATTTCATGTAGGAGTTGACATTTGAGATTTATATTGAAAGATAGAAAACAAAACAACTGAAAAAGGGATCGAGAAGATCCTATTCTCTTATTCTGCATAAATTTTTCTCCTTTAAAATATAATTTTGCTCCTTTATTTTTAATCATCCACTTTTCCTGGGAAGAAATATGTAGCTAGAATACACTAGGCAAATCAGACAACAAAAAAGAGAAAATTTTCCTGAAAACTCCATTGCCAGTGGAACACATTAAGAAACTATCTGTACAGAGTGGGTAAAGAAGCAAGAATAAGACTGGAATCACTTAGAGATTCCTAAATTCAGTGGCTAAGTGAAAGAATAAAATCTTCAGATTTTTTCACCCTAGCAATTATTAGGTGAATAAAATTAAGTCAAGATGCCAAAACTGGTGGAAAAAATCAGATAATGAAAACCTGAGACCACTACTCTATTTCACTGAGATATTTGTAGGATGGTTTTTGCAATCAGTTCTGAGAAAATGATTCCTCACAAATTAATTTAGCCCTATACAGTATTTTCATGTTCACAGATTTTAGTCTCTTCAAAATATAAAGCTTGTCAACTTGTGGATGATTGAGTTGGACATACCCTAGCCAAAGAGAATACTTGAAGAAACTTCTCAGGTCTTGAGTCATTCATTTTCTTTGTTGTCTATGTTATTCTTTTTTCCTAATTAATGAAGTCTATTTAAAGTTTGGTTAACTTAATTCCTGTCCACACTTTTAAAAAATCTTCTGCCTACATCTCCCCAAAGTACTGCAGATCAACCATAAACATGATTATCTATTCATTTATAAAATAGGACTGTCACTTCCCCCTATATGGTCACTACACTTCTACTAAATCTTTTTCAGACACTGAAATGTTAACGTATCTATAATCTTATTGAGGTTATTCTAGAATGATGTGGAAGACTTCTTCTTCTAAAGGAAATCTGTCATTCATTCAGTCTCTATGCTGAACATCTTCAATGACAATGTCCAATATCTTTGTTAAATATAAATCACTGTTTCATACCTCACTTGTCATTTATAATAAAATGATCACTGAAGTGATGTCCCTTGTCACATCTTTGAGACCCACACATGCTTTCTAATATTTTGTGACTCTAATTCATGGCCTTCTTCAATTCCTTGAATGAAGATACACTAAATATGTTAGAACCCTTCCTCCACATCTTAATGGTACATGGATATTAATAAAATATATGCCCTGTCCGTTAGTTCTAAACTTCTGTTTCATGATCAGCCCATTTACATTTCAGGTCATATATCTTCAGTATTATCTTTAACACTCTTTAAATTACTCATACAATTTTTCATTGGTACCATGTTAGAGCCCAACTCATTGTTCTTATGAATCTCCTCATTGTCATTTGGTGAACTCACACTTTAAATTATAACTCTTAGTCATATAGTATCTCCAGAATATTGTCAATAATAAAAAAGATTTACTTAAAGATTAGTTTTATGTTCATAAAGAGCATCAAATAATTTTTTATGATTACAAATTTATAGTATACTTTAAGGTCTAGCAGTGTTAATACTCTTTTATTTTTACTTTTTCCATTATTTCCCTTGAATTTTGAAATCTTTTGTTCCACCAAATGAATTTTATCATTTTATCTAGCTACACAAAGTGAAATAATCTAAAATCTATGAATTTATTTAGATAGTATTATGATTTTTAATATGTTGACATGACCAAATCATGATGATTTTTTTAGTTATTTAAGTCACTATTTGTATTTTTGGTTATTTAAGTCACTATGTGTATTTTTAAGGAATATTTTAGGTTTATTTCTATATAGATCTTAAGTGTAAATTGGTTGGATGATTCCTAGTTAATGTATCTTATCATTATATTAAATTGAATTACTTTTCCTAATATTTCCTCCTGATTTTTGTAATATGGATATAGAAAAATGATGTTAATGTTATGGAATTATTTTATACTATTTTATTCAAATAATTATTTTATTTGTTGATTTGTTAGAATTTCCTAAGTAGGCTATTGTTATCAGGCAATAGCCAGTTTTTTTCTTTGTGATTATGCTGTTAGTTTCTTTTGCATGCATTATTGTTTTGATTAGAATTTCTAGTTATATCAAACAAAAGGAAGAGAAAGCTTTACTCTGGTATGTACTGGAAAGGCTTCTTGTGTTTCGATCTCAATAAAAGTTAGCTTGTTATCATATTTTGAAAAGAATTTTCTATGTCCGTGGACTTGTATGATTGTCTATATTGATTTACTAAAATGAAAAACTTTTATTTTAGAGGAAAATGACTTGTGACAGGGAGTGATATGTATAGTGGATAGAGGTACTGATAAATAAAGAAGGAAAGAAAGAAATGAGTATCTGTAAAACATAAAAATACACTCAAGAAAACAGAAAGAAGTTCAGAATGGAGCTGAGGTGATTTAATGGCAAGTAAAATTAGAATCTTTTACTGTTTTTGTTTTAGTATAAAGTGCCTGATTGAATCTTGCCTTAATCAATCAAAAGTCTTTACTAGGAGTAAAGTACAGAAACGAGTTTCCTTAACCAAAAGCAGCATATACATGCATATATACATATATATGTGCAGGCTTATATATATATACATATACACACACACACATATATATATTTGTATTATTAATGTGATTAAAGATCTTCCCCATCCATTAATGGGCCTGCTCATTAAGGGGAATTTGATTAGGGAAGATTTGTAGGAACACTCACAGTTTTTGTTTATGAG
>CM053769.1:404392399-404421200 GCA_028658325.1 Potorous gilbertii
AACTGAGCCTGGGAGGTGGCCCTGCCCCAACCTGAGAACCTGATTTAATCTTACCCTGAATAGCAGCCAGGCCTGCCGCCAAAAGCCCTGAGGCTGGGGAGCAGCATTTGAATCTCAGACCTCAAGCACTAGCTGGGCTGACCTAGGCCAAGGGTGGAGAAGACTCTCAGAAGTCAAGTAACTGGCTGGGAAAATGCCCAGAAAAGGGAAAAAAAATAAGACCATAGAAGGTTATTTTCTTGATCAGATGATTGCGCCATTCCTCTCTGACGAAGAAAACTGTTTACCATCAGGTAAAGACATAGGAGTCAAGGCCTCTGTATCCCAAACATCTGAAATAGGTATCCTATGGGCTCAGGCCATGGAAGAGCTCAAAAAGGATTTTGAAAAAAAAAGAATTTTTTTTCCCCATGAAAGTCCTTCAAATAACGGAACATAACTTCTATTGAAAAATTCAATCCAAAAAAATGTTTATTAGGTCTTGGAAAATAATCCCTATTAGTATTGTTTTGATGGAAAACTATCTAAAAGGAAAATAATCACTATTAGTATTGTCTTGATGGAAAACTATCTAAAATCCAGTTTGTAATTTGGCATGTCAAGGAAGAAATGATCCCCTCCTATTATAATCTTGACAGTTGAAATAAAAATTGGGCTCCCGTCATTCCCATCTACTATTTCTCCTCTGCTTCTGCCTCTCCTGGCTTCCCTGCTTGCCACAACATGGTCAATATCATACTACACTTTATTTTGTCCTATCATGTGCTCAGATATTAGAAACAAGTTCTTCCCACCATGGCAACGGTGTCTGTTTATGTGTACGGGATAGATGTAAATCAGGCATTTGTATTTTGGAGACTGCCTGTAACAGGGCCCCAGAACTGCCCTCATTGGCTAATACAGACTCTCCTTTGGTAAATTAAAGTATGCTGGCTCTTGAGAGCATATGGTGATCAGATGTTGACTTTGCATTCTATCAAATTCATGGTTAACTTTACTGGGCCAGTATTGTGAGATCCAATATGAGGTCTTATAGAAAGAAAAACAAAAAAAAGAGGAAGGAGAATGAAGGGTAGAGGAGAGGAGAGGAGAGGAGAAAAAAATATAGGAGAAGGGAAAAGAGGAGAGGAGAACAGAGTAGAGTGCATGGAAGGTAAAAGAGTAGGTCCAGAGGAGACCTTAAAGGTCATTGAGTCTAATTCCTCTGTTTTAGAGATGAAAAACTGAGCTTCCATAAGATTAAGATGAAGTGGCTTGCTCAAGGTCAGAATGATTAGTAAATAGGAAAGCCAGGATTTGATCACAATATCCCCTGCTTTTTTTCCCCATTCTGTGTTGCCTCTCTATAATATCACCCTCATTCAGAAAAAAACATCTAGTGGGAATCCCCCATATCCTGCTTAGAGTGAGATATAGTAAAAAAAAAAAAGTCAAATTTATTGTTATGAAAGATCTCTTTTAAGTTCATAATCTTAGGTTAACTATGCTTCTAAAATCACCATAAACCCTGATAAAATTGCCACTTTGCTACTGAAATTAAAGTGGTCTATCAGTGAAAAAAAAAAGAGATATTGCTAATGAAGAAAGAAAGCCCTGAAGGCCTACTTCCTGAATCCAAACTCCATAAAATGGCTTTTAAAAATACTACATTCGAAGTAACTTGATTTTTGTTGCATTGCTTCATTTTTATAATTTGGAATTTTAAATTTTCTATTATAAATCAAGAATTCATAATCATCAAAATGAGCTTAACTTTTTTTTAAAATTATGGGCTAGAATGGAATATCAGAGCTAGAAAGGATCATAGAAACATAAGCCAATGCAATGCCCAAGTTTCACAAAACAGTCCTTGCATCACTGAACCATTAAAAGTCAAACTTAGAAAGAAAGAAAGAATTAAAACCCTGAAAACTTTAAATCTTATAATTTCACACCCAGATGAGACCTTACAATCATGGAACAGAATGAAAGAGCTACAAAGGGAAATAAAATGGAATGTTAGATTTGAAAAGGAACTTAAAATCCTCAAATCATGGTATGTAAGAGCTACAGAGTATTCTGATTGTAGGTTACAGTCTAAGCAGGCTAAGCATCTTAGTACATAGAATGTGACATCTGAAATGGACCTTAGAACCATATTATTTTAGAATTGGCAATGGACTTAAAAGTCGTCTAACCTAACTCCCTTTAAATACAGTACCTTTTGAAACAGATGCAATTTATTTTAGCCATAAAATACTATTTTTCTCTGAATGGAAACAAAATAAGAAGGTGAAAAATGTCACTAGTTCAATAATTTTTTGACAGGAGACAAAGGTAATACTTTCATTAGAGATGGTGGAAAGAAGGGACTGATAAAAGACAAGTGTTGTAAAGAATCACTAGTTGAATTGAATGTTATACCTGTGGAGAATTTGTACAGAGGCAAGCATATTACTGAAGGTCAATTTTTTCTTCTGAAGTATTATATTCAATTTTGCTTGGCAGATGATTCTTGGTTTTAGTTCTAGCTTCTTTCACTTCTGGAATATCAAATTCCAGGCCCTCCAATTCCTTAATGTAGAAGCTATTTCTTGTGTTGCCCTGATTGTGTTTCTACAATACTCAAATTGTTTCTTTCTAGGTGCTTGAAATATGTTCTTCTTGATCTGAGAACTCTGGAATTTGACTACAACATTCCTAGAAGTTTCCTCTTTCAGGAGGCTGTTGGTGGATTTTTTTCAAAATATATTTTACCATCTGGTTCTAGAATATCAGAGCAGTTTTCCTTAATAATTTCTTGAAAGATGGTGTCTAGGCTCTTTATTTGATCATGACTTTCAGGTAGACCAATAATTTTAAACTTATCTTTTCTGGATCTGTTTTCTAGATCAGTTGCTTTTTTCCCAATGACTCCCCATTGTATTCCATTTGTTCATTCTTTTGGTTTTTTTTTTTAATGATTTCTTGATTTCTCATAAAGTCATTAGCATCCATTTTCTCCATTCTACATTTTAAGGAATTATTTCCTTCAGTGAGCTTTTGGACCTCCTTTTCCATTTGACCTATTCTACTTTTTAAGGCATTCTTCTCCTCATTGGATTTTGGGGCCTATTTTGTCATCTGGACTAGTCTATATTTTATTTTTAAATTTTTTAAAATTTATTTGTTTTTAGATTACAACATTCATTTCCACAGAATTTTGAGTTCCAATTTTTCTCCCCATCTTTCCCCTCCCTCACCTCATAACACCTTGCATTCTGATTACACCTTCCCTCAACATGCCCTCACCTCTATCACACCTCACCCTTCCTTTATCCCTATCTTGTTGCTTTTCTTGTAGGGCAAGATAGATTTCTGTACCCCATTACCTGTATTTCTTATTTCTCAGTTATATGCAATAACAATTCTCAACATTCATTTCTAATATTTTGAAATCCAACTTCTTTCATTCCCTCCCTGCCCACCCATCCCCACTGAGAAGGCAAGCAATTCAATACAGGCTATATATGTTCCATTTTGCAAAAGACTTCCATAATGCACATGAGGTATAAAACTAGCTATATTTCCTTCCATCCTACCCTGTCCCCCCTTTATTCTATTCTCTCTTTTGACCTTGTCCCTTCCAAAAGTGTTTACTTCTAGTTACTCCTTTCTCTCATTTGCCCTTCCTTATATCATCCCCTTCACCCCACTTGTCTCCTTCTCCCCTACTTTCTAAAGCTGAACTGTTTATATTACTACATGGAAAGATAATATTTGTAACTCTTGAGACTTTTCTCAGTATTTGGGTGACATACACACACACACACACACACACACACACATATTGAAAGAGTGCACAGGTTGAGCTGAATCAGAAGGGATGATATCTATAAAAATTTCAATAGAATTGAGGCCTTTCAAATATTCTTGATGAAAAGACCAGTGCAGAACAGAAAATTTGGCTTTCAAATACAAGAATCTAGATAAGCCTGAAAAAGGTAAACAGGAAAGAGAAAACATAAGGGTTTTTTTTTTAAGTTGAACTGTTTACTGAGTGAGTTGAATATGAGGGGTGATATCTAGAAAATAAAATTAAAAGTTGATAAAGGAATTTATTGGGAGGACAAAGGGAGTGATAGAATGGGGTAAATTATCTCACATAAAAGAGGCAAGATAAAACTTTTACAATGGAGGGGTAGAGCGGGGAGGTCAGAGGGAATAAGCAAACCTTATTTTCATCAGATTTGGCTTAAGGGGGGAATAATATACACACTCAATTAGTTATCAAAATCTGTGTTACCCTACAGGAAAGTATGGGGAAAGGAGGTAAAGGTGGTGATAGAAGGGATGCTAAATGAGAGGAGAGGATAATAAGAAGTAAATAATTCTGAGGAGGGACAAGGTCAAAGGAGAGAATAGAATAATTGGAGAGCAGGATAGTATGGAGGGAAATACAGTAAGTTTTTTACCAATTTTTGTGACTGTTGCTTTCCTTTAGTGTAAGATAGATTTTCATTCCAAATTTAGTGAGCATATTTTTCCTTCCTTAAACTATATGTGAAGAGAATAAACTTCACTTTTCTCCTCTTATCTCCTTCCTTTTCTCCTCCATTGAAAAAGATTTTTCTTATCTCTTTTATGAGTGACAATTTGCCCCATTCCATTTCTCCCTTTCTCCTCGCAATATATTCTTCTCTAATCCCTTAATTATATATATATATGTATATATATATACATATATATATATCATCCCTTCTGATTCTACTTAGCCTGTGTTCTCTGTCCACATGTGAGTGTTTGTGTGTGTGTGTGTGTGTGTGTGTGTGTGTGTGTCTAAATCCCTCCACCTACCCAAATACAGAGAAAATTCTCAAGAGTTACAAATATTATCTTTACATGTAGGAATGTAAGCAGTTCAGCTCTAGAAAGTCCTTTATGACTTCTCTTTCCTGTTTACCTTTACTTTTTCATGCTTCTCTTGATTCTTGTGCTTGAAAGTCCAATTTTCTCTTTAGTTCTGTTCTTTTCATCAAGTATACTTGAAATTACCATTTTTTCCCTTGAAGTGTTATACTCAGTTTTGCTGGATAGGTGATTCTTGGTTTTAACCCCAGTTCTTTGACTTCTGAAATATCCTATTCCAAGCCCCTCGATCCCTTAACATAGAAGCTGCCAGATCCTGTGTTATCCTGTTTGTAGTTACACAGTACTGAAATTATTGCTTTCTGACTGCTTGCAATATTTCCTCCTTGACCTGGGAACTCTGAAATTTGGGCACAGTATTCCTAGGAGTTTCTCTTTTTGGATCTCTTTCAGGAGGTGATTGGTGAATTCTCTCAATATTTATTTTGCCCCCCAATTCTAGAATATCAGGGCAATTTTCCTTGGTAATTTCATGAAAGATAATGTCAAGGCTCTTTTTTGGATCATGGCTTTAAGGTAGTCCCATAATTTTTAAATTGTTCTCCTGGATCTGTTTTCCAGGTCAGTTGTTTTTGAAGTGAGATATTTCACATTATTTTCTATTTTTTCATTCTTTTGGCTTTGTTTCGTAATTTCTTGGTTTCTCATAAAGTCATTAGCTTCCCTTTGCTCCATTCTCATTTCTAAAGAATTATTTTCTTCAGTGAGCTTTTGAACCTCCTTTCCCATTTGACTAATTCTTCTTCTTAAAGCCTTCTTCTCAGTGGTTTTTTTGGACCTCTTCTTCCAACTGAGTTAGCCTCTTTTTAAAGGTGTTATTTTCTTCAGCATTTTTTTAGGTCTGTTGACTCACTTTCTAAGCTATTCCATGGCCTGAGCTCACTGCATATTCATTTTGGAGGTACTGGATGCAGAAACCTTGACTTTCTCTGATAGTATGCATTTTTCTTCCTCTCCTGAAAGAATGGAAAGACATACCTGTTCACCCAGAAAGTAACCTTCTATGGTTTCATTTTTTTCCCCTTTTTTGGACATTTGCCCAGTCAGTTACTTGACTTCTGAATCCTTTGTCAAGAGGAAGGTCCTAGTGCTCCTCTTCACACCCAGGACTGGGCTCAGGGCTGATATTCAGATCAACTACTCAATTCCCCCAGGGGCTTGGGGTAGGGGCAGGGCCACCACTCAGGGCTGAGATTCAGATCAGCTACTCAACTCCCCCAAAGTCTTTAGGCAGAGTGCTTCACAGATGGATGTTGCTCCTACTGCCTGAGGCCTGTACTGGGGAGTCTCTCCTCTCTTCTCCTAGCTGGGAAAGCCCTCTCACTGACCTTTGAAGCTTTCTTTGGTGTTTGTGGATTGAGGGATCTGAGACTTTCCTTGCTGGGGATTCTTTCCTGGAGGCCTGTTCCAGTCCTGTTCCTTCCCATGCCATGCAACCATGGATAGGCTCCATTCCTCTCAGTGTCCTGTGAGATAGACCTTTCCTGTTGGCCTTCCAGGTTACCTCTAGCTGGAAATCTCTTTCACTCTGTCATTCTGTGGCTTCTGCTGCTCTAGAATTTGTTGAGATTCATTTTTTACCAGTATTTGAAGAGCTATGGGGGAAGAACTGGAATATGTGTATATTTTTATTCAGTCCTCTTTGATCCACCTCCCTGGGCTAGTCTATTTTTAAGGGTATTATTTTCTTCTGTGTTTTTTGAGACTTCTTTAGCAAGCAGTTGACTCATTTTTCATAATTTCTTGCATCTCTCTCATTTCTCTCCTCAATTTTTCCTCTACTTCCTTACTTCATTTTCAAAATCTTTTTTGAACTCCTCCATGGCTTGAGATCTATTCATATTTTCCTTGGAGGCTTTGGATATAGGAGCTTTGACTTTTCAGTCTTCTCCTGGTTGTATGTTTTCATCTTCCTTGTCACCAAATTAAGATAATACAATCTCAATTTTTTTCCCTGTGTTTGCTCATTTTCCCCACCAATTACTTGACTTTTGAGCTCTTGGTCAAGGTAGTTCTTTGATTCCAGTGGGCAGGGTGGTGGTGATGGTGGTATATTGTTCCAAACTTCAGGGGTTTTGGGTAGCTGTTTTTAGAAATACTTTTAAAGACCTGAAAATTTTCAACTCTTCCAAGTTGTATAATCAGGGGTATTTACTACTCTCTTAGTCTGTTCTCTGGTCTGTGAGTGACCTCAAACACTCTTTTCTGCCTTGAAACTGAGAGGAGGATTCCTTCTCCACTGTTGCCTCAAGCTCCCTCATGCCAACACTCCTTCTTCTCTCAGGATGCCACCCAGGACTGTGACACAGATCCAAACAGTGTGAGGGAAGAAAAACCTGCCTTAGCACCAGCAAAGAGATCAGCTACTAGATCCCCCCACAATCTGTGGGCCCAGAGCCCCAGAAATAACTGCCACAGTCACCACCTCTGCCATCCTGGGACTGGGCCAGAATATTTCCTGTCTCATGCAGGTCTGACAGAATTTTCCCATTGACCTTCTATGCTGTTTGGGGTTGAGAAGCTTGAAAACTGCCAGAGCTGCCAGTGATTCAGTCCCCTGAGGCCTGCTCCAACCCCATCTATGCTAGTGTGGCACATGCTGGACTGCACTCCACTCCCAGCCCAGTGTGATAGACCTTTTCTGTCGAGCTTCCAGCTTGTTTTAGGCTGGAAATTGTTTCACCCTGTTATTTAGTGGTTTCTGTGATGACTGTCAATTTTTATAGGTCTTTGGAGGGGCTTGTGGGAGAGCTCAAACAAGTTCCTTATTTTACTGCACCATTTTGGCTCTGCCTCCTCCCAAGTCTTTTTTAGAGTGTATTATTCCTATAATAGAAATACTGTCAATATATGTAGAGTTACTTTGAATTCATCTATTTTATAGAAGCAAAAAATTGTCTTAATTTATTGTTTTCTTCACTCCCTAAGGTTTTCTCAAGAAATTACCATCTCATATTCTATTAAGAAATTTTAAAACTTTTTGCTGCTGTTTAGGCTTACAAGAACTTTCTCTAGTCATATTATAATTAGTATTTGTATTATAGGAAAAATAATTGTGAGAGGGTATATTCTAGCTTTATCCCTGTATTGATTGTGAAAGCTTTAAGTACTTCTTTGAAAATAGTTCTAGTGCTTTGTTATAAATACATACATGTTAGAATTTCAAAGGGCCCTTTGTATACCTAGGTTTTTAAGGCTCTCTCTGACTCTGTCTCTGTCTCCTTATATGCCTCTCTTTTCAGTATAAACGAATGTTTTGTTTTTCAGAAAGTTTTTCTTCATCTACACTTTTGGGCTTTTTATTGTTTGTATAATTAATTGTATTCATTATTTTCCTAATATTGAAACATTTAATTTAATTAGTTATTAATCCAATATGGTCATAATGGGTTGTTTTCTTTTGTCTTGATTTATTGTTTAGTCTCTCTGATAGTAATTAAATCTTTTGCATCAATATCCATTACTGGATATTGGATATTTAGAAAGATCTAAGTTTAAGATCTATCTTATGTAGCTAAAGGTTGTGCAATGCTGATCAAGTTACTTAGCTTTAAGTGTCTTAGGCAAGTATCTCAACTATAAGTTTCAAAGAATGTGATTTTTTCATTAATAGAAGTTACTCAGTGTTAGTTTTTTCTTTTGCCTTTGTTTATGTTCTATTAATTGTTTCTTTTCTAATTTTAATTGTTTTCTCAATTAATCTTTTATTTTTATATTTTGTTAATTTATGTTTTCAGAAATATAAATTTTTATCTGAGTAGTGACTTTTCCACATTTCCACAAATGAGTTATAGTTTTTTCTCTCTTACTAAGAAATATTAATCTCTGTTTCACAGTTAATAACTATTTCTATGATTTGTTCTTTAAATTACTGATTATTCAAATTGTTATTGTTTGGTCTCCATTGATATTTGTATCCCTTTTGTTCCCTAATTTCCACTTTTTATTGAATTATGGTCTGTAAAAGTTGTATTAAACATTTCTCCTTTTTGTCATTTATTTGTGATTCTTCATGCTGTAGTCATAAGTGTCTGAAGTTGGATTTGGACTCAAGAAGATGAGTTTTCCTGACTTTAGTCTCAGTACTCTATTCACTGTGCCACCAAGTTGCCTTTGGCTTTTCTTAATAACATACTGTTCATTCATGATGTTATTTATGCTGTTGTAGATTATTTTCTCATTTTAAAATATTTTTCTTTATGCATAACAGTATTGATTTTTCTATTCTATTTCTATTCTAAGAATGTACTTCTACCCAAGCTTACTCTCTTACTCTTTTTGTCTTTTGCCCTTTATTTTAAGGGAATTGCCAACCCCCAGCCTCTTGGATGGCATTCACTGGTGACAACTCAGGTAAACTGATGGGAGACTGGTAAGGCATGAACAAGATGGCACTGGGAGGAAGGATTCCATCTCTGTTTTGCTCAAGGCTATTTTCCTGGCCTTGTCAGAGAACAAAGAAGCCCAAAAATGTTTTTCTTTGTAGAGGCTATGTGTCTGCCCTGGGCAGTCCTGGTTAAAGGTAAATTACTTCCTTTTAAGGGCAAACTAATTGCTGATAGGTTCACTTAGGGCACTGGTGTCAGAAGAGATAAAAGCACTGCTCACCGCTTGAATAAAGGTAGTTCTTACTATCTTGTCTCCTACCATGGTCATTGCTTATAGCTAAACTCCACCAAGGCCTTCAGGCCTCTGCTGGTCAGATAAGGCCTGTGGGCCAGAGAGATCGGGCCCAGACTCCTGAGTCCCTAGCACTTTATCTTCATTCTTGTGAGATTATGTAATGACTTTAATCTATTTACCTCTTCTCCCTCAATCACTATGACATATTTTCCCCTCAGACCCTTAAACTTGTTGTATTCAGTCTCTTCAATTTGAGCAGTACATGGACTTAACTTGATCTCTACTGTGTGGTAACTCCATGAGGAGAAAATCATATATAGGGCTTTATAGTCCTTCACATTTGACATGGAAATATATTTTCTTCTAGTCAGCCAGACACTTCTAAATTTTTCTTCTGCTTGTAGCAGTTGAGATTTCTCTTTTATGTCAAGTGATCAGACATCTTTAATGCTTTTGTGTTACAGTACGTGGGGAGTTTGAACTGAGTCACTCTTATGAACAAATAGGGAGGATGTCACCATAACTGAATCTTGAAACAAATGTTTTTTGGGGTTTGGTTTGGTTCTGTTTTTGTCCTGAGTCTTGGCAAGAAAACTGGCTATGAATGATTAGGATAATGAGGAAATTCAGCATATCAGCACTCTGATTTTATTTTGGAAAATAGTAAATTGTGTAAATGTGTTTTTATTGTCTATTGTTCTTGTTGAAACATTAATAATTAATCTTATGCTTTTCTAGCTGTATTGAAGTTATGGGTGAAGGAGCTATACCGAAAATAACTTACAGCACTATTTTACCTGTCATCTAACATCCTTTAACCATTTTCAAACACAATATAAATGCTACCCATTCCATTATCCTCTTTCATTCCTACTGATCAGTAAGAACCTTTTTGCAGGGACATGATTCATACACTATTTTACACTATTTATATGTGAGGACAAGGATTATATGTGTTTGTATAGTATTGGATATTTATGCATTAATATGCACACACAGAAAGTACATGTGTACATACAATACATAAATATTATATATATGCTATATACCTATTAAATTAAATACATTATACATATATACTGTTCTGCTATGCTATCACCACTTTCCACTAAAGCCTTCTAACTTTCAAGGGACTTCACCAGGATGGTCAGTTGGACATAGGAATGAAAGCTGAGCAGCAGCTTGAAGGTATGAATCAGAGACCACAGCCTCCACCATTAGTTAATTTATTTTTATTCTATTTAACATGTATAAATCTATAAGAAATCTATCATTTTGTTGGATTCCTATCTTTTTTTTGAGTGTCACTTGTGAAAATTTTAAGCATTGAGTTCCAACCCCATTTTTCTTACAAGGAGTTTTTCTTTTCTTTTGTGTGGTTTTTTTTTGTGGAATTTTCCACAGCAAGGTGCTTTTGGAGAATGTGTATATTGTATTACAGCAGAAACATATTAGATAGCTAGGTATGTAGATAAATAGATATAGACATATACAAATATTATATTTATATTTAAATTATATGTATAGATGCATGTTTTCCATCACCTAGAATATTGTTCTGTATGTTCCTAGCAAGATCTTAATAAAGACTTCTTAAATGGATAGATGAATGAGTGAGTTACTAGAAGAATAGTGAAAAGCATTAGAAATATTTAGCCTGGAGTAAAGGAGACTTGACGACTGTCTACTGAGGTTTGTTTTAAGGAAGAGGGATGAGAGAGAAGAAAATGAGGGTAGTGGATGAAAATTTCAAAGAAATAAAATTTTAGTTGCATATAAGAGATCTAATCTCACTCAATCCAATGTAATCTGGATGCTATTAATACAAGAATTTTTTTAAAAAGCCCCAACTGTATTGTGTCGGTTCTTTAGTAACTTACATTCTCTTATGGGAAATATGCAATACATCTTTGTAAGCATTATAATAGTTATGGCAAATGGAGGCAAATCATCAATCCATATAACATTTTCTAGGAAAAATTAAAAAGAAAAGAATAAATTCAGTTGTGGGGAACAATGGAAGAGAGGAGGAGAGATTGGGGAATATTTGGAGGAGCAGGTGGCATTTAAGCCAATCCTTGAAGGAAGAGTGAATTCCAGACATGATAGACATATTGGGAATATCCCTAATGGGACTGAAGACAACATAAGGAAATTAGGGGATGGTTAGGAGATCAATTTGACTGGGAAATAGGGGAGTAATATGGAACCAGGCTAGAATGGTAGAGTGGAGCAAACTTATGGAAGACTTTAAATTCTTATTTAATGAGTTTACCTTTTGTTCAATAAGCAAAAGATGGGTTACTGAAAACTTGAACTGAGGAGTGATAACATTAGATACAATTTTAACTATTCAAAAATGAAATGAGTTATCTTAGTATGTAGTATTTTATCACTAAAGGTCTTCAAGCAGATTTTTACCAATCACCTGCTAGAAACTGTAGAAGGGATTCTATGCTAGGTAGAAAAATTATATATTTCCTTCCAGCTCTCTTAGTTATGATTCTATCACTTATATTCAAGAAGTTATAACTTTCATGATGAGTTAATGCTCAGTAAATGGGGAAACCCTCAGAGTTATGCTCCTATAAGTGTATGTAAGAATCTATACTTGTAAACTCCATTAAGATTAATGGGTCTTTCCTGGTTCACTCACATTTACAATAACTGGGGATTTCTCTCTTCCTTTCCACACAGTGGGACAATCTGAGCAAGAAGAAAACCCAAAGGAAAAGTCAAATTTAGATTTACATGGTGCCCTTAAATCATTTAACAAGGACATAATGAAGACTGAATATTATTCCTAGACTAGGTCAACACCTAAGTTGGATTGATGCCTCATATGATGAGCTATGTCCTTACACCTTTGCCTACCAAGTCCTGAAGATGCTGAACCAAAATAGTATAGTGCATTGTAAGACAATATTAAATCAGGCATTTAAATGGTGAGGTGGCATAGAATAGTGGATAGAGATCTGTTTAGAGTCAGGAAGATGTTACGTTTTCTCATATACTTGGGAACCTTGAGGAAATTGTTTAACTTCTCATTTTCCCAGACAACTCTCTAAGTCTAAAAGATTCAGAGAAGGCACTGACTTACATTGGTAGATGGATTTCTTGACTGAATGATCTGTATACCAATAAAATCACATATTTGGAATAATGATAATATAATACATTACAGCTTATAAAATATTTTACATATATTATTTCATTTGAGCTTCTTGACAACCTTAAGATTCAGATGCCACATGTGTTATTACCCACATTTTTAGATGAGTAAACTAAGGTTCAAAGAAGTTAAGTGACTCTTAAGATTACACAAGGTGATATTTGAACTCAGGTCTTCCTCACTACTTTATCTACTCTGTCTCGATGTTTCTTAAGTTTCTTCTTACCAGAGTTCTTTAAGAGCAGGTTAATGACTATATAGGGGTATAATGTAGAGCAGAAATGCTTTTATCCAGATATAAGTTGGACTAGATAAAGGGATTAAAAAAAAGACTTCTAAGAGCTACAAATAACCCTTTGACATATGTCTTCTCTACATGTACACCTCACTGATATTTTAGTATTGAAGACTCTCCCCAGGAATTTTGTATGTACAAATGGAGAATACACTGTCAGTTTCAGTATAATATTTTCTACCAATTAGCCTTATGTTGACTAGTTAGTAAATGCCTTTTTCTAGTTGGATGTTAACTAATAAAAATTACATTGATGGAGACATAAGAATAACAGGTACTAGAAACCCAGGCCCTCAGGCTCACCTCAAACAATTCTGAATAGAAATAGCAACTAGCTTTTGAGGACCCACTCTGCCAATGTAAGTGAAGTTTGGGTAAGTGGTTGCAGAAGGGCTCTTTGAATTGTCAAATTTATCAACATGAAGTTTTTGGGAACTCTAATGGTAAGAATACGACTCCATAAAAAAAATCTGCAGGCTGAAATATGGGGACAGATATAATAGGGTGAACTTTAATAGGTTAAAAATGTCAAATTCTGATTTACAAGATAGGGAAGTATGAACAAATAACATTTCCTTGAAAAAAAAAAGATATGGGGTTTTCAGTAGACTACAAATTTAATAAGAGTCAATAGTATGAAATAACAATGGAAAAGCTAATGCTATCCTAGGCTGAATAGAATTCAGAATAAGAAAGGTCTGTACTATACCATTGTGAAAAGACTATGTTGTACCATGTTCAGTTTGGGATGTATCTAAGGAAAAATATAAATAAGTTGGAGTGTGTCCAGAAGAAGTAGACTGGGGGTAGTGAAGAGACTAGACAACATAAAGGTTAGCTGAAAGAACTAGAGGGAAGTTAAGTCAAAATGGCAGTGTACATAAAGCACTCAGCTAAGCTTCTCCAACAGTTCCCTTCAAATAACTTTAAAATAATCCCTCAAACTTAATTCTGGAGTGACAGAGCTGACATAAGATCAGAATTAGATGTTTTGCAGCCTAAGATTTTTTAGGAGGTTGGAAAAAGTTGTCTGGGACACTAGGGTAGAGGCCTGACCAGAGCCCACATGGATGAAATACCAACGGGGGGACTAAATGGTAGGGACAGAAACAGCAGCAACTTTAGGAGCTCTGAAGTCACAAACAGTAAGCAGACCTGGAAACTGGTCAGAAAGAGATTATGGGGGACCCCTGTGCTAGCACTGGATGCAGGACCAAAGGGCAGAAAGGAAGATTTTGAGGAAGAGGGAACTGAAGTCCTGAGAGGCAATATCACTTTCAGTCCAAAGGAAGCAGGGGCCCTGAGGAGCAACACTGATTTCTATTCCAAGGGATCTTGGGCCTTCCTGTGTAAGAACCAGAGTGCAGACCAGAAGAGCAAAGAACACATCTCTCCCCAGATCACTTTACTTTAGAAACCTTCAAAATTAAAAAAAAAATAAGAAAAAACAAAAAGAAAGCCAGAACTAGCTCTGAAAACAGTAGTGTGAAAAAGCCTACAGTTTGTGTTAGTGTCCCTCACTCCCAATGTCACAAATAGAGGCCAACATGAAAATAAGTTCAAAATCAAGAAATATGGTGGGAAAGTGAGCAAAAAACAAGAAAAGAGCCTGACCATAAAGATCAGCTATGATGACAAGAAAGGTTAAGACATAAACTCAGAAGAAGACAATGAATTCAGAAAAACAAAGCTATCAGTAAAACTTCAAAGAAAAAATGCAATTTGTATACCAGCCCAACAAGAATTATAAGATGTACTAAAAATCAAAATCAAATAGGAGTAATAAATGAAAAATTAGGTAAAGAAATGAAAGGAAGAAAATGTTGAAAAGGTCATTAACAGCTTAGTAAAAGAGGTAAAAGAAAAAATACTGAAAAAACACCTTCAAATGGTATTGACCAAATAGAAAAAAAGATACAAAATGTCACTGAAGAAAATGATTCCTAAAAATATACAATTGGACAAGTAGAAGTTGGTCCCGTGAAGTATCAAGAAACAGTAAAATGAAATCAAAAGAATAAAAAAAATAGAATATAATGTGAAATATTCCATTAAAAAATGATATGGAAAGTTTATCAAACAAAAATAATTAAAGATTTATTGGAAATAATTTCATGGGAGCCATAGTAGATAAAAGAGCCTAGACATCATTTTTTAAGAAATTATTAAGAGACTGGGTAATGGTGTCAAAATGCTGGAGCAGAAGCAAGGACTTGCATGAGCTGTCTCCCCAGACTCCTCCAAATATCCATAAAAATGACTCTAAACAAATTTTAGAGAAACAGAAGTCACAAAATGACAAAGTGAAACAGATTTCCATCCCAAGATGATCAAGAAGGCCAATAGGAAGAGTCTACTGCACTGGGCTCAGAGAGGAGCACAGCCTAACTTGGGCAGCACTGGCACAGAAGGGAATGGAGTAGGTATCAGGGCATTGAATCACCGGTAGCTAAAGTAGTTTCCTAAATTCTTAACCCACAAATAGCAAACAAAGCTTCAAAGATCAGTGGGAAAGTTCTCTCAGCTGAGTGAGAGAGGAATGTGGTCTGACCTCAGCCTCAGCCATAGGCCCAGAGTAGCAGAAACCACAAACTCAGTGGCAGCTACTTCTGGAGCTCATGGCATGCAGATGGTGGGGGAATTGAGTGGTGGATCTGGATCATAGACTTGGATGGTGGTGCTGGGGCAAGGAGGAACACTGTGGTGACAGAGCTAGTGAGGGCTATGAAGAGACAATCCTACTGGCAATTCAAGGGCAGAAAAGAGTGTTTGCAGTTGCTCACAGACCAGAGTACAGGCCAGGAGAGGAGTAACACCTCTCATTTGATCATATCACTTTGGAAGAACAGATAATTGACAGGTCCTTAGAGATATCTCTGAAAACAACTATACAAAACTCCTGAAACTTGGGACAATATACACTCCACTTAACAAAGAGCTCAAAAGTCAAATAATTGGCTGGGAAAATGACAAAAAGGGGAAAAATAAGACTATAGAGGTTACTTTCTTGGTGAAAAGGTATTTTCTTATGATGAGGAAGACAAAAGCGTACAACCAAAGGAAGACAGCAAGGTCAAGGCTTCTACATCTAAAGCCTCCAAAAAAAAATACATTTTAAATGGTCTTAGGCCATGGAAGAACTCAAAAAGAATTTTGAAAATCAAGTAAGAGAAATAGAGGAAAATTGGGAAGAGGAATTAATGTGATGTAAGAAAATCATGGAAAATGAATCACACATTTTACTAAAAGAGACCCCAAAAATGCTGAAGAAAATAAAATCTTTAAAACTAGACTAACCAAATGGCAAAAGAGGTCCAAAAAGCCAATGAGGATAATACCTTTAAAAAGCAGAATTGGCTAAATGGGAAAGGAGGTCCAAGAGCTCACTGAAGAAAATAATTCTTTAAAATTAGAATGGAGCAGATGGAAGCTAACGACTTTATGAGAAATCAAGAAATTATAACACAAAAGCAGAAGAATGAAAACGTAGAAGACAATGTGAAATATCTCAATGCAAAGAACAAATGACCTGGAAAATAGATTCAGGAGAGATCATTTAAAAATTATTTGTCTACCTGAAAACCATGATCTTCCAAGAAATTATCAGGGAAAACTTCCCTGATATTCTAGAACCAGAGAGTAATATAGAAATGGAAAGCCTTCATCAATCATTTCCTGAAAGAGATCCCAAAATGGAAACTGCTAGGAATATTGTAGTCAAATTCCAGAATTCTCAGGTCAAGGAGAAAATATTACAAGCAGCAAGAAAGAAGCAATTCAAATACTGTGGAAACATAATCAAGATAGCACAGTATTTTGCACCTTCTACAGTAAGGGATCAGTGGGCTTGGGGATGTGATATTCCAGAAGTCAAAGAAGCTAGGATTAAAACGAAGAATCACCCACACAACAAAACTGAGTAACAGACTTCAGGGGAGAAAAATGGAATTTCAATGAAATAGAAGACTTTCAAGTATTCTTTTTGCAAAGACCAGAGCTGAATAGAAAATTTGACTTTCAAATAGAAGAATCCAGAGAATCATGAAAAGATAAAGAGGAAAGAGAATCTATAAGGAACTCATAAAAGTTGAACTGTTTACATTCCTACATGGAAAGATGCTATTTATAACTCATGAGACCTTTTTTAATAGTAGCATAGTTAGAGGGAATACATATATGCATAAATACACACACATACACATATATGTGTAGTGTATATGTATGTGTAGATATATGTGTATGTATATGTATATATGTGTATATGTATGCATGTATGCATGTATGTATGTATAGAGAGAGGGCACAGGGTTAGCTGAATATGAAAGGAGGATACCAAAAATAAAATCAAATAGTGAGAGGAATGAACTGTGAGAAAGATAAAGGGAGAGGCAGCATGTAGTAAATGATCTCACATAAAAGAGGTAAGAAAGAGATTTTACAATTGAGGGGAAGAGGGGGAAGATGAAAGGGAATAAGTGAGCCTTACTGTCATTGGATTGGGCTTAAGGAGGGAATAACACAAATTCAACTGGGTATAAAAATCTATCTTACCCTGTAGGAAAGCAAGGAGGAAGGGGATAGGAGAGGCAGGATAATAGAAGGAAGGGCAGATTGGGGGAAGAGGTAATCAGAAGCAAACCTTATTGTGGGGTACAGGTCAAGAGAGAAAATGGAAAAAATGAAAGGTAGGACAACATAGAGAGAAATGTGATTACTCTTTCTCAACATGACTGTTATGGAAATGTTTTGCATAGCCATACATGTATTACCTATATAGAAGTGTTTGCTTTCTCAATGAAGATGGGTGGGGAAGGAAGAAGGAGTGAATGTGGAACTCAAAGCTTTAAATATGAATGTTAAAAAATTTTTTTGCACAGAACTAGGAAATAAATTGTAAGGCAATGGGGCTTAGAAACATATCATGCCCTATAGGAAAATAGAGGGAGGGGATGGGAGAAGGAGGGATTATAGAAGGGAGGTCAGTAGGGAGAAGGGTGTTCACACTGTCCTTGGATTGTGGGGGGAAAGAGATAGGAAGAAAATTTGGAATTCAAAATCTTGTGGAAATGAATGGTGAAAACTGAAAATAAGTAAATTACAGTAAAAGAACAAAAACAACCAAACCACTTATTAACCATTTATTCTAAAACCACTTATTGAAACCACTTTTAGGAGTCAAGATGGTGGAACAATCAGCAAATCACCATAACTCTCCTATATTTACCTTCAAACCATAAAATAGCATCCACAAGCAAATACTGGAAAAACAGAACCAGCAAAAAGATAGAGTATATTGGAGCAGGCTAATGGAAGCACCAAGACCCTTTACACGCCTCAGAACAGCCAGGGCAACAGGTAGTCTTGGCTTTGAGAACTGCCAAATGCTTCAGCATAGCCCCAAGCAAAGAGGCAACCTTCAACATCCAGACTCCAGTTCAGTGTAGCCCTAGGCAAACAGCTAAATGATAACCCCTTTGGGTGCCTAAGCAAACAGGCAGCCTTAGCAGCTAGTTCAATTTGTGGGAGGACAGCTGGGCCTCAGTACATGCCAGACACCACCAGGAAACCTAGAAACTCAGTTTAGCACCAGGTAAGCTCCAGACTCCTATGACCTCCAACAACATCAGACACCCCTCCCCACCTCTGAGCATAGCCCCAGACAAAAGAGTTCCCAATGACTTCAGGACATTACTGCAGCATCAGGTAAATAGTCAACATTTACAGTCCTTGGAATAAGAAGCCTGACACAGTGCTCCTTCCAACCAGGAGAAAAGCTCAAAGCAAAAAGAAAGGAAAAGGCCAAAAAAGGTAAGTCAAAAACAGCAAACAGCAATAACAAAAAAGAATCTGACCATAGATAATGCAATTCTAATACAATTCCAAAGGACCTATGATGAAAAAATGTTATCCAACTTCAGAGAGACAACTGATGAACTCTGGGTGATTACAGCAGATTTTAATTTTTAAATTTTTTTTATTAATTTATTTGTTTTCAGTTTTCTACAATCACTTCCATAAGTCTTAGATTTTCTCCCCCTCCCACTCTCTCCCCAAGAGGAGTGCAATCTTATATGGGTTCTACAAATACATTCTTATTAAACACATTTTCATGTTGGTCAGGTTGCATAGAAGACTTCAAAATGAATGGGAGAAACCATGAGAAAAATCAAACCAAACCAAAACATAACACAAGAGAAAATATTCTGTTTCGTTCTGTGATCAAATTTCAGAGTTCTTTCTCTGGATATGGAAGTCATTTTGCCTTGAATCTATTGGGAATGTTTTAGGCCCTTCATTGCTGTGAAGTGCTAAGTCTATCAGAAAAATTCCTCACTCAGTTTTGCTCCTTTTACTCAGCATTGGTTTATAAAGGTCCTTTCAGGCCTCTCTGAAGTCTTCCTGTTCATCATTTCTTATAGCACAATAGTATTTCATTACATTCATTTACCACAACATATTCAGCCATTCCCCAATTGATGAGCACCCCCTCAATTTCCAATTCTGGGTCACCACAAAGAGACCTGTTATAAATGTTTTTGTTCATGTGAGACCCTTTCCAGTTTTTTTTGATCTTTTTGGAATACAGTAAAAGAAGTGATACTGCTGAGCCAAAGGGCATGCACAATTTTGTAATCCTTTGGATATAGTTCCAAACTGCTTTCCAGAATGGTTGGATCAGCTCACAGCTCCACCAACAATGAATTAGGGTTCTAACTCTCCCATATCTTCTTCAACATTTATCATCTTCCTGTTTTGTCAGGTTAGTCAATCTAATAGGTTTGATGTGATACCTCAGAGTTGTTTTGATTAGCACTAATCAATAGTGATTTAAAGTGGGTTTTTTTTTCATATGACTATAGATAGCTTTAATTTCTTCCTCTGAAAACTGCCTGTTCATATCCTTTGATCATTTATGCATTGGGGAATGATTTGTGTTCTTGTAAATTTGACTCAGTTCTCTATAGATTTTAGACATGAGGTTTGTCACAGACACTAGTTGTAAAAATTCTTTCCCAGTTTTCTGCTTCCCTTTTAATCTTGGTTGCATTCGGCTTCTTTGTGCAAACTTTTTCAATTTAATGTAATAAAAATTATCCATATTGCACTTCATAATGTTCTCTTTCTCTTGTTTGGTCATAAATTTCTCCATTCTCCATAAATCTGATAAATAAACTATTACTTGCTCCTCTAATTTGCTTATAATATAGATCTTTATACCTAGATCATGCATCCATTTGGACTTTATTCTTGTGTATGATGTCAGGCATTATTCTATGCCCAGTTTCCACCACACTGTTATCCAGTTTTCCCAGCAGTTGTTGGTTGAACAGTGAGTTCTTATCCCAGAAGCTGGAATCCTTGGGTTTATCAAACAGTAGATTGCTATATCCATTGACTACTCAGTCTTGAGTACCTAACCAATCCACTGGTCTAGCCCTCTATTTCTTAGCCAGTACCAGATAGTTTTGATGATTGCTGCTGGTAGGGCTAGGTCACATCCCCTAGCATTTCTTTTCATTAATTTTCTTGATATTCTGGACATTTTGTTCTTCCAGATAATTTTGATCTTATTTTTACTAGCTCTGGAAAATAAATATCTGGTAATTTGTTTTATATGTCATTCACTATGTATATTAATTTAGATAGAATTGTCATTTTATTATATTGTCTCAGCCTATGCATGAACTATTGATGTTTTTCCACTTATTTAGATCTGATTTAATTTGTGTGAAAAGTATTTTGTCATTGTGTTCATATAGTCCCCAGGTTTGTTTTGGCAGGTAGACTTCCACATATTTTATAGTGTCTCCCATAGCTTTAAATGGGAATCTCTTCCTATCTCTTGCTGTTGGGCTTTGTTAGTACTATATAGAATTGCAGATGATTTATGTGAGTTTCTTTTCTAACCTGCAACTTTGCCAAAGTTGCAAATAGTTTTTTACTTGATTTTCTAGGATTCTTTAAGTATATTATCATATCATCTGCACAAAAGTGATAACTTAGTTTCTTCTTTGCTTATTCTAATTTCTTCCATTTCATTTTCTTCTCTTATTGCTAAAGCTAGCATTTTTTGTATCATGTTGAATGACTGTGGTGATAATGGATATCCTTATTTCACCCTTGTTTGGAAATACACCTAACCAATCTTCACTACATATAATGTTTGCTGAAAGTTTTAGGTAGATATTGCTTATTATTTTATGAAACGTCCTATTTATTCCTATGCTCTCTAGCGTATTCAATAGGAATTGGTGTTTCGTTTTGTCAAAAGCTTTTTCTGCATCTATTGAGATAATCTTATGGTTTCTGATAGTTTTGTTGTTGATATGATCAATAATACTGATAGTTTTCCTAATATTGAACCAGCCCTGCATTCTTGGCATAAATTCTACTGGATCATAATGTATTATTCTCTTGATAAGTGGATTTATTCTGTTTGCTAATACCTTATTAAAAACAATTACAACTATATTCATTAGAGAAATTGGTCTATAATTTTCTTTCTCTGCTGACTCTTTCTGGTTTAGGTATAAGAACCATATTTGTATCATAAAAAGAATTTGGTAGGACTTCTTTTTCACCAATTTTCCTAAATAGTCTATGTATTGGGATTAACTATTCTTTAAATATTTGATAGAATTCACTTGTAAATCCATCTGACCCTGGAAGGTTTTCCTAGGGAGTTCATTGATGACTTGTTCAATTTCATTTTCTGAGATGGGGTTATTTAAGTATTCAAATTCCTCTTCCATTAATCTGGGTATTGTATTTTTTAAATCCATCCATCTCACTTAGATTGTCAAATTTGTGAGCATACAGTTGGGCACAATAATTTCTAATTGTTGTTTTAATTTCCTCCTCATTGGAGGTGAGTCCACCCTTTTCATTTTTGATAATGGTAATTAGTTTTTCTTCTTTCTTTTTTTAATGAATTTGACCAAAGGTTTTTTAATTTTATTTGTTTTTTCATAAAACCAATTCTTAGTTTTAATTATTAGTTCATTAGTTTTCTTAATTTCAATTTTTCAGTATTTCTAATTTGATATTGTCTTGGGGATTTTCAGTTTGTTCTTTCTAGCTTTTTCAGTTGCATGTGTAATTTATTCATCTCTTCTTTCTCTATTTTATTCATGTAGGAGTTCAATGATATAAAATTTCTCCTAAAAACTGCTTTTGCAGCATCCAATAAGTTTTGGTGGGTTGTCTCATTATTGTCATTCTCTTGAATGAAGTTGTTGATTGTTTTTATGATTTATTGTTTAACCCACCCATTCTTTAGGATTAGAATATTTAATTTCCAATTAACTTTTGGTTTACCTTTCCATGGACTTTTGTTACATACAATTTTTATTTCATTATGATCTGAGAAGGATGTATTGACTATCTCCCATTTCTGCTTTGGATTGTGGGGTTTTTATGCCCTAGTGCATGGTCAATTTGTGTATATGTGCCATGTATCACTGAGAAAAAGTATGTTCCTTTTTATCACCATTCCATTTTCTCCAGAGCCCTATCATATCTACCTTATCCAGAGTTCTATTCACCTCATTAACTTCTTTCTTATTTATTTTGAGGTAAGATTTATCAAGTTCAGAGAGGGGGAGGTTGAGGTTCCCCATTAGAATATTTTTGCTGTCTATTTCTTCCTATAATTCTCTTAAATTCTCCTCTAATAATTTGGATGCTATACCACTTGGTGCATATAAGTTTAGTAATGATATTATTTCATTGTATATAGTGCCTTTTAGGACGATATAGTTTCCTTCTTTATCTCTTTTGATTAGATCTATTTCTTCTTCTGCTTTGTCTGATTTACCTCAACTGATGCATAATATATTCTGCTCCAACCTTTTACCTTTACACTGTGTGTATCCCCCTGCTTCTCATGTGTTTGTTGTAAACAATGAATTGCTAGATTATGGTTTTAATCTACTCTGCTGTTTATCTCCATTTCATGGGATAGTTTGTCCCATTCACATTCACAGTTATTATTGCCATCTATGTCTTTCCCTCTGTCCTATTTTCCCCCATTTATGCTTTTAGTTCAACCTTCTCCCTTCCCCTCCACAAGAGTTTTAATTTTTGACTACTTCCTCCCTCAGTCTTCTCTTCCTTCTTTCAGAACCCCACCATTTTATTTTATTTTTTCCGTTACTATTTCTTCCTTCCCTTTTAGTCTCTCCTCCCTTTTCTTTCCCTTTTCCCCTCCTACTGCCTATAGTGCTAGTTAGATTTCCTGTCCTACTGCCTATAGAGCTAGTTAGATCCCTCCTTGAACCAAATCAGATGAGAGTAATCCTCAAACAACGCTGATCCTCCACACATTTTTTCCTCTACTGTAATGTGTTTTTGTGCCTCTTCCTGTGGTGTGATTTACCTTTTTCTGCTTCCTTCTTTTCAAATCTCCTGTTACAATCCCTTTGCCCCCTTAAATCACATTGTTTATCATCACATCATATAATTTATACTCATTCCCTCTATCTATGTATGTCTCTTCCAAATATCATCATAAATATACAACTCTCAAGATTAGCAAGTATCATCTTCCCTTATAGGGATGTAAACAGTTTGCCCATATTGAATAACAAGGTTGTTTATTTTTCTGTTTACCTATTTATGCCTCTCTTGAAACTTGTATTTGAAGATCAAATTTTCTGTTGAGCTCTGGCCTTTTCATCAGAATGGTCTGGAAATACCTTATTTCATTGAATGTCCATCTGCTTACCTGAAATATTTTGCTCAATTTTGCTGAATAATTAATCCTTGGTTGTAGTTCAAGATCCTTTACATTGTATATAATGCTTTACATTGGATATAATATTCCAATTCCTCTGATCTTTTAATGTAGAAACTTCAGGCTCCTGTGTGATCCTGACTGTAGTTTCTTAATATTTTAATTGTTTCTTTCTGGCTACTTGCAGTATTTTCTCTTTAATTAGATAGTTCTAGAATTTGGCAACAATATTCCTTGGTGTTTTCCATTTGGGCTCTCTCTCAGGAAGTGATCAGTGGATTTTTTGGTGACTATTTTGCTCTCTTCATATAGGATCACAAGGCAGTGTTCCTTGATAATTTCTTGGAAGATATTGTCCAGGCCCTTTTTTATCATGGCTTTCTAGTAGACCAATAATTCTTAGATTTTTATTTTTTATTTTTAACACAGTTCATATCACATAAAAAATTTCTGACTTTTGGTCAGGTGATTCTTCTTTTAAAGCATTCACAATGAAGACCACAAATGATTTTTTTAACATTAAACATCTGAGACACAAATAATAACAATATATGCTAACTTCACAAGCCCTTGACCTAATTGTCTCCACATTATTACTAAGAATTAAAGGACCCTAATTTATTGCTGTTGATCTAAAGTGCTAAGCCTAATAGCTTAAATTTAGACAGCCTCAGATATTCCCCTACCAACAATCTAAAATTTATTGGATCTGGTACTAAGCTTACAAACCTTTTGACAATAAGAAATTTCCACTAAGAGCAGTGACATTGGGGGGAAGCAATATTGCCCCAACTTCATATCAGTTCCAGGCAGGAGTAGATTGTCAACTTGCATTTAGTCAGGCTTAAAGTCTGGCAGGTGTCAATGGTGAAATTGAGTCAGGAAAATCCTACCACAGGTCAGGATGAACAGCTGCTCTCCCACCCTTCCCATGAAATCACCTTTTGCAGTTGATACCAGCATCTCACAGGCACACTGGCATTATGAATTGGAGGCTCAGACTGCCTTTCTTTCTATCCATACCTGGAGTTAGACACAGAAGACCAGTCAGTTAATAGTCCTATAGAATCTTAAAATAGCAAGTTTCTCAACCATGTTTCAGATATGACTATAATTTCTCATTTGCTAAAGAACATCTTCTGAGGCAAGTCTTAACTGGCTTACATGCATTTCTATACATGTTCTAGTTCCTCATTGAGTAACAGTCATAAAATCAAATTTATCATTAAAATCTTAACTTTTCCATCAATGCCAAATTTTACCTGAGGTTACCTGCCTGTAGGAAACTTAAACTAAAATTATTTTCCCAAAACTAAAGATATCTCTGACTTAGTCTCAGTAATTAATTTAGTCAATTTTTTAATACTAATTGTTTTTACATCACTTTGAAACATGTCCAATTTTTCTCCCCAGCTCTCCCCTCCCCTCACTCCCTAATATCTTGCATTCTGATTACCCCTTCCCTCAATGTATCTGCCCTTCTATAACACCCCACCCTTCCCTTATCCCTATCTTCTCTCTTTTCTTGTAGGGCAAGATAAATTTCTATACCCCATTACCTGTATTTCTTATTTCCTAGTTATATGCAACAATAATTCTCAACATTTGTTTCTAATATTTTGAATTCCCACTTCTCTCCTTCCCTCTCTCTCTACCCATCCCCACTGAGAAGACAAGCACTTCAGTACAGACTAAATATGTATTGTTTTGCAAAAGACTTCCAAAATAATCATGTTGTATAATACTAACTACATTGTCCTCTATCCTACTCTGTCCCCCCTTATTTATTTATTCCCTCATTTGACCTTGTCTCTTCCCAAAACTGATTATTTCTAGTTACTCCCTTCTCCCATTCTCCCTCCCTTCATCATTCCCCTCACCCCACTTGTCACCTCCTCCTCTACTTTCCTGTAGTGTAAGATAGATTTTCATACCAAATTTAGTGAACATATTACTCCCTCCTTAAGTCATATGTGGACAGAGTAGCTTCACTTTTCCCCTCTGCCCTTCTCCCTTTTCTCCTCCATTGAACAAGATTTTTCTTATCTCTTTTATGCCCCTTTCCATTTCTCCCTTTCTCCTCCCAGTATTTTCCTCCCTCATACCTTAAATTTTGTTTGTTTTTTTTTGTGGTTATCATCTCTTCTGATTCAACACAACCTGTACTCTCTGTCTATGTGTGTGCATGCAAATGTATATGTACAATCCCTCCACATAATAAAATACTGAGAAAAGTCTCAAGAGTTACAAATATTTTCTTTCCATGTAGGAATATAAATAGTTCAGCTTTAGAAAGTCTTTTATGATTTCTCTTTCCTGTTTACCTTCTCATGCTTCTCTTGATTCTTGTGTTTGAAAGTCAGATTTTTCCCTTCAGTTCTAGTCTTTTCATCAAGAATACTTGAAAGTCCTCTATATCATTGAATGACCAATTTTTACATTGAAGTATTATACTCAGCCTTGCTGGGTAGGTGATTCTTGGTAGCTGCCTGTAGTCTGCTGCTGCTGTTGCTGCTGTAGCCTGGGGATATTGCTGGAGGAACCCTATTGCCCAGCTAGGAATGCTCTCCCACATTGACCTTTGAAACTTTCTTTGTCACTTGTGGATTGAGGTATCTGGGCCCATCCCTGCTGGGAACTCTGCCTTGGAGATCTGTTAAGCTCCTATTCCTCCCAGTGCCATGTGGCCAGGGCAGGCCTCAGCTCCACTCAGTGTCTAGTGAGATAGACCTTTCCTGTCGAGCTTCTAGGTTATCTTTGGCTGGAAACCTCTTTTGCTCTGTTATTCTATGGCTTCTGCTGCTCTAGAATTTGTTAAGAGTCATTTTACAGGTATTTTGTGGGCTGTGGGGGAAGTATTAGAGTTTGTGTGTCTTTGTATGCCTCTATATTGGCTCCACCCCCTAATTCTTAGATTTTTCTCTGCTGGATCTACTTTCCAGATCAGTTGTTTTTCAAACGAGATATTTTACATTTTCTCCTATTTTTTCATTTTATAGATTCTGTTTGAATGATTCTTGATGTCTCATTAAGTTCTTAGTTTCTAATTGCACAATGCTAATTTTTAATAGATTGTTTTCTTCAGCTAACTTTTGCATCTCCTTTTCCATTTGCCAAATTGTTCCTTTGAAGGAGTTATTTTCTCCAGTTAGGTTTTGCACTTCCTTTTCCATTTGTCCAATTTCAAGGAGCTTTTTGAAGAACTGTTCTATTCAGTGAATTATTTTTCATATTTTTAAAATCATTGGCCAGTTTTTCTCCTATTTCTCTAATTTGACTTTTAAAATCCTTCTTGAGCTCTTCCAAGAATTTCTTTGGACTTGAGACCAAATCTCAATGTTGATCTCCTCTGTATTCAGGTTTTGGTCCTTGTCCCCATAGTAAGATTCTATGGTCTTTTTTTTTCTAGTTTGCTTCCTGCTCATGATGATTGCCTTTCTCCTGGCTTTTAAAGTAAATTTCTGCTTCTGAGGGCAGAGGGCTCTGTCCCACAGTTTTTTGTTTGGAACTTGAACCTTTTTGTAGTTTGGCCTCTGGTTCATTCAGCTAGAAACTAGAATGTTGCAGCTTACCTGGCACTGAGCTCACTGGTGTGCCAGAGCAGAGGCCAGGTGAAGTCTTTTTTAGTTTCCCTGGAATTACCCTGTAAATTGCTGCATGAGGTGTGGGAAAGAGGTGGTGTGACTGCAGGAGGTCTCCTCTCCTGAACTAAAGCACAGATAGGTTCAGGAGTTTTTGAACCCATCTGTGCTAATGTCTTCCCGATTCCCCTGGCTGTGCTGAGGCACACCTGGGGTATAGTTGTTGGAGCTTACAGGCTCCCCTGACCCCGGACTCAAGATTGATTTCGGGTTTTCTGAGGTGGGGCTCTCTGGGACAGCTACGGTCCTGCACTGGTCCCCTTCAACTATGACAAGAGGAACCCGTCCTTTTTTATTTTCCTAGCCTCATGGGCTAAAAGACTGTTTACTCCTTTGACTAATCCTGCTGTTTTAAAAGTTTTCCTGGGGAAATATTCTCTGAGCTTTTGAAGGTCAACAAGGGAAGAGAGAGAGCACTTACAGATCACTCTACCATTTGGCTTCTGGAAGTTCAAGATAGTTTAATGTTTTAAGTTGTTTTATTTTGTTTGTATTTCCTTTTTCAACAGGACTAATATATTTTGCATGACTTCACACCTATAATTGTTAAAGAATTACTTGCTTTCTCAAAGAGTGGGGAGCAGCACAAAGTAGGGAAAGAATTTAGAACTGTTAAATTGTTAATTTTTTAAACACATAATTGGGAAATATTGAATTAAATAAATAGATATTTTTAAGAAAATTTATTAGAGACATTTAGCCTGGAGAAGAGAAAATACAGGGGAAGAAAGACCATGATAGCTATTGTGCCTAATTAAGGGAATATCATGTGGAAGAGGAGTTTTTCTACTTGGTTCCAGCAGGTAGTATTAGTACCAATAAAAGTAATTTGGAGAAAAGAAGATTTATTTATAAGAATAAATTTTCTAAAAAAAAAATAAAACCAAAATCCTTTTATCTACAAGTGGAATTTGTTGCCTCCAGAGGGAGTAAGTTCTTCACTAGGGGTTTTCTATTTAAGCCTGACTGACCACTCTTGGTTGAAGTTGTGAAATAAATTATTGCTCAGCTATCGATAAGATTAGGTTGTGATTTTCTACTGAGAAAGGACAAAGAATCAAACCAAAGGACATGTAAGTAGATAAGGGGAGTGCTAAATGAAATCTGGGTCAATTTTAAATATGGTGGCCTAAAAATGCTATGTTTGAGAGGCAATCTTTGATTCAGCCTCATTTACTACTTTGAAAAGAAGTTTAATTTGTTCTGATAAGACTGGCAGTTTGGTGTATTAAATAGAGCTCTGGGTATGGGAACCATGAATATGTGAATTAGAATCCCACCTCACATGCTTGCTATGTGACTCTGGACAAGTCTTTTAACCTCTCTGGTTGTCAGTTTCACCATATTTGAAATTAGATTGCTGGACACATTGACCTCTAAAACCTTTTTTCAGTTCTTTGTCTGTGATCCTGTGACCTCATGGGATTTTATTGTTGAACAAAGAATCC
>CM053769.1:404421700-404445926 GCA_028658325.1 Potorous gilbertii
AAATCAGTAGTGGAGAGGTTCTTAACACTGGGTTTGATTTCAGGTAATCTATAATGACATGGGATGTCATTTCTTGAGTTAGGGTCTCAACTCTAGCTATAATCATTGAACTTTAAGCTGGATGGGGTGTTAGAAATTTAGTCCAGTCTTTTCATTTTACAGAAGGAAAAATTGAGTTTCAAAGGGATGGGGGAAGCACAGATCTTTAATTTTTAACACTTTTTGATTTCTTTTGTAATTCTATATATTTTGTGTCATGCATTTAAAACATCACTCTGATAAGGCTTCTATAGTTTTAAAAAATGCTCAAGGCATAAAAACGAAGTTAAAAGCCCCTACACCATGCTTTGTGAAGAATTCAGAGGGGATTAAAAAGGAATCCATGTAGTCTAGTGGAAAGTCCAGTATATAAAAATCAAAAGACTTGGGTTCAAGTCCTGGCTTTGATACTAACTTGTATGACACCAGGGAAGTCACTTCAGCTCCTATGGCATACATCTTTCCCTGCTTAGACCCATTTTTCTGGGAAAAGGGAATGATGGTTTGAAGGTCAAATGCATAGAGGTCAGGCTAAGCCTGTCAACAGATCATCATTGATCAGATGCCCTTTGCAAGGTATTCTATGTCCAGCATAGGACCCAGTCACAGACCAACCCAGACGGAGTCACATTATCCAGGCTCCTGACACCTTCTGTCAGGGGATTGATATCCAAGTACTCTATAGAACAAGAAACATGGGGAATTTTATAGGAGGGATGAACCCCTGCAGCTGAGCACAATTCCTATGAGCACAGTCCTGGGGCTTACTTTGCACTTTCTCCACATTCTGTATCTTTGTGAAATCTACCTATCAAGTTCCATTTTCTCTTATTTCCCTAGTGGCCCTACTTAGCTAACTTACAGCCCCTGTCCAAAGTGCTGACATAATCATCTTCTAGCATAGCCTATTTGTTCCTCATATTCCAAGGGAAAATTCCAGTTAAAACTTTTTGTTGTTGTTGTTGCTGCTGTTCAATCATGTCCAATTCTTCATGGCCTCATCTGGGGTTTTCTTGTCAAAGTTACTAGAATGGTTTGTCATTTCCCTCTCCGGTTCATTTTATAGATGAGGAAACTGAGGCATACAAGGTTAACTGAATTGCCCAGGGTCACACAGATCACAAATATTAGAGATCAGATTTCAACTCAGGAGGATGAGTCTTCTTCTCTCCAGGTCCAGAACTCTATCCACTGTATGACCTAGCTACCCCTAGCCTTGATATACATTATATCTGTTCTATACTCTGAGCTAAATCTCCTTTCCCTTTCCCCCACCTACCATGGTGCTTAGGGTCTCAATTTTCTCTTGTATGAAATGAGGGGATTAAACCAGATGGTGCCTGAGTCTTTTTTGCAACTCTTACAATCTGTGTACTGTGATTTTAAAGGCCCATTCTAACATTCTCTATTCAATCATGCTAAGGTACCTTCTAAATTTAAACTGCTATGGTTCTATGGGCCTTTACAGCTCTTTCTCATTTTATTATCCCATGACATGCATGCATATTCTAAATTTAATGAGTTTAGCATACACTACATGTGGAACTTCGTTTAAATAAAATCTCTTTTCAACAACTCTAGTTTGCTATGCATTATGGGAACTCAGATGTCAATCATTTTCTCTAAGTCCATAAGCTACATTCTCATGTCAAAGTCTACTTACTACAGAGATCCCTTATTACATAAATTATTGACACAATAGGCCATTGTAACTCCTTTGGAATAATTATATTTAATTGTGTCAAAGTCCCATCAAGGACTCTTTTAATCTGAGGATTCTTGAGCTGATAAAATGTAATAGCTCCATCGGAGCCATAAAGGTCTCTTTATGTCATAGGCTATTTGAGCACTCAATATACTGTCAATCTGGGAAAACAATATAGCAAAATACAAACAATTTCCACATCCACAAGGTCTATTGAGTGTCAGTAGAATGGTTTGAATTTGAATACATGGAGAGAAGTTTGGACAACACTGCCGTCCAGGTGGGAAAGATGTTTCTGAAAATTAAAGACTTTATGTGGGTAGAAATATATACTTTCCTCCCACTTTGCCATCCTCTCTTCCATCTCCAGGTCATCATCATAACCGAATATATTTATAAAATGCTTTAGAATGGCAATGTGCTTTAAATATGTCAGCTCACTTAGGATTAATACTAATACTGTGAATAATAATTATATCATCATCATCATAGCTAGAATTTATTCAGATTTTCCAAGCACTTTTCAAATATTATTTCATTTTTTTCTTGTAACAATCCCAAGAGGTAGGTCCCATTAGCACCTTGATTTCATAGATGGAGAAACTGAGGCAGACAGAAGTTCAATGATTTGTCTGCAGACGTACAGCTAGCAAGTGTCTAAAGTGGAATTTGACCTTAAGTCTTCAGAACTCCAGATCTAGTGCTCCATCCACTGAACCACCCAGCGGCCATTTACACTTATTTGAATAATCCTGGCACCCAATGAAATGGTTATAATTATCATCATTTTACAGATAAAGGGAAATGAGACTGGGAAAGGTGAAATAATTTGCCTATGGCTCGGCAGCTAGTAAGAGATAGAGGTAGAATTCAAATCCCAATTCTTCTGATTCCAGGTGCCGCATTTTTTGCACAGTCCCACAATGCCCTTCTACCAATAAAGTAAAGCCTATCTATCAAATAGGCACTAACGAAGGTGGCATAGAAGAGAGCTAATGAACAAACCAAAGTTCTAGTCCTAGCTCTGCTGTTAACTTGTCTGTGGCCTTGAGCAAATTACTTTGCCCCTCTTAAAAGTGAATTTTCTGAACTGTAAAATGAAAGGGTTGGAGTTGGATCTCTTAGCTCCCTTTCCAGTTCTGACATTCTCTATTTTATGAGTCTAAGGATTCTTCTAATTCTAATACACAACGGTTATGTGATTTTTAAGACCTCTTTTTTACATCTCAAACACTATACTAAATGATTCTAATATTTCCTCGTACTTAAATTATCTTTGTGTTAAGATTCTCAGGTGTCTTCTATCTCTGACATTCTGTGGTTCCAAGCTTGGTGAGTTATTTTTTCAATGCTGATATCTCATAAATATTATTAATTACATCTTATAAATAAAGGACTTGCAAGTCAGAAACATTCACTAACTTGCCCACAGTCACAGAGCTAATAAATGTTAAAACGGGAACAAGAGCCATATTCATTTCTATTTCCATTGTACTATACTTGCTTACAAAGGTAAGCATCTCATTCTCTATTTTAGCAGAAAACAATGCAAACATCACAGATTTCAACCAGAAAAGTATTATGCATTAAATTCCTTATTAAGAAAATCTTGTATTTATTAAGGCTATATGAATGTGGCCTAGAGTTTCTTTACATGAATACAGTGAAGAAGCACTAAGCCAATAACTTAAAAGAAAATTCTTAAAAGGGGAACAGAAAAACATATAAGGTCATATAAGCTGGTCCCCAGGATGCAGATATTATCACAAGATGACACTATAATGCACTGGAAATAGCCTTCCCCTGGACATAAATAGACCTTAGATCTAGCTCCAATTCTTCTAACAAACTCATTGTATAACCTTGCACAGATCACTTCCCCCTTTCTGAGCCTCAACTTTCTACTTTGTAAAATGAAAAAGTTGAACTAGGTGATTTCTAAGGTGCCATCTACTTCTGACATTCTATCATTTGAAGATCCTAAGGTTGCTTCCATCTCCAAAATTTCTGTGATTCTATTTTTTTAAGAGGTAAGTGTGGGTGTGGAATTGAAGCATATTATGGCAGATAAGATACTTAAAATAAAATATCTATCATTAAAAACCAAATTCATCTGGTAAATTATGATAGCACTGACTGAAAGTTGAATCCCAGGTTATTTCATAGTTGGAACTTTATCCAAATCTAAGTGACTTTTTTCCCTCTTTCAAATTATGAAAAAGTATAGAAGAACTTTGAACACTAAATGTTGAAACTAAGGTGACATTCCTCTATTGGAGAGACTCTACTAGTTCCTGCTCTCCTTTGGGACATGCAGACAGGGCATTTTTTTTTAGAATAAGCAATTCTCAAATATTTTTAGTCTCTGGATCTCTTTATATTATTAGATATTGAGAACCTTCCAAAGAGTTTTTGTTTATATGAATTATATCTATCTATATTTACCATTATTCAAAAATAAAATAATTGTGGTATTATTATGAAAACAAACTTGACCTTGTGGATTTCCTGGAAGGGTCTCAGGGTCCTCAGAACACTCTTTGAGAACCATAGTTCTAAAAAGGTCTGGATTAGGTCGAGACCAAATAGAGCACAGAAATTCAAACAAGTGCTCTGTAATGAGCAAGATGGTTAAGGTAGGGGATTAAACCAATTTTCTTATCCTTCTTCAAAGTTTCCATCTATAAAATTGTGGGCTGTAAAAACAAAAGTATCAATAGAATATATATATATGCATATTATATATATATGTGTGTGTATATACATTTATGTATATACATAGATATATACGTATGTACATACATATATGTATCTATATATGTGTGTATACATGCCTACTTCTTAGGGGTGACTTGGTAAGGAGTTTGGACATCAGATCATAGATTTTGAAACTGAAAGTGTCATAAAGTTTCCACTGACTGACCTTAGAGATGTACACTTTGTTTTCTCAAACCCTCTCTTTCTACATTTGAGAAAACTGGAGACCAGAGAGGCTCAACAATTTGACCACACTTATCTAGTTAGCCAATAGCAGATTTGAACCCTGTTCCTCTGATCTCCATGACCACCCCTGGTTCTACACCAAAAAAGGACTTTCCCTCCCTGGATCACAGACAATTGTCTTGATTTTTATCTTGCAACTGGACTCCATTGACTCTGGAGGAGAGAGGAAAGCTGATGACTTTGCTCAGCTCTGCCTCACTTCAATTCATGTACAAGTCAAAATATCATCTGTAATGCCATTAATTGGTCATCTTTGAGAATAAAAGATCAATAGCAATAACAATACGAAACCATCCAGTTTCTCCTGCTGAAATACTGCTTACCCCAATTGCAGAGGCATAGCAGGTGAGCAGTGAGGTTAAGAATGTAGAAGATGCTATGAACAGCCTGAAGAAGGGCAGCTATCTCTCTCTCTCTCTCAGTCTGGAGACACTTGAATGTTGCTACCTTTGGGCTAATATTCCCTAAACTTCTGATATTGTGACTATGGGGATGCCACCAGGAAGGAAATTTCACAGTGGCAGAACAGCTCTATGGGGAGCATGTTTAGCCACGTGGGTTTTCCTCCGTGTCTGTAGTTTCATTCTTTTGTGTTGTAGGTGTCCTTAGGGAATGTTCTATATGCATTGGGCTGTACTGTACGAATGCTTGAGCCATTAGCTACAGAATACACCATAGGAATGATCCCTTCCAGCACTAACATTTTGTGTTTCTTGGAGGAGATGATATCTAAGATACATTCAAGCTCAAATTTCCATGCTTCTAGTCAAGTTTTTTTAAGTCAGAGAAGACCTATATTTATCATGTCCCTGCTAATATCAGGGACCAATTATAAATACCTTTGCAAAAAGGAATTCTTTAATGCTGTGAGAGAGTTTTGATTTCACTTGGGTAGGTAGTACTCCCTTGTGATGACTTTGTACCTCAAGGTCAATGACAGCTAACACTTGACAAGACATTCTGATACAGATATGTCCTATCAGAATATTCCCATGAGCTCAAAACCCACTAGAGACTCAGAGGATTGACAGGAAGTTGATATAATTTCTTACTTTCCATATTAAGTTCAGTTAAAAGTTTTTTTTTAATAACTTGAAATACTTTCTCTATTTTCTCAGATCTGTCTGTGTCGGGGGTTGTAACATCTTGACAGTAAATTAACTCAGCTCAGACATGACTCAATCAGCTCATCTCTGCTGGAAGCATCTCTGGAGGCTACCTGTAAGGTAGCTTATAAAAGTTGCACCAGCCCAGGACTTTGGGATAAAGTTCCCTAAAATCTTTGTCTTATGCTGTCATTATGGAACTGAGCAATTCAACAGATTTCTATCCTGATGATCTGATATTTCTTATTACTGATTACTATTTCAAGTTGCATTACGTGATACAGTGAAAAATGTTCTGGATTTCAAGTTAGAAAGACCTGGATTTATGTCCTGCCACTGCCCTTTACAAACTTTGCAACAAAGAGAAAGTCTCTTGACTTCTCTGAATCTTAGCCTCATTTACTGTAAAATGGGGGAAAATAATACCTATTTTAATTACCACAAGGGGTTATTGTAGAATTCAGATGAGATAGGAGGGGATATTCCAACAGTCTTAGCAGAGTTTTAAACTGCTACAGCTGTCTCTACAGGGTTAGGCAAAGATAAAATTAGATAATATTCTAAAGTGCTTTGAAAAATTTAAAACACTATACAAATGTTAACTATTATATCATTGGCATATGAATATCTGCTATTATTGCTGTTATCTTATTTTCTCATAAGGGTAATGATGATGCTTATGCTAAGTTTGTGTCTGAGAGCTAACTCTTTGTATTTGTCATAGAATTTTGGATATGGCTCTCTCCAAATTCTTTTAGGCTCTTTTACTTACTTTCCATCATCTGTCTTATAGCCATAGAGAATGCAAACTGCTTATAGGTACAGGTATATCATTAGTAGCATTCTGACATATCAACCAGAGAGAAAAAGATGGATGGAAAGAAGAAAATGAAAGAAAATTTCACATAAAAATTGGTTAAGAGTGAACATGGAAAGCAGAAGAAAGTGGACTAAAAGGGACATATACATAAATATGAGAAAAACTGCCTAGAAAAGAATTAATTGATTCAAAATATAGAATAAGGGGAAAGAATTTAGTATGCATTACATGATATCTGGAGGAGAAGAAAGGAACTAGTGGAAAGAAGTATTGGTTTAAACGTTTATTTTTTTTTCTGTATAAATTTAATAACTATTTGTTGACTGACAACTGGTATTGTCAGACCATACAATTATTTGTATCCTGGAACATGGCAAACTGGAAAGAAGCAAACTGAAGATGGGGGCGGGTAAAGATGCAATAGATTATTCATGTATACCGCGTGACTGAGGGGCAAAATTCTGTAGTATACTGCGAATTTCTACCCACTGCTATTCTGTTAGCTAGCTGTGTGCTCTTAAGTTGCCTCTCTTTGTCTTAAATTTTAACAGGAGACTTGGAGAAGAAGCATTATATAGCGGAAAGAGAACTGGTCTTGAAGTCAGGTGACATGGATTCAAATCCTATCATTTTACTCTCTGTGTGACCTTAGGGAAATCACTTAAGTGCTTCATGCCTCAGTTTCCTTATCTATTAAAGCAAGGAATTAGACTGGATGATCTCTACGGTCCTTAACACCTTTAACATTTTGCTATTCTCTGAAGACATGAAATCTAAGATACTTTAAAGTTCTGAATTTCAATGACTTTAGTCAGGATTTTTTTTGATTGGGTGAGGTGCCTTTAATATTTCTCACTAATGTTGTCTTAAAATGAATTGTAAATTTCTTTGCAAATAGAGCTCCTGAATTTCAAAGATCTGTGATTTCATTGGTAAAGATACTCCCTCCATAGAGAGTTTCCAGAATTTATTGGCACCCCCCAGGCACAAAAAAGAAAAGAAATATTTCCTTGGGGGCCTATATCTCAACAATGAATTATTCTGAATTTAGCTAGATTAGCTCTTAGATGATGCAAACAGTCCACTTACAGGTCTGTATTAAAAGCCTTTCCAGCTTTGTAGAACCTTCAAGAGCTTATCTATGATGGGGAAACCTTCAGAAGGCCTGGGTCCCCTCCCTATAGTAAAGACACATCTAAGGAGGAATTCAGTAGAGGTGCAAATATAACAAAATCAAGGAAACATGAACAGACCTGCTCCTTGGATTGTCACTTATTTCAATATCTCTGCAAGTCACCAATTTTCACCATCTTTGTTGTTAGAGACTGAGAATACAAGGGAAAGGGAAACAACTATGTGAGAAAGTTGCTACTTGAGAGAAGATGAGGTGGTAGACACAAATTCCTGGGTGTGCTTAGTCATAGCACAGAGTAGTTTGTGGGTGGGGGTAGGCAGGGTTGATGAATCAAGAAAGAGAAATAAGCCTGCCTGTAGAAGAGAAGGCTGCTTTGAGAGAGATGTCTAGGGCAGGTGCAGAGGCTGCAGCAGCTGCCTGCTCATTCATCCCTGAGAGCCTACTTAAGAGGCTCTGGCCTTAATGTCTTCCCCTCCCCCCTCAGATGAGTTTGGAGAATTAATGAAGAGGAGCCATTAGCCAGATTTTGTGTTGTGACATTTCTTTGAATCAGTAGTTTAAGAAAAGAGAAAAATAGAGTTGGGGGAGTATGGGAAAAAAGGTAGCCCAAGCAGCCCAGAGCTCACTGAGTAAATCTATATGACTTGGTCTATCACAAATGGGATGGTAGATCTGGATGGACCAGGAGGATAAGTCCATGCAAGGGAAGTCCACTGAGAATGTTGACTGATTCTCTAAGGAGTCATCCCATATTAGCATGGGAGAACTTGTCTAGCTGACTCTTAGGTTATTGAGACTTGTAGCCAGAGAGGGGACATTCCTTCACAGATCTGGAGCAAAGAAGGAAGAGAGAGACCACCCCGGGGAAACTTTCTCCATGTGGCAATAAAGTCAAAGACTCAACCCCTAATACTTAAGGGTCTCTTGGTCCATAAATCAGTCTATAAAAGTAATTACCCAAGAACTTTGAAGCTTAAGCCCTCAGACTTTCAGGGGGCAGGCAGGGCATCTGAAATGCAACATTAGAGTGTCTGTGTCATCTAATGACAGCTTGAAGACAATAGCCTCACTGTAGTTTGATGGAAGTCATTTACTCAGAAACAAAAGAAATCATTTTGCCACAGTGTTGTCATTCTAAATTACTGCCAATCCCATGTTGTTCTAGTCTTATTTTTTAGTTTCTAGTTTCCAGTTTCCATTCTTGGTGCGTAGTGAAATGGGTTCAATTCAGTGTGGTACAAAGAATCTAAGGGCAGCTGGGTGGTGCAGTAGATACAGTGCTCAATCAGGAGTCAGGAAGACTGGAGTTCAATCTAGCCTAAGACACTTTTTAGCTGTATGACCTTGGACAAGTCACTTAACTCTGTTTGCTTCTACTTTAGTAGTTTTGAAAACAAACAAACAAACAAAAAAAAACAACTCAGCAACAAATAAAAAATCTCTAATGGAGTCTTAAAGATTAAGATATGACTGAAAAACAGCTTGGGTCTCGATTCACATGCTTTGGATTCAAATTCTGATTGTGCTGCTTTACTACCATTGTTATATGACCATCTAAATTACTTTCCTGAGACTATTTCTTCATCTATAATAGGGAGATAATATTAATTGCATTAACAATTTCAGAAGTCTGTTGTAACATTCAAATGAGATAACATGTTATGTACTATGTCAATATGAACTATTATACTGGTAACTGCTTCAAACTGAAAATATTTCTGTATACTATGTTTTTTGGTTCATGAGATTAACTTGACTGCATGCTGCAGTCTCAAAATTTTAGATTGTTAGAATTGGGAGGGGTTTTAAACACCCTTAAGCTTAAACTTCTCATTTTTCAAAAAGTAAAATTAGACCCAGAACTGCTCAAAGTCAACAACTCTGTTGGATTTGTTCTAGTCACCTGATATTAGTTGCAACTCTTTTGTTAATAGACTCAGAAAGGTGAAATATCTCACCAAATGTCACACAGCTTATGAATAAAGAGTTGTCATTCAAATCAAGATCTAGTCTTCACCCAAATCCAGAACTCTTTACATAGTGGCACCAGGCTTCTCCCACCCTGGTGATGTCCTATATGCCTGGAGGGTCAAGGATGATCCTGGAGATTGTACAATATCTGAGCCTTCCTGAAATGAGAGAGGGCTCATGGTCCTTAGGAGGAGAGTCTGTTGTAGTATTTATGAAGGGTTTAGGCTGACATTACAGAAAGAAGCTAAAGACAAATTGTCCCTGAAATCAATCTGTCAGGAAAGCAAATTTCTAATGGCTCCTAAAACCTTATTTCAAGAAGAAATGATATGATGACTAATCTATACTCACCTGCCCTGGCTATCTGCCTCCCAAGCTATTTCCTTACCACAAGGTCCCTAAGAATGAGGAAATGGAGGTAGTTCAATGGATTTGGCCAGAGTTCATAGTAGTAGTCACATGCCACAGATTAAGCTAGAATCTTGATCTTCTGAGAATATAGTTCTTTCAGCTGCTGCCCATTGAGAAGAGTCCTAAGCCATACAGAAGCACTTGCGGAACCCCAAGATGCCAGATGGAAGATCTCCCTTGGGCTCATCCCACTCATTTATAAGGTTGGGGGAGGGAGGCATTTCCACAAGAGCAGCACACACTTCTATCCTCACCCTGCTGTCTGAGACCCTTTTCTTGAGTTGTATTGAAAGGAAGTGTAGGGGACCAAGAGATGGTAGGAGAAACTTCCAGTCCTCCTATGACCCCTGTCATTCATTGACTGAGCTGCTCACCAGCCTTAACTTGATGGGGACAAAATATTAATCAAATATAACCATAATTGTTTGTTTTGACTAGCCAGGGGCACTGGTTAAAAGAGATAAAGGAATGGTCCCTTCTCTTTCTATGGACCTCATCTCTCTTTCTGCATCCCCATTACTGGAAAATCTCTGTATCTAGGCTTTGCCATCAAGATTGACTTATGATTTGCAAATTAGTTGGGAATTAATCTTTTTTTGGTTGTAGTTAAAACATTTTATTTGCTTCTGCTTTCAAGACAATGGACATAATGTAACTTTCTGGTATAGGGTTCTTAATTTTTCTTATTTCATGAACTCATTTAGTTTTACAATGAAGTCTATGGAAACTTTCTCAGGATATTATTGTTAACTTGTAATTTAAAGAAATGCTCATTCAGGGAAGGGCAGTAGGAAAAAAAGATGTATTTTTTCTCTCTAAGTTCATGGACCCTATGAAATCTAAGGCCAAATTAAGAACTCCCATACTGGTGATGATTTTCCAATAATACTTCATCCATTGGTCTAGCATCAAAGTGTCTAATAAAAGAAAACTACAAAAATATTTATCAGCCATCTGTATACATGGAAATTGTCTACAGCTGTCCCTTGTGCCTGGAATGCTCTCCCTCCTCCACTCTGACTACTGATGTCCCTGACGTCCTTTCAGTCTCAATTAAAACCCCATCTCCTAAAGGGAGCTATCCCCAATCTATTTTAATATTAGTGCCTTCTTTTTATTAATTATTTTCTATTTATTCTATATGTAGCTTGCTTTGCATATATTTATTTGCATATTATCTCCCCCATTAGCTTGTAAGCTCCTTGAGGTCACACTTTCTTTTGGTTCTTTTTGTATCCCCAGTGCTTAGCTGTGTGTTTGGCACATAGTAGGCACTTAATAAATGTTTATTAAATTAAATGTAAAGACCTTTTCTAGGTACTGGAGCACATACACATGAAGATATGGCATGACTTCTTCCCTCATGGAGCTCATCATCTCAATTGGGAAAAAAGATAACCAAACTACTAATTAAAACCTTGCATGATAAGCAAATTTTGCAGTTTCAGAGATACAGAACAACATGTCATATTAGGAAGAAAGTTGTCACTGACTATTGCTTCAATAGAAGAGGTAGCATTTGAGTTGGGCTTCATAGGTTGGACAGGAATTTGACAAACAGAAATGAGAGAAGGCATTCTAAATTCAAAGAAAAGTATGATCAAAGGCATATAATATGCATACTGTATTTGCTCAAGTACTCTGCTTAGATCTTCAGCTGCCCATCACAACACTTTTGGGTTAGAAAATACATGCCCCCCAAAAAAGCATTTATAAAATTTGCACATTTTTTCTGAAATTAAAAGAGAGTACAAATATCACTTTATCTCAGAAACTAAGTTCTAGAACAGGGGTTCTCAAACTTTTTGTGTCATGAACCCCTTTGGCAGACTGTGTGACCATGAGTAAGGCACATTCACTCTCGGGGCTTTGTGTCCTAATCTGTAAGTTGAGAGAATGGAGGAGATTCAGGGATTTTGATTTGTTTTAAACACTGTTATGTGTTAAGAACCCTTTCAGCAAACTGGTGAAGTCTAGTAATGTTTTTTTTTCAAAATAATGTTTTTAAATACACGAAACAAAACACATTGAATTACAAAGAAAGCCAATTATATTTAAATACATTTATTAAAAAAAAAGTTCACAGACCTCAGGTTAACAACCTTTGCACCAAATAGTCTCTAAGGTTCATTCTAGGTCAAACTTTTTTTGGTTTTATAAGTTCTCCTGAACAATATATTTTTAGCTATTTTAAGAAGTAGTTAAGCATTTATTTTAAAATATCCTTATTTTAGATTCAATAATTTAGAAGGATCTTCTCCAAGTAGTCAATATTAATAAGGTTATTTTTACTTTTTTAAGCAAAAATTTTCTATATGCAAGAATTCTTTCTTGATGCAGTATAAAAATAGCTCGATGTGAAGTCAAAAGAATTATGTCATGAGTCATGGTTCTTATATTTACTATTGGTTTATGGAAAAGTCACGTAATCTTTTATGAGTTTAAATTTCCTTGTCTATAGGAAGACACTTGAAGAAACTGCCGTTCAAAAATTTGAATAAGTTCTCTGTAAACAAACTACATACATCATTGCTACTCTGATTCTCCATTGCAAGATTTAACAGATAAATTATGGTGAAGAGAAAATAAGGAGACAGTGCGTTCCACTGGTACCCATGTGATGTCAGGGGAAAAAGCAGTTAAGGCCTCTTTAAACATTGAGTAGATTTTGTGTGTTACACCTGTGAGATGACAGGGGAAAAAGTCAGATAGATGGGCAGGCCTGAATGGGTTGTACACTGTATCATTGGTGAGAATTCCCAAGTCAATGCAGTAACAGAACCATTTGCATATTCAGGTATCTACTCAACAAACTTGCTGTGTGAACTTGGGCAAATCACTTTCTATTTCAGGGTTTTAGATTCTTCATATGTAAAATAAATGATTAGATGATCTTTAAACTTCTTTTTAGCTATAATGTTCTGCATTCTTTAATACTTTGCCACAGATACACAGAAACATATTGTTAATATATGCTGATATCATATTCCATTACACTGAACTCTTTAAGAGCAGAGACCCATGGGGGCAGTGAGGTGGTGCAGTAGATAGAGCACTGGCCTTGGGATCAAGAGGACCTGAGTTCAAACCAGACTCAGACACTTGTCACTTACTAGCTGTGTGACCCTGGGCAAGTCACTTAAGTACCATTGCCTTGCCCTGCCCCCCACGCAAAAAAAGGGACTAGTTTTGGAGGTATCCTTAATGAGATTTGGTTTGTTGGTGTCATTCTTTGAAACTTCAGAATATACCACTGAGGCTGATTCCTAGTCCTGAGCTGCACCCAGAGGTGAGGAGGAGCACTGGTGGTGGAGCTGGTGGAGGTTCTGGAGAGAATTCAATTAGATATTCTGGGCAGAAAAGTTTTTGGTTGCTCCCAGACCAGTGTGTAGGCCAGGAGAGGAGTAAACACCTCTCCCTTGATTGTGTCACCTTGGAAGAACTAAGAACTTACACATCCCTAAAATATACCCTCCTCTCAACAAAGGTCTCAAAAGTCAAGTAACTGGCTGGGAAAATGCCCAAAAAACAGAGAAAAAATAAGACTAGAAGGTTACTTTCTTGGTGAACATGTATTTTCTTCCATCCTTTCAGGATGAGGAAGAACAAAGCATAACATCAGAGGAAGTCAAGTCTTCTGCATCCAAAACCTGCAAAATAAATATGCAATGATCTCAGGCTATGGAAGAGCTCAAAAAGGATTTTGAAAATCAAGTAAGAGAGGTGAAGAAAAAAATTGGGAAGAGAAATGAGAGCAATGCAAGAAAATCATGAAAAATGAGTCCACAGCTTGCTAAAGGAGACCCAAAAAAATGATGAAGAAAATAACACCTTTAAATTAGGTTAACTCAATCATCAAAAGAGGCCCAAAAAGCCAATGAGGAGAAGAATGTTTTAAAAAACGGAATTAACTTAATAGAAACAGAGGCTCAAAAGTTCACTGAAGAAAATAGTTCTTCAAAAATTAGAATGGAACAGATGAAAGCTAATGACTTTTTGAGAAACCAAGAAATTACAAAACAAAACCAAAAGAATAAAAAATAGAAGATGATGTGAAATATCTCATTGGAAAAACAACTGACTTGGAAAATAAATCCAGGAGAGAAAATTTAAAAATTACAGGATTACTTGAAAGCCATGATGAAAAAAAAGAGACAGCATATTTCATGAAATTATCAAGGGAAACTGCCCTGATATTCTAGAACCAGATGGCAAAATAAATATTGAAGAAATCCACAGATCACCTCCTAAAAGAGATTCAAAAAGAGAAACTCTTAGGAATATTGTAGCCAGAAAGAAAAAGTTTGAGTATTGTGGAAATACAATCAAGATAACATAGGATGTGGCAGCTTCTACCTTAAGGGATAGAAAGGCATGGAATATGATATTCCAGAAGTCAAAGGAGTTGGGGTTAAAATCAAGAATCACCTACCCAGCAAAACTGAGTATAATACCTCAGGGTGAAAAGGGGTCATTCAATGCAATAGAGAACTTTCAAGCATTATTGATGAAAAGACCAGAACTGAATAGAAAATCTGACTCTCAAAAACAAGAATCAAGAGAATCATGAAAAGGTAAACAGGAAACAGAAAACATAAAGGACTTTCCAATGTTGAACTGTTTACATTCCAACATGGAAAGATAATATTTGTAAATCTTGAAATTTTTCTCAGTATTTGTGTAGGTGGTGGGATTACACACACACACACACACACACACATACACACATATACATACTTATATACATACATACATAGACAGAGAACACAGAGTGAGTTGAATAAGAAGAAATAATACCTAAAAAGTAAAATAAAATTGAAGGATGAGAGAGGAATATATTGGGAAGAGAAAGGGAAAAATGGAATGGGGCAAATTATCACTCACCAAGGAAGCAAGAAAAAGTTTCTTCAGTGGAGCAGAAAAGGGAGGATGTGAGAGGGGAAAAGGGAAGCTTACTCTCTTCACATTTAGCTTGAGGGAATGACATGCTCACTTAGTTTGATATGAAAGTATATCTTGCATTATTGAAGGGTAGGAGAGAAAGGGACAAGTACAGTGAGGGGAATGATAGAAGGGAAGGGAAGTGGGAGAAGGGAGTAATCAGAAGTAAACATTTTGAGGAGAGACAAGGTCAAAAGAGAGAATAGAATAATTGGGGAACATGATAGGATGGAGGGAAATGTAGTCTTCCACAACATGACTATTATGGAAGTCTTTTGCAAAACTATACGTATACAGCCTATATTGAATTACCTACCTTCTCAATAGGGATGAGTGGGGAGGGAGGAAGGGAGAGAAGTTGAAATTCAAAGTATTAGGAATGAATGTTGAGAATTGTTTTTGCATACAACTGGTAAATAAGAAATACAGATAATGGGGTATAGAAACCTATGTTGTCCTACAAGAAAAGAGAGAAGTGGATAAGGGGAGGGGTGTAATAGAAGGGAGGGTATATTGAGGGAAGGGGTCACCAGAATTCAAGGTGTTATAGGGTGGGGGAGGGGAGAGATGGGGAGAAAATTTGGAACGCAAAATTTTGTGGAAATACGTTGAAAACTAAAAATAAATAAATAAACATTAAAAAATTTTTAAAAAGAATATAACACTGAGGTACATGGCTCATAGAAGGCACTTGATATTTCTTGACCTGACTTAACTTTGATTGTAAGATTCTATGAAGCTATATAATTCTGTGATTCTGATTCCTAGGCCCTTTTCAGACTTAATATTGCATGATTCTCTTATTCTAAGGTCTCTTTCAGCTCTAATGATCCTGTGATTTTAAGATCTTTTTGTGCTTTGATATTTTATGAGCTGTGAGCCTAAGTTTAAACAGAACAAAATAAAGCCAACAGCACACCACTACCCACCACTCACTCTTGTTCTCAAAACCCTGACCTGAAGCTGGTCTTATGCCTCAATTCTGTGTAATCAAAGTCTACTTCCAAGGACAGGGGCATCAGTCAGTCTACCAGGCAACCATGATGACTTGTTGGGCTTCTTGAAAAGTAGTAAAGATGCTAGGTGTTAAGCAGTAGCTACTATAGCACATCATAAGGACAATTAGAAAAAAAACTGTACAATGAAGCTCAAAAGACAAAATAATCTTAATTGGCAGATATTCTTTGCTAAAGAATCATTTAAAATGATGAAAACACAAAGGTTGTCCTTTATATTTCGTGAACGTAACAACTATTTAAACAGGAAATTAAAGATTCATTGTAGTCTATTATTTAATAAAATTTTTAAGAGTTCCTTTATATTGCTACAATGATGCCACCGTTAAACTATAAATTAAAGATTCAGTTATATCTTATTATATGCCCAAACCAATTTTTTATAAATTTCATATCTCAAAGGACCATTTAACATTTTTATAAAACACTCCATTGCTTTGACAAACAGGATAACACTGAGTAGGGCAACAGCTTTAGAGGAAACCCTTTTACCTTTACTCTGGTGTTTTAGGGATTTTGAATCAGGAAACATGGCATTTGTTTCATTTTGTATTCTTATCCCATCTCTTGTCCTCTCAACTCTGCAGTTCATGTATTCCTTTCTCAGTTCTTGTTTTTTTGTCACCTCTATCATCCAATCAGTTGAAAAGGTATGGTAATTCTACCTCCACAATGTCTCTTGTATCCATCCCCTTCTCTCTACCAACACAGATCCTACACTAGCTCAGGCCTCCATTGTCCCTCACTTGGACTATTGCAACACCATTCTAAATAGTTTCCATATATCCACCCTATATACTCTCACCTATGCATTCTCTATACGCCTGCAAAATTTGCAACACATTGCTCTGTCATTTCCATGTTCAAGAGGCTTCCCTATTTCCTCTATGAAAAATGCAAATTATTCTATTTGCCATTTAAAGTTCTCAGTTTAGCTATAACCCATCATTCTAGACCAATTCCGCATTGATTCCCTTTAAATGTTCCTGTCAAACTTGCTTATTTGCTAGTTTTTTAGGCACTCCACCTCCATCTTTTGCACAGGCTCTTCTTTGTTCCTGAAATCCCCTCCTTCCTCATCCCTGTCTCATCACACGATGCTTAGTTTCCTTCAAAGATCAGCTCAAATGTTACCTCCTTAAGGAGACCTTTCAAGAAACCCTATGTGAGGAGGACCCTTCTTAGCCTCCAAATTACTTTGCATAACTTTTGTTTTATTTGATTTTTCTGGTTACATATTATCTCCCTACAAACTCCCACTATAGAATTCAAGTTCCTGGAGTTCAGGGATTGCTTCATTTTTTTTTCCTCTGTATTTTCAGTGTCCAGCACAGTGTCTGGCATATAGTAAGTGCTTAGTAAATTCTTCTTGAATTAGTGAATTTATTGAGTTTATATCTATATTTCCGCAATTTCCTCCATTACACTCTAGTTTTGCCCTCCAGAGAACTATTCCATTTCATTCAATTGTGTGAAACAAGTATTCATTAAGCACCTACTGTGTATAAACCTCTGTACTAAGTACTGGTTGCAAATACATAGTTTAGAATGTCAAAATCCTCTTCCACATGACTATCATTCTGCAGCTTCTTCCTAAAGCTGATGATAGTGTTTTGGACATGAGAGAAAGAAAGAACCATATATCATGAATTTCTAAGGAACATGGAATCCTCTCCTTCCAGATGGTGGGGTGCACCAGATGTAGTGCAGGAGAGCACTTCTCCAATCAGAACTTTCTGGAAGTAAAGCAGATGGAACACTGTGTTATCCTTAAAGGGTGGAAGACAGAGTAGGAAAAAGAGAGGAGGGGAGGGCAAGAAGACCACTCTGTCATCTATTAAGAAACTAAATGGATTCCCCTTAAGGATTCCAGTGAAGCTAAATCATTTGGGACAGAGTGAGGTGCATCCATGATAGAACTTGATTGCCGTTACTGCTGAATAATAATGTACTAATAGCTCACTTCCTCTCTATGAAACAATAAAGTTACAAGCAATTTGTGTTAATGCTATCACATTATCCTCTGATATCTGGGCATTTAACTTCTGTTGTATTATCATAATAACAACACTGGAAAAAATCCATTTTTGTTGCCACTTTTGAGAAGCAAGTTATTTTCTCCTTCAAAAAAAAAAACTAAATTGTTCAATTATGGTATATTGGTTAGAAGAGAGGACATTGGTAACCTTTGGTTCTAGAAATGCACCGTTTTATAGGTGAAGAATTACTGTATTTGAGTCAGAAGACCCAGGTTTCAGGACTGGCTAACTATATACCTACTGAAAAGTCTCAAAAACTCCAAAACCTTACGTTCCTCTTCGGTTAACAGAGGCAATAAGATTTGTACTATGAATCTCACAAGGTTGTTTGTGAGGAACTAAGAGTTACTCTTATCAACTTTTATAATGCCTTATGAAACAAATCTGTAGAAATATTATTATTAATATTATAAATGAGAGCTTTTATTATTAGAACAACAGAATGTCAGAACTGAAAAGAACTTTAAGGATAAAGAAACTAATGTCCAGGGAGGCAAAATGCTTGTCCAAGGTCACAAAACTACTTAGTTGCAGATCTAAAGTCATCCAAGTCTCCCAATTGCCAGGACAGTGATCATTCCACCATATTCCACTACCTGTACCCCCACGGTAATAATTACTTTCACTGTGCTGTTAAAATTAGTCTTTTCCACCAAGGAGGAATCATCTTGTCAAAGGAATTATCAAAATCTGTTGATGTTTATAAGCAGTTGCTGAAATCTACGTTCCTATATACTAATTAACTAATAATGGTATTCTACTTCTTAGTACCAAACAGTGTCAGATCAGAATTACAAATTGGATTTATCTCTTCCCTCAACTAAACTCAGTCCCTGATACAAAACTATGCCTTGTAAAGAAATTAATTAAAAGAAAACCACTCCTTTTGAAGTTACCCTATTACTTGAGGCACTGAAGAAATATATTTTGGTTTTGCCACAGAAGAAGAACCACATAAATCAATGAGTTACGATCAGGATTTCTCAGTAAGAGGAAGCCTGTATTCAAATCCCAACTTCCACACTTATAAACAAATGCTTTTGGAAATGTGGTATCAGTTGTACAGACCAGGAGAAACTACTTAACTTCTATTAACCTCAGTTTCCTAATTATTCAAATACTCACACGCTTTACCACAAAGGATGACTATAAGGGAAGGGCTTTGTAAACCAAATATGGTGCAAATGGGAGTTATTATTCTTTCCAAAGAATGTGGGGGGAATCTACTTACCTGAAAATTCAAGGTCAATGTGCTCTTTTATTGCTTTGTATAAGATCATAATACAAGGCTGGTCATTTAATAACAATTAGAGATAAGAGATGAATAAGCAGTGCAAATCATAAAATACTGAAAGATCAAGATGAAGTTGCCTGGCATATTTGGAAGGTTCATGATGGAAGAGTTATGGGATTCCTGGGACAGGGACTGCATAGAATGAGAAGGCATGAAGGGGTTTCCATCTGGTCCCCATACTGAACAAGATCTGAAATTTAACAAAGCTTAAGGTAACAAGCCTGTTTTTATACATTAGCTTATATGAGCCTTATAAAAGTCTTTGTGAGGGAGGTAATATTTTATAATAGTCATATTTTAGGATTGATGAAACTGAGAATCAGAGAGATTTTTGTGACCTGCTAAAAGGTACACACCTCGGGGTTTTTCTGAATTTAAGTCTGGGGCTCTTTCTTCTACACCATACTATGCCTCCCCAATGAGGAGCAAAGGTGGGAATCTTTGCTTTAGTCTCTATGGACAGGGAGGACATCCCAGAAGTAGAAGTCACCTTGGGTGGGTATCATGGATTTTGAGATAAGGAATCAGAGGAAGTAGCAAATGGAAGGGAAGCTATTTTAAGTAAGTCAGTCTCAGTAAGGGAATTAATAGAAAACAGTAAATGAAGTAGATGTACGGAGAATCAAATTCTCCACAACAGCTGAATGTTCCTTAAGATAAACCACATTAGAGGGACAAAAAAATACAAAACAGGTTAAAATACTTAGCTGTGAATTGTTTTTGTAGAAGCCCCACATATGCCCCACAGCTAGTCCAAGCTTTCTTGAGCTGTCCTGGAGTGCCCCAAGGGGAATGAGGGTAGAGGTGGGGTTAATGATATCCTTGTATTATGAGCCTCTACACTACCAGCAAGATTTCGAGACTGACATAGCACAGGATAGGTAAAAAGAGCAGATTTTGAGTAGGGATTTGCAGATAAATGATTAGCATCTGGTTCTCAAAAGAAAAAAAAAGCCATGCAGCTCCGATTTTTAAGTTCAGTCCTCATTACTAACATTTTCTCCATAGCTTCCTTAAGTAGAGGCAAAAAACAAAGCAATAAATCAAGGGCTGATTTATAGAGGTTGGGGATTTCTGAGTATCCAATCTAATAAACATTTATTAAATGCCTACTATGTGCTAAACACCCTGCTAAACACTGGGGGATACAGCTAAAGAATAAAAAACAATGTGTGCTTTCAAGGAGCTTAAGGGGAAGACAACACATAAAAAGGCAGAAAAACAAGGATGGAGAGATGGGATACTGAGTGTAAGGGGCACTGGGGCATCTTGTTTTGTGGAATGAAACCAAACAGACAACAAATGTAAAGTGTAGTGAGCTGAGAGTCATGTTTTAGCCTTCTATAGAGGAAGACAATAGAAGGAGTTTGATAATCTGCCCTCCAGTCTTCTAGTCATAGGGAAAAGGAGGATAAGGGAGGTGGTGTCCATCAAGATCTGAAACTTGGTGGTGATATTGAAAGGGATAAGCTTACCCTGGAAAGGGCATCTTGATCTGCGGAGTTAAAAACAAGCAGGCAGTAGATACAAAGTGGACTGAGGGATAAATACTCATGCTGAAAACTCAGCAATGTGTTCTTCCAAGCTAGTTCAAGCTTGCTCCAGCACACCCCTGACCAAGTCAGATAATGAGTTCAAAATTCAACTCTGTTACTACATGTATCACCTTATGGTGTCAGATCAGCATTCTTGGAGGCTATTTGCTCATCTGTAAAATAATGAGGTTGGTCTAGACTGGGGATTCTTAAAATTCATTGTGTAATGGACACCCCTTTGATATTCTGGTAAAACCTATGGAACTCTTCTCAGAATAATGTTTTTAAGGCATAAAATCAAATATATAGGAACATAAAGAAAGTCACTGTTACTGCAATGCAAGTTCTAGGGTCCCAGGTTAAGGAATCCTGGTCTAAATGCTCTCTGAAGTATCCTCAAGGACAAAAAAACCTGTGATTAATCTAAAGATTTCCATTATGCCCAAATCCCTTTTCTGATCTACTTACTATCATTTTTTCTATTTTTTTTTCAGTTTCTTCATTTATAAAGTCAGATTTACAAATCTATACAGGACTATTGCAAGTATCGAATGAGGTAAGTTATTTTGACTAATTGCTATTATTAGTAGCAATATATTACAGATGACTACAAATGTCTATACTGTTTTCTTTCTAATACTGTTAAATCTTTAAAGGCAGGAGAGCATGTTTTAATTTAAAATATTTACCTCAGTTAATACAATATTATGTAGCATAGACACAGAATATGACACTAACAGAGGTCTTAGAATGGTAGAAGATAGACTGTTAGATCTGGATAGAAATTTGGAATTATTCACTTGCAGAAAATCATAACAAGAAACTTTAAATATCATATAATTATCATAGCATAAGTCAATCCCCTTATTTCTAAAGATAAAAACACTGAGAACCAAAGACAGGGCTTGAACAGTCATACAGCAAGTGATCGGCATTCCTAGAACTAAAACCCAAGTTATCTGACTGCCCATCCAATAGTCATTTTGTTAGGGTTCCTGTAGAATCCTTTCCATATTTAGTTGTCTTGTAAATATCTCCCTATGTATTCCAGAATCTAAAATAATTCAGAAAATCCTGAAAATCCATTTTTTACTAAAAATCTCCAGGTCTATATCTTGCACCTGGAAAAATATAAACACATTTTTAAAACACAGTTTATTGACTGCGTGGAAATATCAGAAGAAGAAGAAAAAATACACACACACTTCTGGTCAGGCTCAGTTTGTGTTCTGAATCCTGGTTGGTTTGTTTTTTTCACACTGATTCAACACTATTCAGGGTAATTTCTTAGATCATATTTCGAGACTGTTAATCCAAATATGCCTTGGCTACTCCATGGGGTCAAAAGCTGTTTTTTTTTTTAATCTGGGAGTCTCAATTGTTGGAGGATAATAAAGTATCCATCCATTTGTAAAAATCCATAGCCTTCTCTAAAGATTGAGCAATAGAATCTTTGAATTCAATAAGTCTTTCTCACATGAATATCCTCTATGCCTGGGTCCAACTCATTATAATAGTGCCTCAAGACATATAAAACTTAGATGGGAAGAAATCATCTTTTTCTATGTGTTACTTTGCTGGTATTTCTAAGATAATACAGTGTAAATAAGACTGTGACTCAGAGGTAAGAATTTATTCATGACCAAGGAATGAGAAAAGGGGAACTTTCCAGCCAATAATAGTAACCACGCAGAAAATGAGCTTTTCTGATTGAGAAGGCTATGAAATAAAAATAGTGATGAAATGATCTTGGTTTTTGTGTTTTTTTAGACTTGTCCATTTGTTCTTACATCTATAGCCTCAGACTCCTAAAGTGTTAGAAGAAATATTAAAATTCAGCAACATAGGATATCTGAGCTGGAGGAATCATGACCCCTCAGTTATTGAACCACAAGTTGTCACAGCTATAAAGGACCTCAGGAGCATCTTGTCCAACATCGTTTACTCCCATTTTTCCCTATTGTCATAATCCCTTTTTCATTTTCATACATTCACAGTTTGAGTCTTTATAGTAGGAGAATCCTTTGAATTTTCTTCCCCCAAATTGTTAGTGTATTTAAGTCAAAAAGACCACAAAAACCTTGCTGTTGAGTGTGAAACAGATTCCCTGCAATTCTACCACAGAGGGATAAAATGTGACTCAAGAGAGGAGTATAGTTGCAGGCAGGGCTCATGTTGCTGTTACCATGACTGTGGTAGATTTGAATTGGCCATCACTCGCTGTTTTGTGTCTTTGTGAGTCACTGTGCTCTAGTGGACTATTGAGCCTCAGAAGTTTTATAATCACAGAAGGTGAAGGTTTGTTTGGTGTATTAATAGTTAGTAAAAAGGTCAGAACAGGCAAGGCTATACAGTGCAAAAGAACACTGACTGCAGTCAGAGAATTTGGATGCACATCCTGCCTCTGCAGCTTATTACCTGTGTGATTTTGGATGCATCATGATCTTCTGCAGCTTCATCTTCATTTCATGAGCCCCTCCTACGAGAAATCTTTTTGGAGATCCTCAGCTGTTAGGCTTCCTTTGTTCCTCCTCAAAGTATTAAATTTATTGGGGACTCTCTTTCCACCACTACCTCCAGCCATCAAGTAAATGTGAAGTCTTCTGGTTTTGTTCTACTTTGTGTTTTCTGGAGTTTTTAGTTTGTTTATTGGTTATTGTATTCTTGTTGTCTTGTAGTGAGTTTGTGTTTCTACAGTTTCATCTGCTTCATGACCCCATTTGGGGTTTTTCTGGCAAAGATACAGGAATGGTTTGCAATTACCTTCTCCATTTCATTTTATAGATAGGAAATTTGAGGCAAATACAGTTAAATGATTCATCCAGGGTCACACAACTAGTAAGTGTCTGAGGCTGTATTGGAACTCATAAAGATTAATCTTTCTGACTCCATGACCTGTGCTCTATCCAGAGAGAGAGAGAGAGAGAGAGAGAGAGAGAGAAAGAAAGACCATCAGGACAAAAGGAAAAGAAAAGATTTGGGAAGTAGATTATAAGCCTGCCATAGAGTAGGCATATAGCAGTAGGCAACCACTGATACTTTTTATCTGTCCAAAAACAGAGTTAATAAATTGTCCTTTTAATTTAAGTAAGCTTTCATCCTTAAAAGCGGGAATCATAGGATCATAGATTTGGTGTCAGAAAGGACAGTATAACAATGAGAAGAACAACAGAAAATAAATTGAACATAAATGTTCTAAAATTATAATGAA
>CM053769.1:404446426-404465715 GCA_028658325.1 Potorous gilbertii
GATTCAAATGCTGCTCCCCAGCCTCAGGGCTTTTGGCAGCAGGCCTGACTGCTCTTCAATGGGGGCTTATCTGCTGGTTCTCAGGTGGGGGCAGGGCCGCCTCTCAGGCTCAGTTCCCTCAGGGGGTTTATACAGAGATCCTTTGTAGTGGAGCTGGGGTGGAGCTCCTGCCTGCTCTGGGAGTCTCTGGCTGAGCTGCCTCTGCCTTTGGACGAGCTGCCTCAGCCTCTGCTGCAGCAGCCCCTTCCCGGGGGTCCGAGTCCTGGAGATCCCCCTCTTCCCTCTCAGCCCGCTCCCCTCTCAGCCTGTCTCTCTCACTGACCTGTGCATCTGTGGGTGGAGGGACCTTCGCAGCTGCAGGAGATTCAGGTCCCTGACGCCTGCTGGGCTCTGCTCGCTCCTCTCAGTGCGGTGAGGCCGGGGCGGGGGAGGGGAGCGCTCGGCAGGACTGGACTCCGCTCCCGTCTGGGGTACCTTTGCGGTTGGTTTTTCAGGGCTCTCTGCAACGGAAATCTCCTCCACTGTGTTGCTGCGTGGCTTCCACTGTTCCAGAATTTGTCAGGAGTTCTTTTTACAGGAAATCTATGGGCTGTGGGTTCGGACCTAGCATAGGTGAGTCTTTCTACTCCGCCATCTTGGCTCCGCCCCCTAAAGTGTTATTTTCTTTAGCATTTTTTGTCTGCTTAGCAAGCAGTTGACTGGTTTTTCATTATTTCTTTCATCACTCTCATTTCTCTTCCCAATTTTCTTCTACTTCTCTTACTTGATTTTCAAAATCCTTTTTATGCTCTTGCATGACATGAGATCAATTCAGACTTTTCTTAGAGGCTTTGGATATGGGAGCTTTTACCTTGCTGTATTCTTCTGGTTGTACGTTTTGATCTTCCTTGTGACCAAACTAAGATTCTATAGTCTGATTTTTTCTAGTTTTGACTCAATCCTCCAGCCAATTACTTGACTTTTGAGCCCTTTGCCAAAGTCGTATTCAGTTCTCAGAGGGCTGGATGGTATATTGTCACCCTCCAGACCCTCCCATAATCTGTGAGCCTAGAGCTCCAGAAACTGATGCTGCTGCTACTGTAGCTCTCGCAGGCTCATTCGTCCCCTCTGCTACCTTGTGCCTGGGTTCCTACTACTCTCTCACACAGGTTCAACAGGTTTTTTTCCCTCTGACCTTCCAAGTTGCCCTCAGTGTTTTGGGGTCAAGAAGTCTGAAAACCACCATATGTTGTAATGATTCAGTCTCCCCTCCCCCAGCAAGGCCTGCTCAGGTTCCATCTATGATGTCACGGCCCAGGCCAGACTGCATTCTTCTCCCAACCTGGAGAGATAGACTCTTATCATTGACTTTCCAAGCTGCCTTGGGCTGGAGATTTGCTTCACACCATCATTCTGTGAGTTCTATAGCTCCAGAATTTGTTTAGAGTCATTTTTAACAGGTATTTTGTTTGTGGGATTTGTGAGAGAATTCAAGCATGTCCATACTTTTACTCTGCCATCTTGACTCTACTCCCCTAACCCATAATTTTAGAGTTGTCTAGAACACTGAAAGGTTAAGTGATTTTATCAGTGTCACATAAACATTGTGAGTCAGATCTCTCTGGCTCTGAGGCTAGCTCTCACATAAGTATGTCATGGCTGCCTTTATTACAGAGGAAATAGAAACATAAGTATAGTATGGATAGACAGACAGATAAAGACAGAGACAGAGAGATCCTTAGTTTATTTTCATCTGATCACTATAAGGTCCTTAAAAATTGTTGCTAATAATAAATATATTTAAGGAACAAAAGAGAAGTGAAACCTAATTTCCCAAAACTAGAATATTTCTCACATTGTTTAAATGGCATCATTGAATACACGGTGAACATTTTCCTGGCAATCTACACCAACTAATGGCAGGACCCATTTAAATCAATGTCTCTATCTCTCCATCACCATAGACTGATGCATTTTAATAGTTTAATTTTCTCCTAATAAGGTTACAATGACTATGTATGTCCTTACTTTTTAAAAAATGGATACATTCTATAGCTGTCATTGGATAATTTGGGAAACATAAGGTAGGTCTATTACTGTCATCTCAAAGACTAAAAGACTGTAAGAAGAAATACAATCAAGCATGTTGGAATTAAGACTAATCTCATTTGGATTCCACCAAGCTGACCTTCCTTTCGGTGTTTTGCATAGATTTTGCCACTGCTAATTGAACCAGTTTAAGACAGGTGAAATGAAGTTGGGAACTGAAGGGGCAAAGAGAAAGTGGAAGGTTTCATTTAACTTTAATCAGTTCAGCTTTGGGGGAAAAATCCTTCTACTGAAGGAAGAATTTAATTGCTACTTATTCATCAATATCATTAATATCTCTTTATAATCTCTTGTCTACTATTTTAGATTTGATTTGTTAGTTCAGTACTTCAAGGGATCCATCACTTTGTTGATGTATTTCCTCTATTTGTATAGAGGACACCCCATCCATGACTTTTGATTGGTGAAATTATTACTCTTCTTTTCCCATAGATTCCTTACAGGGAGGTACCCAATCTATCCAATGTACTTGAAGGAATTTTTTTCATTTTGTGGGTACTTGTGCAGTACTTGTGTTGTCCATCTGTTATCCTTCCCTCACTCTATCTGCCTGGCCCCCTCTTTTTGTGATCATACATTTCTGGAATGATATCCTTCTGCCACTTCTTGTTCATAGGTCATCACTGGAAATATGTTACAATCTATTTATACTCACCATGCAGCTCTCCATGGACTTTTGGGTATCCTCCAACATAGTTTCATTGAAAATTGTGGTATTCCAAGATTCACAACCATATGGTATTATAGGGAGAATAATTGTGTTGAAAACATGCATTTTAATACTGGGGAGCACTTTAGATCATTCAAAAGTACAGCACTGTTCAATTCCCCAAATGCAATTCAGCCTTGCTCTATTCTTCCAACTCAAAGTTCAACTCATTGTCCATCTGCAGTACCTGTCCTCAACATGTTTACTAATAATAACAGTAGACATGTAAATGAAATCTTAAGATATGCAAGTTACTCAACATGTATTATCTCATTACAGAAGCTCTGCAATGGATTATTAAATCCATTTTACAGATGACAAAACTGAAGCTTAGATGAGTTAAGGACTTTTTTCATTATCATACAGCTAGCTAGAGTTAGAAGAGGGATTGCAAATCCTGGTTTCTTGTGACTTCAGCTACAATTATTTAATCATTCAAGCATGCTTTCATCAATTAGTACAAATTTACCAATCCAACTAATCCCCCCAACTCTGCTTTGTTGTTTGGATAATTTTTCTTTAAAAATTATGACTTTCTTGTAAAGGCTCTGTATTGTTCTGGGGTTTGATGTAATTAGGTCAATATCATCCACAACAGAAGCAGATAGAAGACTTACCATCTATAAGGAACATTTTCTTTCATTTATTCTTTGTACGGGACATTCTACATGGCAGTAATCAACACTGCTTGGAGAGCATGCACGTTAGTGTGTTATGCCTCATTTGATGTAGGTAACACCAAAGTGTCACAAACAAAATTACCTTTATCTCTGTTTTAATAAAGAAATTATATATGATGAAAACATGAATTATAGAAAAATAAAAAAGACTTTTAAGGATGAGTTATGCCTCCATCATGGCAAAGAAGTTTCTTTTTGTTTATTGTTTTGTTTCCTTTTTGTAATCAAGAAACAATTGTCAGAGAGGGAGCTTGCATTTTCTAAACAATTCAGTCTTGTGAATGTGAAAATATTGCTTGTAGAAAATTATTTGCTAATTCTTCAAATTGCTTCCTTAATACATTTGTAGCTTATTACAGGTGCATATTTTATCCTTAATACATATATAACTCTTTCACATGAAGAAATTATTTTAAAAGGAAAGATTGGCATAAGAGAAAGTAGTTAATGTCTTTAACATAGTTTTGCAAGTAATATGATCCATTTTTTCCCAAAACTGGGGCTAATTTTTTTTCTGAGACATTCTATCCAATTCTAATTCCTTGATTTATAGACCTCTTTTCCTAACTTCTTACGTGTGATTTTGACCTCTTCCAAAAAAGTGTGTTGGAGATTGAAACGTTAGAACCCAGATATAAGAATTCTATTGTAATTGATGATGAAAATAGATTATTATAGGCACCCTGGCAAATCAGTTCCATTTTTTCATCAAATTGCTGTCTTACCAAGTTCATTTCTAATTGCTCTTGATCATGTAATTTACTTGTGTTTCATGACAAGCTTTCCACAGTCTTGTTTTCATCTTTAATGTGCTTTTTATGCTATTTTATAAGGCAATACTATTTAAAATTTTGAACCAACCTCTTCCATAAAGTCTTAAAAATCAGTTCATATTCTAAAATCTTTTTTCTTTTGGTTACCATCTCAATTTTCTTGAAAAAGAGCTCAAGCATTTTCTAACTAAGGTGGTTTCTGAGAGCTTTTGGTCACTTGCTTTGCCTTACATTACTTAAATTTTTGTATGACATGGTAATAAAGAGGTCAGCATCTTCTTTTTGTCATTTTCAATTTCGCAGTAAAAAAATCATATTAAAGTTGTTGAAATTTTACTGTGTATCATCTCATCACTATATTTTATTTTATTCTGATGTGATTCTTTTTTCCATAAAACCACAGGATCTGAGTTGGAAAAGACCTCAAAGATAATTTAATCCAAGTTGTATTTCCATTTCCTTTGCTTCCATTTGAATTTTTCCAAGTAAAGAGTCTTCTGACTATCAAATAGACAGCTGAATCTGATATAATTCTTTCACAGGTAACTGGTCATTTCCTGCCTATTAAAAGGCTGTAGTGGAAAAAAATACTGCATTTGAAGACATTTGAAGATTTAAATTCTGACTCTGACACTTACTAGCTGGTTGACACTGCGCAATCTCTGTACCTGAGTTTTCATCTATAAAATGAAAATGAGACCTTTACTTTTCTTTGTCTATGGAACTTCTATTGTCCCTTCAAACTCTATATCTCTTCTCTTATAAAGTAAATTCAATTTCATTTTTAATGCTGTATGGATCTGATCATTCTCAACATCCTCCAACTATCTTTTGGGGGAAAATGGGTTTATGACATATTGATTAGAACAGGGATGTGGAAACTGTAGTCTTGAGGGCACATGTGGCTTCCTAGGTTCTTGGGTGCAGCCAAGTTTTACTGAACAAATTCTTTTATTAAGGGGATTTGTTCTGTGAAATTTAGATTCAGTCAAAGAATCCTTATAAGGATTATTAAATCCATTTTACAGATGACAAAACTGAAGCTTAGATGAGTTAAGGACTTTTTTCATTATCGTACAGCTAGCTAGAGTTAGAAGAGGGATTGCAAATCCTGGTTTCTTGTGACTTCAGCTACAATTATTTAATCATTCAAGCATGCTTTCATCAGTTAGTACAAATTTACCAATCCAACTAATCCCCCCAACTCTGCTTTGTTGTTTGGATAATTTTTCTTTAAAAATTATGACTTTCTTGTAAAGACTCTGTATTGTTCTGGGGTTTGATGTAATTAGGTCAATATCATCCACAACAGAAGCAGATAGAAGACTTACCTTCTATAAGGAACATTTTCTTTCATTTATTCTTTGTATGGGACATTCTACATGGCAGTAGTCAACACTGCTTGGAGAGCATGCACATTAGTGTGTTATGCCTCATTTGATGTAGGTAATCAACACCAAAGTGTCACAAACAAAATTACCATGAATTAGAGGATTCTGAGTAATCTGTAATCTTGTGACTTCATTCATTTCTTAAATTTGAGTCATCTCTTTAACATCATTTTCATCATCTCTCTTGTGCATACTACTTGTCAGAGAGTAAGAACTTAATAAAAGATTAGTTTGCCTATCTTTCTGTCTATCTATATCTACTCTCTCACGGAAGTCATCAAGAATGAATGTTTATATTGATTGATTTAACAGACCTGTTAAATATTAAGAATAGAATTCTTCTAAGTTTTCTCTCCACGAAACAGATGTTGTCACATAAGATGTAATTATTCTAAACAAGACTAACAAGATTCCTAGGAAATAGTTCGTGATAGTGTGTAACTAATAAAATTATCCATTTTCCATATTCAACCTAATAAAATTCAAAGCCTTATAAATGCCTACTATGGGTCAGAAAAGTGGTAGGTATATAGGTACATAATGAAGCCAACACTATTCTGTCTCTTTTCATTTTTTGCTTGCTTTCCTCTGCAAGGAAAATCTGTGAAGCATCCTTCCATTTAACTGCATATCTCTTTTGTCTTCTGGTTTCATTTATCTCCAAAATGTCAATATTAATGTGCTTCAAATTTTTTCCAAGAATATATTGATGTTAATCATCAAACAAAAATCTCATATTTAGATTGCCTACAATAAAGATAATTTTTATAGATGGTCAAATAATAATGTCTTTCTTAACATCCTCTGTTGCCTGTCACTATACCACTTTCATTGTGGAAGCAGAAGACACAGAGCCCAGAACCAAGTGACACTTTTAAAAAGTAAAGTGGAAGTATTCTATAGATTTCTTTGTCTAGAATAATTCATAATCTAACAGTCAAACTCCTGGTGCTAAGCCTCTTGGTACTCTTTTTGGGATGGTCCTTGGTTTGAAGCCAAAATCTGAATCCAGAATAATAGATCTGACAGTGAAGCAAACAATTATCTGATCTCTATAAATAGAACAGAAACCAAACTAAAAGACTTGTTTCTGGTCCTAAATCATTTTTGTATTGGATTTAATATACTTTGACATTGATTTCTTTGTGTGAGTGGCTCAATCAGAATTTGTTCTGCTTATAGAAGGGCAAAATTCATGAGAAGACACCTCTATCCACACTCCTATTTTATTTTTATATAATCTGCTGGTGCCCACTAATGATGAAAAATATTAAGTTACTTCCCTTCTTCCTCATTCGTTCTTTATTTTATTCCTTTTTCCACTCTTCTTTCCCCTCTTAAAATAAGTAAAGCAGCCACTCTATAAGTCTTACTTTTATCTTTCTTTTCTCTCAGTGAACCTTAAAAACATTAAGATTTTAAATAGAAATTTTCCTCCTTTATCTGTCAGAGTGTAAGTCCTTGATAATTGTTTTGCTTTTCTCAAATTTAAATGTATTTACCTTTCTAGTTTTCTCTTGGTTCATCTGTTGTCTGTTTGAATTACAATCCAGCTGTGGCTCTTTCCTCAGAAATGGTTGCAAGTTCTCTCTCTCTCTCTCTCAAAAATGTCTACTTACCTTTACTTCCCGGTCCTCTCCATTTCTGGTATGGTAAACCTCAGTTTTGAAAGATAAATTATTCTTCACTGCAAACTTTTCTTTTTATTTTACTTTTGCTTTTCTAAATATCATATTCCAGTATTTCCTCTCTTTTAAATGTATTGCAGTGTAGTTTTGTGTGATCTTTATTCTGGTGCCTTGGTACTTGATTTCTTTCTTTCTGACTATTTTTGTCATTGACCTGAAAACTCTAGATTTTGAATCAATTTGACTTTTCCTTCAATAGGTGACCAATATGTTTATTTTATTTTCATTTTATTATCTAGTTCTAATATATCTGAACAGTTTTGTGATCTCTTAAAATGTACTATCCTTTCATTTAGTCATTTTTAAAACTGATGATTTTTAAACTATCTTAAACAATCAATTGGTAGTAGATATATTGCATCTATTTTTAATAGTAGATGTATTGAGTTTCTGGGGCTTTGTTTTAACATTTCTTTGTGCTGTTTCATGAAGTCATTGAGATCTACCTGATCCATTCTAATTTTCATAGAGTTGTGGTATTTATCATTTATATTGTTTGAACCTAGCTTTAGGTTGGCAGAAAATTATGTATCTCAAAAACTTGTCATAGAGTTCAGGCTAAATATTAATGTTCTAGGTAAGCAGAATTGCTATAAGGAATGCTTAAATCCCATCCAGTGCTTGTTTTAAGTATGCCCAAAGCTTTTATTTTGCCTTCCTCAAATTAGACTGATGAGATGATATATGTCTAGACAAATTAAATGATATAAAATTCAAACTGCCCTTCTCTGGAGACTATCTACTGCCTATAAAATCAGGTAGGTGTCTTTATGCCCTTGCCTGAACTGTATGTAATATGGCAGGGAACCACACCTTCTTCTGGCTCTCTCCTTTACCAAACAACCTGATAAAATTATTTCTAAAACTATTTCAGGTTTAGTAGTTTGTTCTCACTGCTAATAGTGTATACCCACTTGAGTAAGATTTTACACCGTTTTCTGTAAGCCATTTTTTCCCATTCTCTTTCTTTTAAACTATTTTTTCATTTCTTCCAGCCATTCTTGAAGTCTTTATGACCAAACAATTGTTTTCTCTGAGGTTCCATTTGTACTGATCACAAATTAAATTCCCTTCTGATTTTATCTCTTGGGAATCTTTTAACTCATATTATTTCTTTATTGTTATTTGGAGTTTTCTTCTCTATACTTAGATTAGTATCTTCATAGGGATTTATTCTATGGCAATTCTCCTCTTCTTTTGTACTTTTAAATAGAGTAAGATAGCCTCTGTTTGATCTTGCTGTTTCTGCGGAAGACATTGATGCCACAGGTCTGGATGGAATGACTGAGACCAGAACATATCCTCTGCCACAATACCTGTCTCCTGTCTCTGCACTGTGGTGACTCAGCATGAATGCTCAAATTTCCATCTGTCTCCTTTCATTTCTGTTATTCCCCAATAGTAACTGATTCTAGCCCTTACTATAGCTCAGAAAAGTCAGAGAAGATCAAAATGGTTTCAGGACTCCTAAAAGTACTGTGCTAAAGTTACTGTGACACTTTGATGATTCTGTCACCTGCTATGGCTAAAGTTTCTAGTCACTTGGCACATACTTCCCAGCTCCCTTTTCCTGGAAAGTGAATTATTGAAGGCTGTTTCTTTGTCCAACTGCAACTCAAATAGGCTAAGGTCAAGAAATTCCTAGTTTTCAGTCCTATTAATGAATTTTGAGCTAGCATCACTCTGATGTGTTTTTTCTCTCTGAGGACACAGAGGCATCTAACCCCATTCTTACGTGAGCCTAGACTGGATGGAGGAGCTTCTTTCTAGTGTTTCTTTTTATTTGGTTAATGTTTCTCTATTTTTCTAGGTCATTATTTCATTGATGCCCATTTACAATGCAGGGGGACTATTTGTTGGAAGGCCTGGGCTCCTCTAATACCTTTTATGTCTCCATATTAGCCAAAATTTGACATAGTGCTTTTTCCCAGCTCCAACTTTGGATAAGTCACTTAATCTTTCATAGCACATCACTGGTAGTACTCCTTTATCATCATCATTGCTATCTTCCCCAAACCATCCAATCCAATCCCCCTTCAATTTGTGATGTTGTTGAGATGATAATACAATCATGTCACTTTAACCTTGCCATAGATGCTTGCCAGATTTTTTTTCTTTGATAATATAGTGATTTAGAAAGTGAATACCAGCCCCCTAATTTTACATATGTGGAAACTGAACCTTAAGAAGATAAAATGATTGTACAACTAGTGTCATACAACTAGCTTGTAGAAGAAAACACTAACTAGAAGTCATATATTTAAGGGCAATATTCTTTCTGCCTTTCTACTATGAAGAAAATACCTACCATTTATAATTTGGTAAATTTCATTTCCCTTTGCATAAAATGCATTCTTGTTCCACACCAAAAAGTAATATATTTACACCAATAAAGGTGCTAGCAAGCCCTGGCATGGTGGGAAGATATATGATTGAAATACTGAGCATTCTGCTCTGGATTTGCAAAATATATGTCTTCCATGTAAAGGACACCAATGCATTGAGCATTTAAAGAAATATTTTAAAGTTCAATGTTTTTGTGATTAATACCTTATTGAATATTGGGAAGTAGAAATTCTGTCTGCACTTATGAGGAATAATTCAAATAGGAACATTGTCCATTGCATAAAACTTCGATTTAGGGATGTCTGTGTGTTTTAAGTACCTTTCTGAGGAATTTTAAACCCAGGGAAAAGGATCAAATGTAAAATTGATAGTTACAGGGTGATTTTTCTTTCCTAGTTAGCTGCACTAGTAAAGATAATAACGTCCACTTGCCAAAGTAAAAAGAAAGGAGAATTGTAGAGGAAGACAGTAGAGTAGCGCATCAAGAGAGCATTTATGACTGGCTTGGTTTTTGTAAGATGCTATGGAAAAAACTAGCATTTGAATACTTAAAATCCAGAGCTGGAAGAGATCTTGGAAATCTTAAGGCCTACCCCATCCTCCCTCTACAACATCTTTGAAAAGTGGTCATCCTGAGCCGGCCTTTTGAGCTTTCAACAATTGAGAACTCACTGCTTTCCAAGGCAATTCAGTCTATGATCAGACAGCCTTTCCTGTGAGTAGGTTCTTTCTTATTAACCCTTTCTTCAGAGACAGTGGGACTTGGTATGAAGAATTTTAATTGTAGAATTGGGAAGTCAGGTTCGAGTTCCATGTTTTAATCTGTGTCATTCATGGGAAGAGTCTCCATTTCCTTATTTGTCAGATGGGAAAACTAATATTCACTCCTAACTATCTTGTGGAATTGTTGCAAAGAAAGCACTTTGTCATTCACAAAATATTATAAAATTGTGATTACTATCTAGCCAATACCTGGTTCACTTGTACCATGTATTACTATTAAGGCATTGTTATATAGGGAAAAGAATACCAAATTTGGAGTCAGGGATCCTGAGTTAAAATACTGCCTTTGGAATATCAAATAAGGGCAAATATCATGGGTAACAGCATATAGACTGACTTACCCAGAGAGAAAAAGATATATTGTATAATTTCTTTTAAAAAAGGTTAATTAAAATACCTGAAAATTCACTAGTATACAATTTCTCTTCTTTTTATAATAACTTTTGGTTTAAACAGCACTTTTCTCATCCAGTACTGCAGTTGTGTGCTTGCCCCTCCCTTATTTTGTGTTTTTACCTAGAGTACACTGGCCATCTTCCCAAGAGTTAGGTCTGTCACATCTGTCCCTTAGAATTCTAAGGGATTGTGGTATCTTTTCCAATTCTGCCTTCAGTTGAAGCCCCTAGTAATTTGGTTCCCTAACAACAACAACATTTAGGCACCATTAATTAGTACTCCAGTTCAAATTAACTATTTAACCTCAAGTAGCTTTTTACAAAGAAATCATCACTTCAAAAATAAAGTAAGAACAAAAGAATAAATTCTCCTATCCCACTCAATACTATGATGATATCTTCTATAGCATCACATTCTCCTGTGGGAAGTAGGTTCAAAACTTAGCTCAATTTTTATATGACAATACTAATACCAAGTTCATGTCTGGATGTGGCATAACTATGGGATGAATTCTGACCTTCACTTCTAGTGGCCTGGGTTTAGAAGGTCACTCCTGAAGGTTATCTCTTGTTCCCCTGGGTGTTAAATCCATTCTGGGCTGGTTGTAAAATCTGACCTAGAATATTAGAATGCTAAAATACTATCTGGATCTTTTGAAGCTTACAAGATCGAGGACTCCATGGCCTCTTCCTTTATAGTATGATGCATGGTTATGGATACTATCCAATAACAAGCAGAGTAGCTGAATGGACTGAGGCAAGAGAGCCCTAGGGGAATCCTATGAAGGGTTTTTGAATGCCCCTGCAGCCAATCAAAGAGCTTCACACTTACTGCATGCTTCCCAGATTAGAACCACTTACAGAATGTCTACAGATGTTCCACAGTCTCTCAAGGCACTTCCTTTACACACATTTATTACTGTCCTGGAAGCAAGCTTCCCAGCTTCTCCAAATAAGAAAGTTGTATCAGTTGAGGAAACCAGTGGGTCTGCACATGAGCCAGCAGCCTCTAGTTACAAAAGTATTATTTTTGTTACTTTACAATCATTTCCTCTTCCTCCTTATCCTTCAATTGTATCACCTTTATTATAGAAACTAAAGAAGTATTTAGGCAAGCTAAACAGATTATATGTATTTGTGTGCATGTGTATGTATGTATATGTGTATGCAGGCATATGCACATGTATGTATATATACATATACATGTATGTATATAAGTATATTTGTGTTTGTACATGTATGCATATGTATATATATGCATATATTACATATATAGGCAGACAGAGAAATAAATGGATATCGTATAGAGCTCTAACATATTCTAAATCTATGGACATTACACCTTTCTGATAAGAAAAGAAAGATTTGTATCATCATAATTTTTCTATTGCGAGGGTTTTTCTCTCAAATTTTAGGGAAGAAAACAGAGCAAGAGAAATTAAGTGATGTTTCCAAGGGCATAAAGTTAGTAAGAGCCAGAGCTTGTACTCAAACCCAGGGGTTCTTACATGTCAAGGCTTTTATCACCAAGATAAGAGGAAGGCCTTAGAAACTGTAAGTATCAAAATACAAAACTAGTGCAGATGGCAGAATCTTTTCTTGCATACCTAGGAAACAAAGAAGAAATAAAAATCTTATCTTTCTGTACAGCATAGACCTAGACATTGACAATGAAATTAGAAGTGAGGGGAAGGAGGCAAATTGGCTTATATAGCTGAACCACAAATGTGATCATTGATATTTTAGGCAATAAGAAACACAGTAAGTTACTGAGAAGGAGGTAGAATACAATTTGTGTAAAATCATTCTATTGGCTGTTCAGTAACAAGGCTTATTTTACCTGTGTGTTTTGTTGGTCATGTTTGTTTGAAATGGCATTAACTAGGATATTTTTCATTATCAGCTACATAACATAGTAGAACTAGCCCTAGACTTGGATCCAAAATGCCTGAAGTTTTTATTCTTCTACTACTAGTAAAGTGATGCCAGGGAAGTCACTTTCCTTCTCCAAGACTTAACTTTCCCTTTTGTATAATAGGGATAAAAATGTGGGCACTAACTATTTTACAGGGCTATTATGGGAAATCACTCTGTGAAGTTTATAATATCATTAGATCTATAACTGAGAATGACTTTAGAGATCAAGTAGCCTAACCTTCTCATGTCACAGGTCATTAATTTAGACTCTGAGAGCCAATGTGAATGACTCAAGATCAAGTCAGCTAAGAAGCAGATTGAAATTTGATCATATCCAAAGATTGTGACTCCAAATTCAATGTTCTTTACACCAGTCATGTCTAATACACAGTCCACAGAATATATTAGGTTCAAAACACATGAACCCAAACCAGATTAAAATGCAATTGTAAAATATTTAACAAAATTAATAAAAAAACACAATAAGACAAATATCATATTTTAAAACCAAGTCAATAAGCAACCCACAGGGATCCTTACACACAATTTAGTGGCCCCCACTTCTACCTGAGTTTGATACCATTGCTTTATGTTGCACCATATTGAAAGAGCTATATATTATAGCTACGTCCCAATTAGCCAGAACAAGTCATCCTATGAAGTACTCAAATGCATTTGAAATTATAGTTATGAAAAATATGGTCATTGATTCCAGTCCAATGAAAGGATGCAGAATGAATTCAAATAATGCAATCACTTCAGGGGATTCATTTTTCCCACTAAGCAGTTAATCTGATGTCTACTATTATTTTACTCCTTCTGTCTACCTTATAATAGCTGTGAGAACCAAAATGGCCTATTGGATGGGAAAGTATTTTATAAAGTCTAAAGCTCTTGACAAATGTGACTCATTATGATCACAAGCTAAAAATTGACTCCAGAATGTATATAGGCTGTGAGCAGCAAACATCACAGGCCCCTAATAAAAGAAGGCTAGCATCTCACTAGATGTCTATATGCCTTACTTCGAGGAAATGCGTGAACATGGAACCGAATATATTCTGTAATGGCCACCAGTAATGAGCTCTTAGATTTAAGGGATGCAGCTTTTTCCCAACAGACACATGTACAGAACATCTGTAGCTCCACTGATGGGCACATATAGATGGAAAGAGCAATCAATCTACCATCTGGGATGGGCAGAAGATTCCCAACCACTTTGCTGTTGTCTCACATTCTTCCTGAAGTGTGAAGAGACATAGGAAGCCATGGAGATTTGGTGAGAATTAAGGAGAGTGTATTGAAGGGTACATAGATGATTGTAGATTTCAAAGACAAGAAAAAATCAAGCAGGAAAGAAGGATACTAATGGATGTAAGAGTGATCAGATGAACATTTGAAAAGTATCCATAGAATCACTAAAATACAGAATACCAGAGCTGGGGCGGGGGTAGTGGGGCATTCTTTGAGATCACTGAGTCCAGTCCTTTCATTTTATGGATGAATAAAATGGGTCCCATAGAGGACAAAGCTGTCTTACTCAAGAACGCACCACAATAGATCACTAAGAATCAGAGGAAAGAGAAATGAATGGCAGTAGGTAGTTATTCTCTGTTGTGGGGTTTTAAGGAAATTATTGGTCAACCTGAAAATAGCAATAAGGAGGTCTGCTACCTTGCCAGGGCCTATTCAGGATATGAGGAAGAATCTCCCAACACTAGTCAAACCTGATGAATACTGTTCATTTCTAGTGATTCACACAAAGACAAGTGATGCTGCCAAAATGAATATAAGAAATTTCATGGAAGATGATGAAGCTTTGGATGGACAAATAAAAGACTTTAAGGACACAGGCTATATTTTAATCACTTTTACAGATTGAAAGCCAGGCCTTCACAAAAGAAAAAAAAATGTGAAGTGAATAGTTTGTTAAGAAGTTATTATCAGAAAAAGAGATTTGGGTTTGTGGATATCAGTTTAAAATATAAGAAGGATGAACTCAGAGAGTAGATAACAAAACTTGGTAAAAATATGTTGTCCTAGAGTCTTACAAATCTAGGCATATAAGACAGGCTCAAGCTCCCTTGACACTGTTAGAGACTTTTCCCTAATCTGACATTAACAAATTGATGACTACTCATTGAGTTTAGTAATTAAATCAGTTCTGTGTTCAATAAACTATGATATCATTCAGCCTGCATCTTAGCATTTTGATTCTAAAGATGGCAAGAAAGATTCATATGTTTTGCCAAAATTTGAGAATACTACATCCAGAGCTACCCTGACCTACTCTGTTAACCTTGTCAATAAATAAATTATTTTAACAAGATTTTATTGACAGTTACTTTCTTCACCATAATTTCCCCCAATATCCCTCCTCCTTTCTCCCTCCCAGAGAACAATCCTATAAAACAATATTTTAAGAACAACAAAAAGAAGAACAAATTTCTACAATTATGCAATACAATGGAAAATCTGGAAATATGTGCAACGTACCACCTTTGCAAGGGGGTGAGAGTTGGGATTTTTTTTTTGTTCCATTCACTTGGGACAATTTTTTGTGGTTTCTCTTGCCATTTACATTGTTGTCACTGTTGTGTATACCATTTTTGTGATGCTTCATCAGTTCGTGTAGATCATTCCACAATATCACATTCATCAAATTTCATCATTCACTGTTGTCTGTTCTTGATGACAGAATATTTTCACTAGTGTTTGCTATTTTTTCTTTATAAATATCTAAAAACTAACCTTTTAATTTGTTTTAGAATTTTATTACAAAAATTTTAAGTAAAGTTCACTGAATTATAATTTGTAGACTCTCCTCTCTCTCCTAATATGAAAGCTAAGACATGTGTCTTCTAATCCTATAGCATGTCTCCCATTTTTCATGATCATTTCAGAGATAATTGGCAGCTACTCAAAATCAATTAATCAATTAATTAACAAGTATTTTGAGTCTTGCCTAAATTCCTGCTGCTCCGCTTCACACTGGAGACATAAAGAAAAAAGGAAACCATCTCTGCTATCAAAAAGCTTAAGTTCTATCACAGGGATCGCTATACACACATCACTCTTTTATGCCATTTCTTCCTTGCATCCTCAATTAAATTACTTTGTTTTTGACTTCAGGATATGGATTTTGAATATCCTGGGATCTTGTTATGATTTTTTCCTGTAAAATTTTAGTGTCATATGATTCTACATTTATCTTAAATCTATTCTCCCCAAATCTAGGATGCATGTCAGATTGTGTCCAGTTTTCCTCTCCTCAGAATTCATATGATGATTTGGTCATTTCCCCACAAAAGTTCCATTACTTCTGCTTCAGCTACCACTTCTGTCTTGGTAATAAAAATTATGGGTGTGATAGTCCACCTGGTTGCTTCTCCTGCCTCTTGAGGACTGAAATCATCATGAAGAAAATCCAACAATTTATATGATAGCTTTGACAGAGAGCTCTGGCTGATGTCTAGGTAATTGAAGTCACTCATCAACTAATATGTCATATACCTATGTCTCTTCTAAGTTATCTTTTTTCCAATTCAACTATTTCCTCCTTCTGATCATGTGGTATGCAGTACATTACAACCATAATCTGGCTTCTCTTTCAGACTGGCTTGCTGTTCACCCAAAGGCTCTCCATCATTCTCTCCCACCTTCCTGTTTTTCCTCACATGCATATACATTTTTAATATATGATATTACTCTGTCATGTATTTTGAGTCATTCTTTATCCATTCTGCTTCCCCCTACTGCAGTAGATTATATACTCCTTAAAAGAAGAAAGTCTATTTCTTTGTTAGTCTCTTCAGTGCCTAGTACTATGACTGGTACACAAAAATGTTTAATACATGGTTGTCAATTAAAGAGAATTATGAGTGTCAGTAAACTGTAAGATACTAAAAAACAAGAAATTTCTAAGAAACATTAGTAAAGGATGCTATTACAAAAATATATAATAAAAACTAAGAGCTGATCATGGGCAAAATGTGGGAGAACTGATTGTAAATCTGTGCGTTCCATTTGTATTCTTTTTAATATCAGAAGAAATTTTTTTAAAGCCCCCAGCACATTCAGTGGACTGTCTGTGCTCAATTTATAGGATGATTCACTCAAAAGTTGTCCAAGGTGGGAAAGCATGTAAGTGTTGTGATCTGCATTATTGAAAGGAATGTTTAAGTCAATGACATTGCAGATCTATTTCTGAATTTAAGCATGTTCCTCCAGAATCACATTCCAGTTATGAGTTCTAATTTAACAAGTCTCAGTCTTACCTATTGTGAAGACATCATGGGGGAAGTACTGAAAAGCACCCTAAGTGCTAAAGGATTGTAAGTAAGATAGCTTATTACTCATAGATGTACAATTGTGTGACTCTCTAGCCCTCCATTCTTACATGGAAGCACATGTTGCAGTGAGATGTGTACCCCAGGTGAAAACTCAGAGCTCTGGCTCTCTGCCCTTAAATCTAACTGTTGTTGCTGGGCAGAGTCACAGAGGCCAAGAGAAAAGGAAAATTAGAAGCAATAAGCATTTGGTCTGGACTTTATCACCCCCTTCCCCATATATATGTTAAATACTACAAATTTTATTGTTTGCTTCCATTTTTAATTTTGACCTCTGAGGACTACTGAGTATCTTTAATACTATTTTTATTTCTGTATTGTAGTTCTTCTTACTATCTTATACTTACGATGGGGGCACTTTGTGGAAGCTTTTAAATGCCAAATGGGGAGGTTTATATTTAATTCTAAAGTCAATAGAAAGGCATTGGAGTTTATTGTGAAAGGTTGCTGGGACATAATAAAAATCTCTGATTTATGTAAATCACCTTGGTAGTAGCATGGAGGATGAATTAGAGTGAGTAGAGACTTGTGGCAGTGAGACATGATCAGGACTTATACTAGAATGAGTAGAAAGAAAGGGACAGGTGTGTGAGAGACAAAAATGGAAAGATTCACACTATCATGCATCAAAATATGGGGATATTGAGTATTGAGAAGAGAAGATTTAGAAGAGACATAGCTGCTACCTCCAAATATCTGAAGGGTAATTGTCTGCTGGAATAGTAGAAAGAATCAGAACCAATGAAAGGAAATGAGACAAAGGCAGACTTCAGGTCAAGCTAAGGAAGCACTTCCTAACAGCTATCTAATAATGGATTGGAACAACTGAAGAAATAACGAACTCCTTAGTATTAGAGACATCAAATGCAGGCTGGATAAAGACTTGTTGGCAATATTGTAGAAGAGACACATGTTACAAATAGGCTTCAAAGACCTGGATGGTGCCCTTTGAGAACTTGGAGTGGAGGCTGCTGAAACAACAAACATTCTGATCATTCTTATCTGACATTGGTCACTGTTTACTAGTCTCTCCTTCAAGGTACTCTCTCTTCTCTATGTTTCCATTATGTAATTTTATCACTACTGGTGGTGAACTTGATTCACTAGTCATCCTCAGTCTTTGCTGGCTTATCATTCATTTCACAAATTCTATCTGCAGATATAAACATCCTGAGTCCTATTCTATTTTCTCACTCTTTCACATAGTTATTTCATTACCTTTAAAACTATTATTATATCGATGTATATGACTTACAGATCTTAATGTTCAACTGTAGACTCTCTCGTAAGGTCCAGTCCCATATCACTAGTTGTAGATATTAGAATTTTTAAATGAGCTGTCCCGTAGACAAATTCATTATGTCCAAAAAATATGATTCACTGTTTTTCCCCACAAATACTACCTTTCCACACCTCCCTGTTTCAAGTGAGGGCATGACCATTCTACAGTTACCAAAGTTAACAACCTAATTATTACTTTCAATTCCAACATCTTGCTGTTTTTAATTCTCTTGTATTTATTGCATCCCTTATTTCAGGTCTTCATGAACTCTTTGCTGAAGTATTGTAATACTTACCTAAATGCACACATTTGGTAGCTCCGAACCCACAGCCTATAGATTTCCTCTAAAAAGAACTCCCAACAAATTCTGGAAGAGTGGAAGCTGCACAGCAACATAGCAAAGGGGATTTCTGTTCCAGAGAGCCTTGAAAAACCAATCCCAAAGGTCCATCACACACCAGACGGGAATGGAACCCTCCCCTGCCCTGCCCACGTGGCACAGAGAGGAACGAGCAGATGCGAGCAGGCCTTAGGGACAGAAGGAATCTTCAGTGGCCACAAAGGTTCCTACACCCACGGACCCGCAAGTCAGTGAGAGAGGCGGGCTGAGAGGGGAGCGGTGTGTCCCTGGGACTCAGGCCCCCTTGGGAGGCAGTGGCAGAGGCAGTGGCAGCGGCAGCAGGTGGCCAGAAGCTCCCAGAGCAGGTGGCCAGAGGCTCCCAGAGCCCCCACCTGAGAACCACCAGATAAGCTCTCATTGAAGAGCAGTCAGGCCTGCCGCCAAAAGCCCTGAGGCTGGGGAGCAGCATTTGAATCTCAGATCCCAAGTACTAGCTGGGCAGATCTAGACCAGGGGTGGAGAGGACTCTCAGAAGTCAAGTAACTGGC
>CM053769.1:404474214-404491991 GCA_028658325.1 Potorous gilbertii
TCTTCACACAATTGCTTTTAAAGTTTGAGAGATTGATAATTTGTTTCTTCCCTCACATTATTTATGGGAAAACTATGTTTCTTCGCACACGGATTTCAAACACAAAAGTTCACATCTACCACTTTTCATAACCAAGCTGCTTACATATGAGACAGAAAATGCCTTCTACTTACATACAAACTTGTTTTCTTTCATTAAAATATAAGCTTAACAATCATACAGATTGTTTCACGTATCGTATTTGTATCACCAGCACCTAGTACAATGCTGGCACATAACAGGCACTCAATAATTGACTGATTGATTAGGCCTCTATAATTTTAATTAGACTGTTCAAGTCAAATCAAATGTAAAAGCTAGGTACAGAACTCTACCTTTCATTCTAGTTCTCCCAGTTCTGTGTTTCCTTTAACTTAGGTAATCTCCTGGAAAGACCAGCCAACTCTGATTTCTTTCTTTTACTTTGGTTGCTTTGTCATTTTACTCAGCTGGAAATGAACTTCGTTTTTACCACTGGTGCAACCCAAGAAATAATGAGCCTTTGCCTTCAAGTCCACAAAGATGTTTTCTTGAACTTAAAGTGACAATTCAGAAGACAAAAAAGAAATTTTATCTTGAACCCAATAAGAAAGGGAGATGGAGAGTGAGAAAACAGGAAGCAAAGAGGTTACTACTCAAGACCTATATGGATTAATTCTTAATTAAGACAAGTAATTTTTTTGGTGACTATTCTAGACAATAATTCCTGCTTGATAAATAAAAAATACTTAATTGCCTTACTAAGGCAATAGTATATTTATTTAGCATTACTCTCTCTACTGTGAATCTAATTAAGTATGGTTTATTTATGTCATATAATTCATTTCATAGTTTCAACTTTAAAAAAACCCTAACAGGATACCTTTGGGGTGTAAATTGGCAGATTATTTGCTTCTTTATTAATAAAAAGCAAAAATGATATTCAAAATACTATATTGGTCTGGATATAAGCTACCCTTCTTCCCCAAATCTAGCTTGTTGTGGTCTATAATCTCACTCCCAGTATGAGAATGACAATGAGGCGGATGAAGACAAGCAATAATGAAGATGAATGAAACCATCCTTATTTGAATTGAAAGAACAATAAAAAATATTTGACTATGTCTATGTGTGTGTGCTTTAGAGACAGTGATTTTCTATACCTTCAGCCAAGTTCTTCTTCATTATGGGCTTAATATGAGTCTGGGCTCCCCAAAATTGTGCCAGTCATGAACAAACTATTTTACCAGTATGGAAAATTATTAAGCACAACCAAAGTAAAGAACCATGAGTCTATCACCTGAAGACCACAGTAGGTAAATTTAGAGAAGCTCATCATCAGAAGTTTGGCTATAAAGAAGTAAATTTATTTCTTTCATACAAATTCATGAAATTGTTTGATAAGTCTTAGAAGCAGCCATGAGCCACATTGGTTGAGAGAAGGCATACAGTGAGGAAATTCTTAAATCTCTGGAGTAGTTAAATGTAATTGTGTTTTAGTTTACTTTTATTTTACTTATTTTATTTTACTCATTTTTTGACAAACAAGAAATCATTAATTCTCATCTTCAATGGCAATCAACCATAGACTTCACTCTTTACTTTTCCTTATTTCACATCTCCAATCAATCAGTGGCCAAATATTGTCCTTCTGTCTCCACAGTACTGCCCTTTTCAGACCCCTTCTTCTTATTCATATCATCATGGTCCTATTTTAGGTCCTCATCATGTGTGGCCTAGACTATTGCAATGTCTTCTCATTGGTTTCACTGTCTCAAATTTCTCCTCTCTCCATTTACTCTTCCACACAACAGCCGAAATAATTTTCATTTTTAAAACTATATTTCATTTTTAATTAACAAAACATGCTATCTCCCACCTGTTTCCTACCTTTAAAAGTGGAAAAGAAAAAAAAAGAAACCACTGTAGCACATATACACAGCACACAAACCAAAAAATGATTCTCCTAAAGTGTAGGTTTGACCATGATACCTCCTACTTAGTAAACCCTAGGGTCCCTCTACCTCTAGTAGCAAATGAAAATTCCTTTCTTTAATTTAGCTTTTTAAAGCCCTTCGTAACTTGGCCTCAACTTACATTTCCAGTCTTATTATGAATTTCTTTCCATCACGTACTCTACAATTCTGTAAAATTGCTTTTTACTGTTATTCAGGCAATTTCATTTCCCATCTCCTTGCCTTGAACTGTCTCTCCCCTGTGCCTGTAATGCTGTCCTTCCTCTTCCCCAATTACTTAGCACAGTGACTGACATATAGTTGGTGCTCAATAAATGTTTGTTAATTGATTTTCATCTTCTTATAAGTCCTGCTACTATTCATCCCCACCCTCCTTTTTGTCATCCTCTTGCTCCTCTTTCTCTCCTTCTTTATTCTGCATTCAGGAGATGTCAACTCATTTCAGTAAAAACTAAAATAAAAGTAGGAAACTTGATTTCCTAAAGGAGAGAAAAATGAAATGGATTCCTAAACTCAAGTAAATAATGAATCTTGAATTCTCCAGAGAATTCTTCACAGTCATAATGAGAATAATCGAGAATTTACTATTTTCAAAACCCTATATAGCAAGATTTCTAGGGCAACAGAAAGACCTTTGTACCTCCACCAAAAACAAGCATGATATGGTGTCTGAGATTACAACCGTTGGAGTCATTCTCTTGAATCAAATCATTAAGTCTCTCTAATTGTATTTTAAAATATTTTATTTGTTTTGATCATATCAAACCTGCCCATTTACTATCCCAACCAACCAGCTTCATTCCCACTAAAATCTAATTGAATGCAAAACTAATTACAAACATGTATAATCAATCAAAACAGTTTTACACATTGGTCATGTCCACACATTTGCTTTCTGAATCTTATATCTCTCTAACAGAAAAAGGATAGTTTGTTTCCTCGTTAGTTGTCTGGAATCCTGGTTGATGATTTCACTGATAAGAATTTAGCCTAATAGTAGTCCATCACATTTACATACTATAACTTATCCAGCCAGTCCCCAAATTATGGATATCTTTTTAGATTCCCACTCTTCACCACTTCCCAAAGAGTCATGCATGTTTTTGTACATTCTTGGATTTTTTTTTTTGCTTAAGATTAATCCTTTACTTTACCTAACCTCTCTCTAATTTTCCTTTCCCATTTCTATCCTTTTCCATCTATTTCCTTTTTTAGCTCTTCCATGGTCTGAGACTAATTCATATTTTTCTTGGAGTTTTTGGCTGTAGGAGCTTTGACTTTGTTGTCTTCTTCTGTTTATATATTTTTGTCCTCCTTGTCACCAAAGTAAGATTCTGTAGTCTGATTTTTTTCCACTTTTTGCTCATTTCCCCAGTCATTTACTTAGCTTTTGAGCTCTTTATCAAGGTAGTTCTCTGCTTCTAGTGGGAATGGAGAGTTGTACTATCAGCTGCTCAATCCCCCCCATAATCCGTGAGCCTAGTGTTCTAGAAACAGCAGCTGCCACTGACTCTCCTTCTTCTGTGGCCACCACAGGCTCCTCTGCCCCTCTGCCACTCTGGGCCTGGGGCTGGAGTCATTCACTTTTGAGTTTGTTTGTTTGTGTGATTGTGTTTATTTCCTGAGGGTCCCTGCCAATGTGACAGCTTTTTATTCCAAGACCTGAGAGAAAGACTTCTCTGAACTTTCGTGTGTGACTGATCCTGTTTTATAAATCTGAAATTATCCATCATTTGTTGTTCTTAATCTTCTGTGATTTAAATTATAAGTGTCAAATATTGGCTATACCTCCAAAAGGAGATTTTTTTGGTAAGGTGAAAAGTATGTAGATGTATCCTGAAATCTGGAGGAGTACATCTGGAAATTCTTTATAATAAAGGTGATATTGAGCTGATCTTGAAGTATACTAGGGGTTTTTAGAATAAGCATCGAAGCTTCTCAAAGGGATGTGGGGATGGTGTACTGTCCCAAGCTTCAGATTTTTTGTGCAGCTGTTTTCAGAGGTAACTCTAGGGACCTGTATGGTTTGGGTTGCTCCAAGTTGGTATAATCTAAGGAGAGGTGTGTTTACTACTCTTTTGACCACAAGCAATCTTTTCCACCCTAGAACTGTGACTAGGCTTCTAGTTGCCTGGTAGCTCCAAGCTCTGGTGTGCTGGTGCTCCTTCTCAGGCTGGACTGAGACCCAGGACTTGGATCTGAACCTGGTTAAAGCAACAGTCTTGCCTCACTGCCAGTAAAGAGACCCATGCAATTCCCTTTTTTAAAATTTATTTTTAACACAGTTTATAACAGATAAAGCAATTCATGTGAGATATCTTTTTAAAGCATTTACAATATGGACCACAAAAGAATTTTTTTAAAAAACATTAACCAACTGAGACACATAATATTTATGTTGCTAACTTCACAAGCTCTTGAGCTAATTGTCTCCACAATATTACTAAGAATTAAAAGACCCTAACTTAACGTTGTTGGTCTAAAGTCCTATGACTAATAGCTTAATTTTAGACAAACTCAGATGTTCCCCGATCCATAATCTATATAATTGAATAGATCTGGTATTAAGCTTACAAGCCTTTTGACTATAGGAAATTGCCACCAATAGTAAGGACATTGCAGGGATACAATATCTTTCCAACTTCATGTCAATTCCAGGCAAGATTAGATTATCTACTTGCATTGAGTCAGGCTTGAAGTCTACCCGGTGTCAGTGGGGAAATTGAGTCAGGAGAATCCCATATCAGCCCATGCTTAATAGTCGCTCTCCCGCCTTTCCCTTGAGATCACCTATGCAATTCATACCAGCATCTCATCAGCTTACTGGCATCTATTGGAGGCTCAGATCACCTTTTTTGCTACCCATACCTGGAGTTAAACTCAGAAAAACATTCACTTAATCATCCCATAGCATCTAAAAGTGGCAAGTTCCAATAACCAGGTTTCAAATATGATTATAGTTTTGCTTTGGCTAAGGAACATCTTTTGAGGCAAGTCTTAAGTGGCTTACATGTCTTTCTATACGCGTTCTAGTTCCTGGTTAAATGGCAATCATAAAATCAAATTTACCATTAAAACCTTGACTTTTTCCTCAATGCCAAATTTTAGCCGAAGTTACCTTCCTCTAGGAAATTTAGACTGAAATTCTTTTCTCCAAACTAAAGATATCATTGATTTATTCTCAGTAATTAATTCAGTCTACTGTTTCAATACTAATTGCTTTTATCTCACTATGTAACATGTCCAATTTTTCTCCCCATCACTCCCCTCCCCCCGTTTCCTAATACCTTGCATTCTGATTACTCCTTCCCTCAATGTACCCTCCCCTCCAACATAACCCCCCCTCTCCTATCCCCATCTTCTCTCTTTTCTTTCAGGGCAAGATGAATTTCCATACCCCTATCACTGTAGTTCTTATTTCCCGATTAAATGCAATAAAAACTCTCAACATTCATTTCTAATACTTTGAATTCCAACTTCTCTCCCTCCCCAGCCCCACTGAGAAGGGTAGCAATTCAATACAGATTAAATATGTGTTGTTTTGCAAAAGACTTCCTTGATAATCGTGCTGTGTAATACTAATTATATTGTCCTCTGACCTACCCTATTCCCCCTTATTTTCCCCCCCTACAACTGACTTTGTCCCTTCTTGAAAGTGTTTATTTCTAGTGTCTCCCTTTTCCCATTTGCCCTCCCTTCTAACATTCCCTTTGCTCCACTTGTCACCTCCTCTCCTACTTTCCTGTGGTGTATATAAATTTTCATATCAAATATAATGAGCATGTTATTCCTTCCTTCAGCCACACATGGGGAGAGTAGCCTTGTTTCCCCCCCTCCCCTTCTGCCTTATCTCCTCCATTGAATAAAATTTTTCTTATCTCTTTTATGAGTTATAGCCTGCCCCATTCCATTACTCCCTTTCTCCTCCCAGAATTTTCCTCCTTCACCCTTTAATTTTTATTTTATTTTATTTGTGTGTGTGTGTGTATCATCTCTTCTGATGTAATACACCTTATACTCTCTATCTCTCTATGTTCATGTGTGTGTGTGTGTGTGTGTGTGTGTGTGTGTGTATGTGTGTGTGTAGTCTCTCCAACTACCCAGACACTGAAAAAAGATACAAAAATTAAAAATATTTTATTTCCAAGTAGTAATGGAAAAACTTCAGCTTTAGAGAGTCTTTTATGATTTTTCTTTTCTGTTTTCCTTTTCATGCTTCTCTTGAGTCTTGTCTTGGGAAGTCAAATTTTTAAATACAGATCTGGTCTTTTCCTCAACATGAAATCTTGAAACTTGTCTATATCACTGAATGAACATTTTTTTCCCTTGAAGTATTATATTCAGATTTGCTGGGTAGGTGATTCTTGACTTCAATCCCAGTTCCTTTGACTTCTGAAATATCCTACTCCAAGCCCTTTGATCCATTTATGTTGAAGCTGCCAGATCCGGTGTTATCCTGATTATATTTCCACAGTACTCAAATTGTTTCTTTCTAGCTGATCGCAGTATTTTCTCCTTGATCTGGGAACTCTGAAATTTGGCAACAATATTCCTAGGAGTTTCTCTGTTCAATCTCTTTTAGGAGGTGATCAGTGGAGTCTTTCAATATCCACTTTGTCCTCTGATTCTACAACATCAGGGCAGTTTTCCTTGATAATTTATTAGAAGATAATGTCTAGGTTCTTTTTTTGATCATGGCTTTCAGGTAGTCCAATAATTTTTAAACTGTCTTTCCTGGATTTATTTTCCAGGTCACTTATGTTAGGGGCCAAGCTCTTCCCATGTTCCTCCCTGAGGGCAGAGCCAGCTCCCGTATGGGCGGTCCCAGCACCCAAAGGCGGGTTCACACCCGGGGTGTCTTCCAGGCTCCTCAGGGGGCCACGGTCCAGAGCTTGGCCCCTAACATCGCCCTCAGGAGGCCACGGTCCAGAGCTTGGCCCCTAACACACTTATTTTTCCAATGAGTTGTTTGACCTTACCTTCTGTTTTTTTCAATTTTTTGGTTTTGTTTATTAACTTCTTGGTTTAACTCATAGTCATTTATTTCCCTGGGCTCAATTCTCTCTTTCAACGAATTATTTTGTTCCCTGAGCTTTTGAACCTTCTCCTCCATTTGGCTAATTCTGCTTTTTAAAACCTCCTTCTCCTCATTGGCTTTTTGGACCTCTTTTTCCAATTGAGTTAGCCTCTTTTTAAAGCAGCTATTTTTCTCAGAGATTTTTTGGTTCTCCTTTAGTAAGCTGCTAATTTGTTTTTTAAGGTCTTCTATTGCCTGAGCCAAGTTTATGTCCCCTTTGGAGGCAGGGCCCTTGACTTCCTCTGACAATATGCCTTATTCTTCCTCATCTGAAATGATGGGGGGAAACATCTGTTCCCCAAGAAAGTAACCTTCTATGGTCTTATTTTTTTCCCTTTTCTGGGCATTTTCCTAGCCAGTTACTTGACTTCTGAGTTTCCTCTCCACAACCACCTTGCCTCCAGTTCCACCCAGCCAGCACTTGGGGACTGAGATTCAAATGCTACTCCCAAGCCTCTGGGGCTTTTTGGTGGGCCTGGGGCTGCTATTTATTGTGAGATTAAGTTCAGCTGCTCAGGTGGGGGCAGGGCCACCACACAGGTCTTTGTTCCCTCAGGTGGAGACCTCCAATAATGGGCGCAGGCCACTGCCTGCTTTGGGAGACCCTGTCTGCTGCTGCCTTGGGAGCCCCTGTCTGCTGCTGCCTCCACTGCTGCCTGCCGAGGGGGTCTGAGTTATGGGGACACCCCGCTCCCCTCTCAGTCAGCTGAAAAGACCCTCTTACTGACCTTTGGTGCTTGTGGGTTGAGGGTCCTGTGCTGCTGCTCGAAATTCTGTCCCTGAAGCCTGCTCCTCTCAGTACTGCGTGGTCAAGACAGGGCTGGGCTCTGCTCTGAGTCTGGTGCATGACAGACCTTTCCCGTTGGTTTTTCAGGTCTCTCTGGAACAGAAATCTCCTCCTGTTCACCGTTCTGTTTTTTCTGTTACTCTACAACTTGTTGAGAGATCTTTTTTACAGGTATTCTATGGGCTGTGGGGTAGGAGCTAAGTGTCTGGGTCTTTCTACTCCACCATCTTGGCTCTTCAAGAGTTCTATTCTGCAATTCCCTTTTGACCAGTTGTCTAACCCCCTTACCATCTGTGGGCTGAGAGTTCCTGAAGCAGTCACTACCCCTGTGGATTCAATCATTCCCAGCCTGCACTGGACTGGGCTGTACTATCAACCTGATTCAACAGACTTTTCCTGCTAACCTTGTAAGGTATTTTGGGGTGCAAAGTTGTTTTACTCTGTTCTTTTGTGGGTTCTGCCACTGCAGAATTTATTTTGACATATTATTTGAAGTTATTTCTTGGGGAATTTGGTAAAGCTCAGGTGAATTCCTGCCTTTTCTCTATCTTCTTGATTCTACTCCCTTATAGAGCACTTTGATAACTTTTCCCACAAATGGAAACCCATATTTTTCTCATATTTGTCACTTAAGTTTTCAATTTCAGGATCATCTTTAACTCCTCTTCCTCATTCACCCCACAAATCCACAGCCACCAAATTTTGTCATTTCTGCCACTATATTTCTTACACTCATCCTCTTCTCTTCAGTCCCATACCTATCACCCTAGTTCACATCTTCAGCATCTCTGATGGGGACTATTGCAGGAACCTTCTCACTGTTCTCCCTACCCCAAGCCTCTCCCTTCTCCAGTACATTCCTTAATTGCCAACAAATTAATTTCCCTAAAATATAAATCTGATCATAATACTCCCTTACTCAACAAATTCCAGGAGCTACTTACTACCTCAAAGATCAAAAGTAAATTCTTCTGGTTGGCATTTCACAACCTGACCTTAATATGCTTTTTTAGTCTCATTGTACCCCTTCCCACATACAATGAGATTTAGTCCAACTGAACTTCTTACTGTTCCTCATACACAACAGTGCATCTACTTTCTCTGTTCCTTTGAATACCTTGACCACTAGGCCAGAAATCCATTTCTCTTTTCATTTATTTTTATTTTATTTTATCTATTTCTCTCAGAAATCCTAGCTGCCTTCCAGGTCCAGCTCAAGGATCACATTCTCCAAGAGACTTTTTATGATTCTTCCAGATTTGAGTTAGTACCTTCCCCTCAAAATCATTTTATACCATTTAAAATTTATTTTTTGTGTGTAGGCATATATGTACATATGTATGCATGTATGTGTGTATGTCAGAGGGAAGAGAGTACAAGAGGTTGAATGATTTATATATTCTGAAATTTTCCAAAGCAAACTGTTGGGAACTGGTAACAACACAAAAACAGGCTGATATTTGGTGAAAGAGGGGTGAGCACCAAGACTGTGCCTAGAAATAAGACTTCAATATACTTAGTCATGGATTTTATTTGTATAAATAAACAAATAAATAATAGGGTTTCTGATTATGGATATTGCTACTGGTACTATAAGTACTTCTATTCCTCTTCCTCCTCCTCCCCCTCCTGCTAGTACTGCCAATACAAGACTAAAAATCTACTCTTGCCTCTATTACAATTGAAATCTTTTAAAACAAGAAAAATGTTTTAACAACTTCAGTTAAAAAAAAAAAGACTCAGTTCAAACTTCCAAACTTACCTTCCTTTAAATGAACCTTAAACTCCTAACATCGTAGCAAGTCAACTTCTCCAGGGGGCTCAATCACCTCCTTCCCCCAGTTTCTAGACATTAATTAAAGAAAGGGGGTGTTGTAGAGCTTGCAATGACACAGAGGATGGAAGTTTTAACACTTAACCTTCTGAGAGGATGACAGATGTCATTCACACTTCCCTCGCCTCTGATCTGTTGAGCTGATTGGGGAAGGTACAGATGTAGGTCCAGAGGGGAAATGCGGGAGGGGGATGAACTCTTCCTGGATTTTTGTTATCATCACCTGTAGGGGAACCATCCAACTCTGCCATATGCTCATGTGAGATGACGCTGTATATTTTTAGGAAGTTTTAAAAGGGAGATAGCCAAAATATTTTTACTACACAGCAGGCAGTATTTCATGTTAAAGAGATGGGGGAATTGGAGGGGAATTAGTAAGCTTCAGAACATACTAAAACAATCAATATATACCCAAGATGGGGGGGAGAGGAGATTCCTGCAGAAAGTAGCTCCCTTTTTGGGGAGCAATTTCAGTTATGTGATTTTGGGAAAGTCACTTTCCTCATATGGACTTCAATGTGTTCATCTGTAATTGTTTTTCTTTTAGTCAGGGAAAGGGTTAGAGTGAGGTAAAGAAGAGTGAGTTAGGTTTTAGAAAGAAAAGCAATAAATTCAACGTTTTCAGGAAGCTTCAACATTCTGTATTCTATGATCTTAGGTTCCCTTTCACCTCTGAAATTCTCCATCCTACAACTGTAAGGTTCTTCCTCCTTCTTACATTTTTAAGATTCTGGATTCACTCATAAAATTCTGGATTAAGAAACAGAAGACCAGGGTTCTGGTTCTGTCTCTGACACTAACTAACAAGAACTGTGTGTTCTTGAACTAGTTACTCCCTTCCATTGGGTATCATTTTTTTAATCACTAAAATAAAAGAGTAAACTTTGGGGATTTCCAAAGCTCCCATTTCCTCTCTTATATTCTATACTCAATGATTCTAAAAAGCCAAGTTTGCAGTTCAAATGTTGACCAAAGTATCTTTTCTCATTCAGACCAGTAATTTTGCATTTTTCAGATCTAAGGCAATAGTAGCATTGTGATGGAGGAAATAGAGGGCTAGCCTTTGGAGTCAAGAGGGCTTTAGTGTAGGAGGAAAAATGTCTAATTTGGAGCCAGAAGACCTGGGTAGTCTGAGCAGCAGTATTGTCTGAGTAATAGTATTAACAATAGTCATAATAAATAGTCATAATAATATCTATCATTTATATCATGTTTTAAGGCATGCAAAGAACATTGCATGTATGATCTCACTGGATTCTCACAACAATTCTGTGAAATAGGTATTATCAAACTCATTTTATGGATGATGAAACTGAGACCGAGTGAGGTGTTCTTCCTAGGGTCATACAACTAGTAGAAACCTAATAGTATTTGACCTCATCTTCCTAACGTCAAGTCCAGCAAGGATGCTATCCATTCTACTTTTTAGGGCTAAGCGTCTTCACCTGTAAATTGAAAATGGAAGACAAAATACCATACAAAGTGTCTTCCAACTTTAAATCTCTCATTCTATAATGCCTCATTACCTTTGTGACCATGGGCAAATCACAGGGTCCCATCTGAGTCTCTGAATAAATGGGGGAAGAGTAGCTGATTCTCATGAGACTCAAGGGATAGGGGAAAAAGGAACACGGATTAGTATGGGGTAGGCAGGAAGGAACTTTGGAATGTGTTGTTCAGTTTCAGTGGGATTCTAGAAAGTCTGTTGCTATAAATTACAAGTAAAGATATATTTGGAAACAGCGTTAAACAGGAAGCCAAGCAGTTGCAAATATCATAGCAGGAAAACATTTCTTCTTTCTCAGTACCTTTGCAATGTACATGCATAGAAGGTACCTAAGTCTCATAATCTTAGAATTATTTAGAGGGAGTAAAATGTATGGATATATGTAAAAGAAAGTTGACCTGGAGAAAAGGAAGTTCACTGTTTAAGTCCTCCTGATACATACTGGCTATGTGAGCCTTGGCAAGATATTGACAGTGCTCTTGGTAATTTTCTAGCACTCAAGTTAGAGAGAAGGTGCCAACTTACATTGGTAGCTTCCTACACCAATAAAATCACAGGTCCAGTCACTATTTTATTATATATAAAACTGTACTGCATGTTCAGAAGGAAAACCTTCCATTCAGCAATTTTGTCTATATATGTATACTGTCAACATTCTTACTTGTTTTCTTCCAATCTAAAAAAAAGTAGCACAGCTTTAATAGCCATCATTTAATTTTATTCTCTCAAAAATGTTCTATTGATGTCCTTTTTTCCCAATATTATTGCCATTTTTCCACTTACTAATCATACTGGTAGTATCCTGACCCTGTCTTCCCTTATACAAAGAGTACAGTCAAACAGAACAATTTCAAGTGGTTCACAAGAAGATGCTATAAGGGAAGTAATGCTGTGTCATACTCAATATTTCACAAATAAGGAAACTGAGGCACATTGAAAGTTGGTTAAATGACTTGGCCAAGGTTATCTTGGTCAAAATCACTTGCAAAGTGGAAAAGGGAAGCCAGGCCTCGATTAACAGTTTTCTGATTTCCAGGCCAGTGATATCTTGAGTACAAAATTCTGTTTCTAGGGTATAAAGCAACTATTTTATGTGATTTTCATCAGATATTTGAGCCCTAGCATGCCTTTGACAACAAAATAAAGTTAACATGGTCTTCATTTCACTGGTAGCAACACATTATCTCTTTAAATTAATGTTTCAACCTAGAAAAAGTTCTATTTTTAAAATTTAACTCTACATTATGCAGAAAATAGGGAAAAGTGATATTTCCTTAATTGTTAACAGTGAATTCCCACTAATCTTGACTTTTTTCTTTTTCTTTGTTTAAAATTATTTTATTTATTTTCAGTGTTCTACACTTTCATATAACTTAGATTGTTTTCCTCCTCCCTCTCCCCTTCCTCCTCCTTCCCTTCCTGAGATGGTATACAATTTTACATAAGTTCTACAAATACATTCCTATTAAATACATGTTCACCTTAGTTATGTTGCATAGCTAAAATGAATGGGAAAAATCATAAAACAAAACAAAACATAATACAAAAGAAAATGATCTTCTACATTCTGCAAATTCCATAGTTCTTTCTCTAAAAGTGGAAGAAATTTGGCCTTAAGGGATTATTGGGAATTATTTAAGTCCTCGCATTGCAATGAAGTTCTAAGTCTACTAGAAAAAATCCTCCCACGCTGTGGTTGAAGCTGTGTTTAAAGTTCTCTTGATTTTTCTTCCTTCACTCAGCATCAGTTCATATAAATCTTTCTAGGCCTCTCTGAAGTCTTCCTGTTAATCATTTCTTATAGCACAATAGTATTCTAATACATTCATTTTTCACAATTTATTCAGCCATTCTGCAATTGATGGACATCCACTTGATTTACAGTTTTTTGCCAACACAAAAGTGGTGCTATAAATAATTTTGTACGTGTGGAACTCTTTCCCATTTTTATGATCTCTTGGAGATGCAGTCCTAGAAGAAGTATTGCTGTATCAAAAGATATGCACATTTTTTTAGCCCTTTGGGCATAGTTCCAAATTGCTCTCCAGAATGGAGAGTTCACAGCTCCACCAACAATGAATTAGTGTTCCAACTCTCTTGCATCTCCTCCAGTATTTATCATTTTCCTGTTTTGTCATGTTAGCCAATCTGATAGGTGTGATGTGGTATCTCAGAGTTGTTTTGATTTACATCTCTAATCAGAAACGATTTAGAGCAATTTTTCATATGGCTATAAATAGCTTTGATTTCTTCCTCTGAAAACTGACTGTTCATATCCTTTGACCATTTATCAATTGGGGAATGACATGTATTCTCATACATTTGACTCCACTCTCTATATATTTTAAAAGTGAGGACTTTATCACAGACACTGTTGCAAAAATTCTTTCCCAGTTTTCTGCTTCCCTCCTAATCTTCATTGCATTGCACTTTTTTGTGCAAAAACTTTTCAATCTAATGTAATCAAAATTATCCATTTTGCATTTCATAATGTTTTCTATCTTTCATTTAATCAAAAATTCTTCCCTTCTCCATAAATCTGATAAATACGATATTCCTTTCTCCACTAATTTGTTTATAGTATCAATCTTTATACCTAGATCATCTACCCATTTGGACTTTATTCTTGTGTACAGTGTCAGGCATTGGTCTATGCCTAGTTTCTGCCATACTGTTATTCACTTTTCCCAGTAATTTTTGTCAAACAGTGAGTTCTTATCCCAGAAGCTGGAATTCTTTGGTTATCACACAACAGATTGCTATATTCATTGACTACTGTGTCTTGGGTACCTAACCTATTCAACTGGTCTACCCTTCTGTTTCTTAGCCAGTACCAAGTTGTATTGATAGCTACTGCTTTAAAATACAATTTGAGATCTGGTAGAGCTAGACCACCTTCCCTAGCATTTCTTTTCATTAGTTCCCTTGATACTCTGGACCTTTTGTTCTTCCAGATGAATTTTGATATGATTTTTTCTAGCTCTACAAAATAATTATCTGATAATTTGATTGGTATGGTACTAAATAAGCAAATTAATTAAGGTAGAATTGTCACTTTTATTATATTGGCTCTGCCCACCCAAGAGCAACTGATGTTTTTCCACTTGCTTAGATCTGACTTTATATGTGCGAAAAGTGTTTAAAATTGCATTCATATACTCCCTGGGTTTGTTTGGGCAAGTAGACTCCCAAATATTCTATACTGTCTACCGTAGCTTTAAATGGAATTTCTCTTTCTATCTCTTGCTACTGGGCTTTGTTAGTAATGTATAGAAATTCAGAAGATTTGTGTGAGTTTATTTTGTAGCCTGCAACTTTGCCAAAGTTGTTTATTATTTCAAGTAGTTTTTCACTTGATTCTCTGGGATTCTCTAAGTTTATCATCATAGTGATGAATTAGTTTCTTCTTTGTCTATTCTATTTCTTTTTCTTCTCTTATTGCTCCAGCTAACATTTCTACTACCATATTGAAAAAATAGTGATGATAATGGGCATCCTTGTTTCACCCCTAATCTTATTGGAAATGCATCTAGCTTATCCCCATTGCGTATAATGCTTGCTGAAGGATTTAGGTAGATACTGCTTACTATTGTATGGAAAGTTTCATTTATTCCTGTGTTCTCCAGTGTTTTCAATAGGAATGGGTGTTGTATTTTGTCAAAAGTTTTTTCTGCATCTATTGAGATAATCATGTGGTTTCTGTTAGTTTTGTTGTTGATATGATCAATAATGTTAATAGTTTTCCTAATATTGAAACAGCCCTGCATTCCTGGTATAAATCCTACCTGATCATAATGTATTATTCTCATGATTATTTTCTGTATTCATTTTACTAAAATCTTATTTAAAAATTTTGCATCTAAATTCATTAGAGAAATTGATATATAATTTTCTTTCTCTGTTTTGGCTCTTCCTGGTTTAGGTATCAAAACCATATTTGTATCATAAAAAGAATTTAAGAGGACTCCTTCTTCCCCAGATTTCCCAAATAGTCTATATAGCATTGGAATTAACTGTTCTTTCAATGTTTGATAGAATTCATTTGTGAATTCATCTGGCCCTGGAGATTTTCTCCTAGGGAGTTCATTGATGGCTTGCTCAATTTCTTTTCCTGAGATGGGGTTATTTAGTATTCAACTTCCCCTTCTGTTAGCCTGGGCAATTTGTATGTTTTAAAACAATCATTCATCTCATTTAGATTGTCAAATTTATGGGCATATAGTTGGGCAAAGTAATTTTGTATTATCGTTTTAATTTCCTCCTCACTGAAGTTGAGTTCACCCTTTTCATTTTTGATAATGGTAATTGTTTTCTTCTTTTATTTAATCAAATTGACCAAAAGTTTATCAATTTTATTGGCTTTTTCATAAAATCAAATTCTAGTTTTATTTATTAGTTTAATAGTTTTCTTAATTTCAATTTTATTAATCTCTCCTTTGTTATCACTATTTCTAATTTGGTATTTACTTGCAGATTTTCAATTTGTTTTTTTTTCAAGCTTTTTGAGCTGCATGCCCAATTTATTGATCTCCTCTTTCTCTATTTTATTCATGTAGGCACTTAAAGGTATAAAACTTCCTCTAAGAACTGCTTTTGTAGTATCCCATAAAATTTGGTAGGTTGCTTCATTATTGTCATTCTCTTGAATGAAGTTGTTGATTATTTCCATAATTTGTTGTTCATTCCTTAGGATTAGATTGTTTATTTTCCAATCAGTTTTTGGTTTATGTTTCCATGGCCTTTTATGACATATAAGATTTATTGCATTATGATCTGAGAAGGATGCATTGACTATCTCTCCCTTTCTGCACTGGATTGTGAGGTTTTCATGGACCAGTACATGGTCAGTTTTTGTATATGTGTCATGTACTGCTGAGAAAAAGGTGTATTCCTTTCTATCCTCATTCAGTTTTCTCCAGAGATCTCTCATATCCACCTTATCCAGAGTTATGTTCACCTCCTTAACTCCTTTCTTGCTTATCTTGAGGTTAGTTTTATCAAGTTCAGAGAGGGGGAGGTTGAGGTCCCCTACTAATGTAGTTTTGTTGTCTGTTTCTTCTTGTAACTCTCTTAACTTCTCCTCTAAGAATTTTGATGCTATACCACTTGGAGCATGTATGTTTAGTAATGAGATTGCTTCATTGTCTATGGTGCCTTTTAGCAGGATATAATTTCCTTACTTATCTCTTTAGAGTAGATCTATTTTTCGCTTTGTCTGAGATTAGGATTGCTACCCCTGCTTTTGCTACATCAGCTGAAGCACAATAAATTCTGCTCTAACCTTTTACCTTTACCCTATGTATATCTCCCAGTTTCAAATGTGTTTCTCATAAACAACATATTTTTGGATTATGGTTTTTAACCCATTCTGCTGTCTGTCTCCATTTTATTCACATTCACAGCTATCATTACTATTTTTGTCTTTCCCTCCATCCCCTTTCCCCCTGTTTATTCTTTTAGTTCTCTCTTCTCTATTCCCCGCCCCAATAGAGTTTTAATTTTTGACCACCACCTCCCTCAGTCTTCCCTCCCTTCTTTCAGCTCCCCTCCTTTTTAATCCCCTTTTCCCTTACTACTTCTTCTCTCCCTTTTAGCCTCCCCTGTCTTTTCTTTCTCCCTTCTCCTCCTACTGCCTACAGAGCTAGTAGTATTTCTATATTTACCTGAGTTTGTTGTACCCTCTTTGAATCCACTCAGATGAAAGTACCTCTCAAACAATACTAATCTCCCTCCCCTCTTTCCATCTACTGTAATATATTTTTGTCTCTTTCTGTGATGAAATTTATTTTTTTCTTCCTCCTCCTGTTCACATCTTTCATTACAATCCCTTCGCGCCCTTAAATCACATTTGTCATTATCATATCATTTAATTCATACCCATTCCCTCTATCTATGTATATCCATTTTACTTTTCATAACAAATATACCATTTTCACGATTAACAAGTGTCATCTTCCCTTATAGGGATGTAAACAGTTTGTCCATATTGTGCAACAAGTTTTTTTTTCCTGTTTACCTTTTTATGCCTCTCTTGAGACCTGTGTTTGAAAATCAAATTTTCTATTGAGTTCTGGCCTTTTCATCAGGAAGGTATGGAAATCCCTTATTTCATTGAATGCCCATCTCCTTGCCTGAAATATTATGCTCAACTTTGCTGGGTACTTAATCTTTGGTTGTAGTCCCAGCTCCTTTGCTCTATGGAATGATGTATTCCAATTCCTACAATCTTTTAATGTAGAAGCTATAATATCCTATGTGATCCTGACTATAGCGCCACGATATTTGAATTGTTTCTTTCTGGATGCCTGCAGTATTTTCTCCTTCACTTTACAGTTCTGGAATTTTGCTATGATATTCGTTGGTGCTTTTAGTTTGGCGTCCCTTTCAGGAGGTGAATGGTGGATATTTTTGATGAGTATTTGGCCTCTGGGCCCAGGACTTCTGGCAATTTTCCTTGATGATTTCTTGGATGATATTGGCTCTTTTTTTCTTTTCTTTTTTTTTTATTTTTAAATTTATTTAACTTTTTACATTCATTTTCACAAGATTTTGGGTTCCAAAATTTTCTCCCCATTTGT
>CM053769.1:404511543-404547244 GCA_028658325.1 Potorous gilbertii
ACAAATGGGGAGAAAATTTTGGAAATTTTCTTGTGAAAATTCTTGTGGAAAAATCTTGTGAAAATGAATGTAAAAAGTTAAATAAATAAATTTATATTAAAAAAGAAAAAAAAGAACAGTGTTTGACATACAGTAGGTTTGTAATAAATGCTTGTTGACTTGAAAAAAAATAAAATGGGAACAATAATGTGAGCATCAAATGAGATAATAAATGAAAATCATTTTGCAAATTTTAAAGTTCTAAATCAATCTATTCTTATGATTGCCCAAGGTAACAAAGGCAACAAATAACAAAGTTAGGTTTCAAAACCAGATCTTTAAAGTTTAGATGCAAAATGAAGTGATGTCCCCACATAATACTTTGGTTTACATGATCTTATTCTTGACCGCAGCTAACTGGGATAGCACTTGGTTTAGCTGAGCCCTTCTATACTCTCTCAAGGCATCTCTTGTCAACAATGGACAGATACTCTCTAGGAGAGAAGTGTTTCTACGCCTGGAATTCAATGGGCAGAGAATTTCCATATTTTTTACAGGCTTATCTTAGGCCTTTCCCGGGGAACTTAACAAAACAAAGCTATGACTAGACATACCCAAGAAGGTATTTGGGGATCCTAGGATTTATAGCAGGAAGCAGCCTTAGAGATCATCAATTCCAACCATCGCATTTTACTGACATCTCAAATTTGCCCATAGTCATGTAATAAATTAGTGTTCCAGTCAGAACCAGAACCCAAGTCTTCTGATTCCAAATAAAATGCTCTTTCCATTATACTATGTATTGTGAAATAGGCAAGAAATATCTTCCAGATTAATCTGAACAATGTTAAATACCCTGCTAAGGAATTAGGCCAAGAGATAATAGTTAAAAAAAAAACACTATCTTGAAATCCCACCCCCACACCCCATACACACATCTCCCTACTACCTTTTAGCATCAAATGTAATAGAAATAGCTAACAGGAAATTCCTTTTTCATCCTCATGACTTGGGTTAGCTAATTTAAATGAATTAATGAACAATGTGTGTGTGTGTGTGTGTGTGTGTGTGTGTGCGTGTGTAGTCAAGTTCATGAACATGCTAAGGAATGTTCTCAGCATTTGGAAACACATTCAAACAATAATAAACCAGAATCAACCCATATCCCCAAAGTGGGTGCTGCGGGTCAATTATACATTATTCCCATGTTCTAAAGACCTCTTGATCAGGAGGAAACAGCAAAACAAGTGACTTCAGAGATGTTATTAGTATAAATACAGTCTAGTCTCCCATTATCTCCTCATCTGTTATTCCCCAGTTAATCCTTGGGTAATAAAGAGATGAAAAATGATGGTAGTTTGTTTACACTATGCCCTGGACAAGAAGGCCAACATTTCCCTGGGAACAAAGAAAGTCAAACCAAGTCATCTTCCCATTCCCAAAATGGATAAATGGACACATTAAGTTCCTAGGTAAGCAAATAAGGAAATAATTACAAAAGCTAACATTCTTAGAGCATATAGCAAAGTGTTTACCAGATGCTATCTCACTTTATCCTCACAACAACCCTGGGAAATAGATGCTACAATTTTTTCCATTGTACAAATGAGGAAACTGAGGCAGAAAGAGTAAAATCACTTTCCCCATGTCACACAGTAAGTGTCTGAGGTCAGATTTGAAGTCAGGTCTTTATCAGTCCAGGTGTAGCACTGAGAGGTCAAAATGGGGGGGAAGTAATAGAAAGGAGACCAATAGGTATGTAAAAGAGGGAGGTGACATGTCTTGTATGGTTCCTGAAGGCGCCAGTGGGTGTAGTTATAGGAAGATCAGTAGAAGGAAGAACTGTGTGATTAGAGCTGTACATCAATGACTACTCTAGTCATTGGGATTTGGAACAAAGCATTCCAAATCCCCACTCAAGGGTGCATCATCAGTAGCATAGAAACTAAATGTGGCACATTCTCCTCAAGGGAAATCTGGACATCTCTGATCACAGGTTACTAGGATGACCCAAACCCCTCAACATGAATGATTCATCTCCCCACATTAGATAGAATAGAAATAGCTGCCGTTTTTATATGGATTTACATTTTCAAAGCATTTTATACATGTTGCCTCGTTTAGCTCACCATGCTGTGAACTGGGAAGTATAAACCCTAATATCCTTATTTTACACTTCAGGAAATTGAGGCTGGACTAGCTGTGAGACCTTAGAGAAGTCCCTTACCATCACAGGGGGCTCAGTTTCCTCATCTTTCAAATGGGTATAATTATACCCATCTTATCTTCTTGAAATGAATTTTGTTGAGAAAAACACTTCAGAACACTCATAAGGATAATATTATTCTTGACTCTAAGATTGAGTTTAGCTGATGGAATGATAAAAGATTTTGAAATCTGGAATCTCAGAGTTGAGAGGTTGTCTAATATAATATTCTACCAGAATTTAGCTTCTCCTTTGACATTTCCCCTGACAGGGGCTTCACTATCTATCAATTCAATTCAACATATATTAACCACTTAATATATATATGATTCTCTGCTCTGCTGGGGATTAAAAAGAAGATGCAATGGAGACTTTCTTGAATGGAACTTGTCATCTTAGAATTCATCAGTAGTATAGACAAAAGAAGATTTGATGAAGTAAGAAGACAGCAATTTAATCTTACTTCTTTCACTTATTAGTTTTTTGTTTTGTTTTGTTTTGCTTTGTTTTTAGCAGGTGGGTAGGGTGGTTGGTGTTATTTGGATGGAGGTATAGACCTCCAGTTCCTGGAGTTCAGTGCCAATTTCCACTTCAGTCTCCAGATCCTGGAGACCTGTTCAAATATGGCTTCAAGATACTTCAAGACTAACTATGTAGCTGTGGACAAGACATTTAATCAATTTCTGCTTCAATTTCCTCATCTGTAAAATGGGGGTGATAATAACATCTGTCTTCCAGAGCTATTGTGAGGATTAAATATATTTGAGCAAATATTTGTAGAGCATTTTGCACAAAGCACTGTATAAATGTTTTATAATATAAATAATGTTTCTCCAGTTACATGTTAAAACAATTTTAACCTGTTTTTTAAAGTTTTGAGTTCCAAATTCTATCCTCCCACCTACTCCTCATCAGCCCCCCAGTATGAGACAGAAAACAATCCACTATACTATATACATCTGTTGCTATTATTTTGCAATTTGGTACAAGTCACATAAGATCTCTAACTCCAAGTTCAGGGCTCTTACCACACTGACTAAATAATCTCAAAAGTTCCTTAAAGCACAAAGATGTTCTTATTCCAGGAAAAAATCCTGAATTTGTCCAATTTAGAATGAGAACCTCCAAAGAATCATAGACTTAGATTTACAAAAGACCTCAGTGGTCACCTAGTAAATCCAAACTCTGACTCAAAGAATAAATCCTAGAGATAAGACCCCCCCAAAAATGCTCATTTAGACTCTATGTGGTGACAAACTTTGATGGAGAACTCCACATGTTCCCAATTTGTTCATTACACGTTTTTATAGCTCTCCTTGTTAGAAAGTTTTTCCTTTGCATTGCACCAGACAATGACTTGCAAAAACTCTAAAATAAACAATGAAATCTAAAGGGCAAAAACTCTCCTACTTTCTGGGTTATTTCTTCTAGAAGTCCAAGTTACTAAAATGATATTATTCGATTCTCTGTTATTTCTGCACACCTTCCAATGAGGGTTTGTTCCCAATCCACCAGGAGGAAGTCAATTTTTCTTTGCCAAAAAGTTCAAGTGATATAGGTCAATGACTTAGAAAGATTCTGTGGGCATTGCTGTGGTTCTTTTGCATCCTATATTCTTTATAAGCGTGATACCTTCAAGAGAAGGTAAGAAATGTCTGAGTGTTCTTCGCAACATGCATTTTATTAGACCCAATAAATACTGAAGAACTTGGGCTACGTGATAGTAATTTGCAGTTCCTTGGAAAATATTCTCTGAGAGTGTTCCTTCTTTAGTTCTTCCAAGATATGTCATTGTGTTGGTTGAGTGCTTATTCAGTATACAGAATGCTGAATCTGGGGGTCAGAGGTCCCAAATTCAATCCTTAATAGCAGTTTTGAACCTACATGAACTTGAGTTGTTACCTAACCATTCTGAGCTCAGTTTTCTCCTCTTTAAAATAAGGAGATTGAACGAGAAGAACTCCAAGGTCCCGTACAGACCAAAAACTATCATTGAAATCCCCATCCTTTTATGATTTAGTAGATAGCTTTTGAAAATTGTAGCTAATCAGGGAATGAGTCTCTTCAAACTTATGGAATCCAACTGAATTCTAGTAGAGACGTTTCCAGCTTGGAAGTATCTGAAAGAACTTTGAAGCCTATGTCTACTAGCATGGATTTCACAAGCCCAGCATTGCCTCTACACCATGAGGTACCAGAATAGGACTTAATGTTTCTAAAATATTTTATGGAAATATAATATCATAGTATGTCAAAAGTGGAAGTAATTTTACAATGCAGAATATCAGAGATGGAGGAGATCTTAACCCCTAGAAAGTTAAAGATATAAGTAACACCGGCAATCAACTAGTACAAATGCCACCGCCAATGTTACTTGGTTATGTTACAGGGTAGCTAGATCTCACAGTGGATAGAGTACCAAGGTGCAAGGTCTGAAGACAACATGACTCATCAACCTGAGCTCAAATCCTAACTTAGACACTAATTAGCTGTGTGATCCTGGGCAAGTCAATTAAATCTGTTTGCCTCAGTTTCCTCATTTATAAAGTAATCTGGAGAAAGAAATGGCAAACCACTCCAGTATCTTTGCCAAAAAATTCAAATAAGGTCATGAAGAATTGCACAAGACTGAAAAATGACTCAACCACAATAAAAGTACAGTTTATAGAAAACCAAGGGAAGAAAAAAAAAAGACTTTCCTGGGTTCCCACAGGTAGCATTTGCTTCCAGATTTATTACTCTTTTTACCATAATGTCCTGCTTAGTTACAGATTTGAGGGTTGAGAAATAGATTTAGAATAACATAACCCTAACTGTTAACAAATGTAATGGATCTTAGAACAATAAAAATAGAAAGACCTTAAAAAAAAATCTAGTCCAAGTCCCACATGTTACAGATGAGAAAATTGAGATAAAGTGAAGATTATTTTCCCCATTTGACAAATGGGATAACTGACATTCAGAGAGGTTAAATGACTTGCCTCAGGACATATAATGAGATAGTATTGGAGATACTATCACTGGAGGTTCCAGGTTCTGTGACTCCTACTTTACTGTCCTTTCTGAAAACTTCATTCATGAATGGGATTTGTATTGCGCACATGCATTTTCCCCTACTAAAGGACATTAATATTTCATATGATTTTCCTTTACCCACTCTATCATCTAGCTAAACTTATTTACAAGTTTAGCTCTCCCTGTCTCTCTGTCTTTGTCTCTCTGTGTGCGTATGTGTGTGGGCGTGCGTGTGTGTGCGCCTGTGTCTGTTTCCATTTCTATCTGGGTCTCTTTCTGTCTTTCTGTGTCTCTAGTTATGTCTCTGTTCATATGTGTGTCTGTGAATCTGCTTGTTTATATGTGGGAGGTAGAATGGGGATTGGGGTTATTTTCCCCATTTTACAGATAAAGAAACTGAGTGTTAGAGGAGTAAATTGAGTAACCCCAGGTCAAACTGCTAATGACATCCAAAATTTGGACTAGAACCTGACTTTCTGATATCTAGTTGAGTGCTCTTTCATCTATAGAATGGATGGAGACAGAGTCTGGAATCAGGAAGACTTGTCCTGAGTTCAAATATGGCCTCAGACACTTATTAGCTGTGTGACCCTGAGCGAGTCATTTAACCTTTTTCGTCTCAGTTTCCTCATCTGTAAAATGAGCTAGAAAAGGAAATGGCAAACCACTCCACTATCTTTGCCAGGAAAACTCCAAATGGAGTTACAAAAAGTCAGACATTATTGATAAGTGACTCAACACAGAAAATAATTTAAACTTTACCTAATATATGACATTAATGGCAATCTAAGAGGAGTTCTCTAGTAGCATGCCACAGGACCTTTTTAACTGTCCTGTTCTGTTCATTACTTCTATCAACTGCTTGTATGACAGTAAAGATGCAACGATTACAACAAGGTGGGAAACACAGACAATACTTCATTTGACAGCATGGGGATCCCCAAAGTTCTTAGTGGGCTAGTACAGACTTACCTTTAACAATATGTAATATACTGCCCGTGACATCACTAACCAAACAGGTATAAGGTTGGGTTATAAGACTATATAGCAGATTGTGGGAGGAACCAAATAATGGAGACTTTAATGGCTTAGCTTGAAAGAATGTGGTGGTGTAAAACATAAAGCTAATGCAGTCTTAAAGTACACATATAGAGACACAGTGTGAAAAGTAAGGGGAGTGATGAGTCCACTGTCCTCTGCCTTGATCAGAATATACCTAGAACACTGTATTCAAGTCAAAGTATCATCCTAAGAGTAGTGTAGAAAGAATTAGTGCTCAGGTATGAGTTAGAATAAATGATCTCTATTGTCCCTTTCTGTCTCTGAAGTCCTAATTCTGGGATTTTATCAAAGAGATAAAGGTTAGACTTGTGCTTACATTGTTAAAGGGAACTACTGGATGAGGAATCTCCATCCCTGCAGGTTTCCACTTTCTCTGCATTTTATCACTTCAGAGAGTTGCTCTAAAACATTGAGAAAGCAAATAACTTGTCCTGGGTCCCACAGTCAGTATGTGTTAGAAGCAGAACTCAAATCCTGGTATTTTTGATCCCAAGGTTAGCCTTTGTCCTCAAAAAGCAACGAACAGGGGCTCCATTAGTGAATTAGTACATGAGAGATTGGCCATCAAATGCCACCACCAACACCCCCTTAGTTACACACTCTCTACAAATATTTCATTCCGCTCCAACCTACTGTTCCAGCTCCATTTGCACCCTCCATATATTCTAGTCAAATTGGAAGAATAATCTGCCCCAACTCATTTTTAGAGGCTGATTCCCTTGTCTAGAATGCATTCACATCTTGTCTCTACTTCTCAGAGTCTTTGTCTTCCATTAAGGCTAAACTCAGGAATCTTTTCCTTGCTGAAGTCTTTCTCATTGATGTTCTCTGCCTTCTCAAATATGCTCTATTTCTTATCAATGTATCACTCTCTTCTAAAAAATAAAATGGGAGTTACTTGAAGGGATTGTTTTATTTCTGTCTTTGTATCTCTAGTTTCCAGAAAAGTTCCTTGCATTTAATCACACTTTAAAATGTTTAATTTACAGTCATCAATCAAGAATATTTATTAAGTTTTTACTGTCCAGAGTAGAACTACAATGGTGAATGCCTTAACTCTGTGTCATAGGAGGAGCATTAGAAGCATCTAGAGATATTTAATATAGAGAAAAGAAGGAAATATGATGGATGTCTTCAAGTATCCAAAATGCTACCCTTGTAGAAGACGAATTAGACTTGTTCTGTGTGGTCCCAATGGTAGGTACAAATTGACATGTGTAGAAACTGCAAAGAGCAAAATTTATTCTTGAAGGGAAATAATTTCCTAGCAAATAGAATTCTCCAGATGTCAAATGGAACCATCTCAGATTCCTCCCCCTTCCCCTCACTGGAGCTTTTAATTCTTTTTACGGAGATGCTGCTGAATGGCCACTTGTTGTTTATGTTATAATAGGGATTCTTTTTGGGGTATCGGATAAATTAACAGGCTGCTGAGATCTCATTCAACTCGGAAATTCCTCAACTCTATGACATAATAAACTGCTGACATTTATAAAATACTGCCTAGTTTCAAATTTCTATCACATTCATTTACTCATGTGATCTTCCCAACTACGTTTCAATGGATTCCAGAAAAGGAATTATTATTTCAATTTTATAAATGGGAAAAAATAGATTTGGAAAAAAATGAAGGAACTTTCTCCTACATTACACAGCAAGAAGGTAGGAGATCTAGGGTTTGAAACGTAGATCTGTTCTTTTGACATCAAGTCCAATTCCCCTTCCATTCACAAACACATGTGCTAACACACAATTCACACCTAGTTAGGGCAGGCTAGTAAAATCACCAGAGCCATTTTTATTTGGAAGAATACAACCTATTCTATTTTAAGGCTCTCTACAATCTGGCTTTAATCTATTTGTCCAGATTTATTTCATAATATTCTCCTTCACTCGACCTCTTACAAAGGAAAGAACAAGTAGTTGAAATATATCTAATGCCAAGATTATAACATTCATTGGGATAAACAATCTATTAAGTTTAGTAATCAGTGTATATAACCAGAATAGTTAATACAAATAGGCAATAAATTAAACCTGAAATTGACTGACCAAGAAAAGCAAGCCAAACTGGATTGCCTTTGGGAATTTACAAAACTCTTTTAATGACACTAAGCTTCCCGTGGAAATAAAGACATATTTTTAATACTAATCATCTGCTAAGTAAAGTCAACAAGCATGCACTATGTTCCAGGCACACAAGTACTGTGAATACCAAAGAAGGTAAAAACAGTCACTGCTCTCCAGGAGCTCATATGCGAATGACAGAGACAGCACACAAACTATGGACAATTAAATTGTATTACAGAATAAACTGGAGACAATTGTGGCAGTAAGGCATTAGCATTAAGGAAGTCTGGGATAGGTTTCTTGATGAATGTGGGATTTTACCTAAGACTAGATAGAAGTTGGGATATGGAAATGAGAAGGTAGAGAATTTTAAATACTGGTGTTTGGAGATGGAGTGACTTTTTTAATTAACAGGAAGGAGGCCAGTGTCATTGGATGGAGTATGTGAAAGGCAAGAAACACTGTAAAGTTAGGAAAACCCCAAGTTACAAAGGGCTTTAAAAGCCAAACAAAAATCTTATTTTTGGCCCTCGGGATAACAGGGAGCCACAGGAGTTTATTGAATTGGGTGGTGACATGTACTTTAAGGAGATCAGTTTGGCAACTGAGTGGTGGATGGACTGGAGTTGGAAGGGACTTTATTCAGGGAGTCCAGGTGTGAAATAGCCCAGGTGTGACATGGTGAGAGATTATAGAAGCATGGTATCAAAGGATAGATGCTGAGTGAGTAGAATTGATAGAACTTGATGATTGATTGGATAGGAAGATTAAGAGAGTGAGGAAGTGAGACATACATCTAGGTTTTGAGCTTGGGTGGTCAGGAAAATGGTAGTGTCTTCAAAATTAACAGGGAAGTTTAGAAAAAGAGAAGGTTTGGGGTGGGAAGGGAAAGATAATGGGTTCATATTTAAGCCTGGTTAGCTTAAGAAGCGTATCAGATATCCAGTTTGAGACAACGATATGGAGTTGGAGATACTAGGTTGGAGGTCAAGAGAAAGATCAGGATTAGGTGAATAGATCTGAAATCATCTGCATAGACATGATAGGTAATTGAATCCATTTAAGCTGATAGAGTCTAAAGAGAAGAGGACCAAAGGCAGGGCCCTGTAGGACATCCATGGTTAGTGAGTATGACATGGGTAAAGATATATAGGATTCAAATCTCAGGCCTGCTACTTATTACCTATGTAATCTTGGACAAGGTATTAAACTGTACTAGGCTCAGTTTTCTTACCTATAAAATGATGAGTCTAAACCAGATGACCTTGACAAATCTCTTCTTGCTCTAATGTCTAGGAACCTAAAACCTCTACCTAATAACTCTATGGCTAGTTGCCAGGATGTGCTTTCTGGCCACACCTCAGTCCTATTTCTCGATCCTAGTAACAAGGGTGGAGAGTAATGCACACAGGCATGAACAGACAGGAGAGAATTTACAACAGGTCCAGCCCATAAGCGCAAATGAACTTAGGAAGCCATGCCAGTGTAGGTCAGAAATGATAACAAAACCAGGGTGTAGTACAGAGAAACAACAAATGGTAAGCCAGACTTGGAAGAAAGAGGCATCAAAGGGAGGAGAATAGAGAAAGGAAAGAGGATGAAACTGTTAAAACTAAAAGACCACACAAACTCACCCGGCCACCAGGCATCAATGCATGCCTAGGAGTTAATAACTCTTCTCTGAGGGAGTCAGTTGGACTTGCAAGATCACACTACATTTGCAAGCAAAATTCCCTAGCAAGGGTTGAGAGCATCCTACGTTCGGAGTGGGGCAGGGAGGGGGAGCAATGTGGAGAGAACATAGGGGAGAAGACACCTCCTCCTACTCCTCTCCTCCCACTCCATCATAGGACTTTCATGAGGATCAAATGAGTTAAAAGAGGTGAAAGCAGCATGAAACAACAAAGTACTCTAGAAATGTATCAGGGTTTTGTTTTGTTTTTTAATTACAGACATAACTTCTTGCTAGGAGGGATCAGACAAGGCTTCTTGGAGGAGATGCCATTGCATTACCGTATTATTATAACTACTGTAAGTATTCCATCATTTATGAAGCAATCCAAAGTGATTTAAAGTATATTATGTATTATATATGTATATACATATATAATACATGATACATAGACATATTTTATATTACACATAGAAATCATATATAAGGATATACATATAAATCCTCACACAAATATACATGATAACAGGTAACATTTGGAATACCCTATTCAGCCCTTTAAGGTTTTCAAAGTACCTTACATCTATTCTCTCATTTGATCCTCAAAATAAAAAGCTATGAAATAATTTCTAGCATCATTCCCAATGTAGAAAAGAGGGTGAGTCCAAGAGAGTTTAAAGGACTGGCACAAGGTCACAGAACTAACTAGTAAGTATGAGACAAGATTTGAACTTAGATCTTCCTTACTTTCTAGGCAGCAAAGTATTTATGCCATATAGCTGCCCCTGTGAATTAGCAAGAAGTTGCGTTATTCTCCTTGTAAGTGAGATTAGGAAAGAGAGAAATTGTATAGCAAACTGGAAGCATATACTACCTGGAAGTAGGGGATTAAAAACCAAAACTTTTTTTAATGCCCAACCCTTTATATACATATCTCAAGATTTTTTTTTCTTCATGATGAGAACCCAAGGAAAAATATTATGATTTTTTTAAAAGTAGGGAGCTATTACTACTAATAATAATTCAAATTTCCACAGAGATTTGAAATTTACAAAATTTATTTATCACAAATATCCTATGATAAAAAATAAAGTGTTATCATTCCCATTTTACAGATAAACTGAGGTAAAGAGAAATTCATATTGGACTATATCCAGGTTACTAAGACTATTCTTCCCAGAATGGAACAGTTTTTGAAATCCTTGGGAGTAAAGGGACTTTGGCCCAGTAGTCAAGTGACAACAACAACCAAAAAATGCTATCCATCAGGGAATGACTATATTCACAGAATTACTGAATTCTAGAAGAGTAAAACCAACTTTTAGGGCAACTCATCTAAACCCTGCCCAGCATACAATCTCCTCAACTCATCTATACCATCTTCAATGAGAACTCACCAAACCTTCCCCTTGATACTTCTCATCGATAGGCCCTCAAATACCCTAGAATCTCAGTTTACCAAGCTCCTCAACTTAAGCACAATGCCTTAGTTTCCATCTTACTCTGGTTTTTCTCTCAGTACCTATAACATCCATCTGTCCCTGTCCCCCCTCACCCCGGAACACCCATCCTTCTTGGCATTTTTCTCACCCTGGGAAATTCCTCTACCTTGCAAGCCCTTTTCTCCCTTTGGTGAATTCCTCTCAATGCCTACATTTTGGGGATGGACACTGGCTGGCTAAACTTCATTCCATTCTTGGCTCTGCTGCTGGCTTCCTTTGAAACCATTACCCTATAGGGTACTTCATCCTTTGCAATCTCAACTTTTAAGCTCATTTTTCTGTTACCTTACCTCATTAAAATGTAAACCTCTTGAGGACATAGGCTATCTTTCTTTTATGCTTGTATTTTTATTCCCACAACTTACTATAGTGTCTGTTAAGTAGTAAGTGCTTAATAAATATTTGCTGGCTGTCACTGTAATGGTAATCTGAATTGGAAAACCTTTTCTATTCATTAATAGGCCCATTAGGTTACATGAAGTCTGTGGTGGGAGGAGTTTGCTGAATGAGTGGAGCAGGAAGAGGCAGAGCTAGAGCAGAGCTGAGAGGAAGTTAGTCCTGTGAGCAGTCAGACCTAGGAAGGTTCCAGGCTCCTGGGTAGCATGAGTGATTTTGTGATTGTGATTTTGTTTAAGAGATCCTGCTTTTGATGAGGGCAGTGCACCTGGTTTATGGGAATCCTAGCAGGGGGAAGGCTTGGGGATGGTGCTGTCCTCTGCATTGCTATTGTGTGTATATTTTTGTTGCTGTGATGGATTTGGGTCTGAATAAATGTTTCGGTTCTGACTTCCACGTGGAGAATCTGTGATATCTTACGATTCTGAATTGCATCATGATATTTATGTGAATTTTGCTACAAATTGCTGCTACAAATGACAATGGGGATGGGTTTATGAAATAACAGACTTCTGTTTGGAGACAGAAAGGCAGAAGAGACAGAGGAAGAAATGGATGTCCTAGGGTGGGAGTATTTTTGTTCCCCCTAGAAAATGAATGGGTTAAAGGCACAGGGCTTTGTGAAAACTGGGAACTGAGGCTACAGAAGGGAGAACCCAGATACTTAGAAAGATGTTTGCAGGGAATGAGAATGGGACCAGGGAATGAAATGGCAGAGGTATGTAGGAGAGGCTGGGCCTTGCTAACAGTCTACAGAATTGTATGTAAATGCAGAGACAGATAGGCTGCTGGAGGAGAAGACTCAGATGGAAAGGGAGTTGGCTGGTTTGCAGAAAAGGCTTTTTGTCCTGCAGTGTTCGGGTGTCCTTTGGGAGAGGAAGCTGGACAATTTTGGGTGGTAGAAGAGAGAGCTGTTGTTGGTTTGTCTCATGGGAGGTGAAAAGTTTACAATAGGAAAGTGAATGCAGCCCTTGCACAGGCTGGGCTTGGTTTGGCGTAAATACAGGCCAGGAGGATGTGTGGGAGGAGAATGAAACAAGTGAGGAGGCTGTTTGACCAGTACGAAGAAGGAAGCAAGGGAATCAGGGGGACCCTAGAGTGTTTGGGGAGGTAATTGAGGATTTTGCTTAGCAGGAGGTCACAGATGTTTTGAGCTGGTTCACCCAAAAGATGGGAGAATCATTGGCACCTTGGATAGTGAAAATTAATGAAAAATTTACGTTTTCTCAAGATAGAAAAATGAATAGCCAGTAAGTAGATTCAGGGTTAGAGTAGACTGACAAGAAAAGAGTGGTCTGCTGCTCTGATGAGAGTTGGGGTAGATTTTGGAAGAATGGGTGGCATTCCAACTAATAAACTATATAAAATGTGTCTAGCCACAAATCATTCTGAAACATTGTATCCAGGTTCATCACACCTGCAGGGAGCATGGGGGCTTGGCCAGGCCCCAACTCAGATGAAAAGAGGGTATACCTCTAGCCAGAAGGATGACCCAGGGATTGCAAACTGGAAAACAGTAAACGGTAGGGAATGATGAAATGATAAAGCGTTCCTGGACTCCAGAACATGGCTGACCCTATATCTACCTTACTTCTAGTTGTCTCCTTGTTTCTTTTTGGTTTTTTTGTTTGTTTACCATGTTTGTCAGATTTGTTTTCTGCAGACTTAATACCCTCCACCTGTGCCTGATCACTTAAGCCAGATGTCACCCACTATCCATGACTGTGCTATGTCATCTCTGGACCTGAAGTTGACCAAACTCTGGATGCCAGCTAAAGAACTGATCTCTCAAATGGGACTTGTTGGGGCAGGGATAGCTCTACATCTAGTCTCAGCAGGAAGTAGCCATTGAAGAAGAGACCTTCACCCCTTACCTCAATTGAGATTTTGGGCCCCATTTGTTCAAGGGGAGAATGATGGGGTACTTGTGCTCAAACTCCATTCTAAAATATTTTGTGTGCCCATTTTGTGTGATCCCTATTATATTGTGGTAAAGTTCTGTTGATACTAGTTGCCCCACCAACTTATGTAATAAATGTGAAAGCTCTTAGGACCAAGTATAATAGTAATTTGACTTGGAAAAACATTCCTATTCATTAATAGGCCTATTAAATCCCATGGAGCCTGTGGTGGGAGGAATTTGTTGAATGGATGGCACAGGCAGCAGAGCAGAGTTGAGAGGAAGTTTGTCTTGAGAGCAGTCAGAGCTAGAAAGGAAGCAGGCTCCTGGATAGCCTGCTTGTGATGAGTGTAATGCACCTAGTTTGTGGGAAGAAGCCTAGCAGGAAGAAAGCTTGGGCATGATGTTGTCCTCTGTATTTTTATTGTGTATAGATTTTTGTTGCTGTGATGGATTTGGGTCTGAATAAATGTTTTGGTTCTGCCTTCCATGTGGTATTTTTACGATTCTGAATTGCACTCTGATCTTCATGACTGCTGTGCTTGCTGTGAATATTGCATTAGTGCTACAGTCATCAACTTCCATGACCTACACATTGGCAACACAGTGTAATAGAAGGTTCACTAGATTTGGAGTCAAGGAGCCCTTGATTTGAATCTCAGTTATTATCTGCTGTGTATGACCTTGGTCCGGTCAATTATCCTCTCTGTCTCAACTTATCTCTGGAACTGTGTTGTGAACAATAGTCTTGGAGTAAATGTCTCTAAGAACACTTCTACATGAGCTCTAGTGAAAGGAAAATCACTACTTCCCAAACAACCCATTCTATTATTTGATGATTTTATTTCATGGAGAATTCTTTGCTGAGGAGAAAAGCATCTTCCCATAACTTTCACCAAACAAAAACTCCTTGTGAGCTTGAATTAAGGTCAAATTTGTGGAAAGGGAAGACTGAGTCTTAAGATAAATTCCTGTGGCAGTTCTCTATCATCCAAGTGAAATAAATGAAAAGTAGAGGGTCAGGCAAAGATCTGGGGAAAATTTAAGGAGGAATGTGTCAGTTTGTTAACTGTGCAGGTTTGAGAAGGTTTCAAGGAAGAGCAGGAGCTTAATTGTGTTTTGAGGAAAGGGAATGACCTTAATACAAGGAAATAGGGGTAGGAGCATTACAATTAATCTGTTTTTCATGAGGCATGGCATAAATAAAGACACAAAGGTGAGAAACATGAACAAAAAATAAATAAGAATCGGGGAAAGACCAGTTTGGATAAAACACACAGTACCTAAATGGAATTTGAATGCAGAAAACACAATAAATAATCATATGACTTCTGAATCTTTCTGAAAGAAGCTTTTTCCAGTCTTTCTTGATCTCAGCACCTTCCTTCTAAAGTAAACTTCCATTTATTCTGCATATATCATGCTTCTACTTAATTGTTTGCATTTGTCTTCTGCAATAGATTGTGAGTTCTTCAAGAACAGAAGCTGTTTTTTGCTATCTTTGTATCTCTAGCACCTAGCATAGTGCATGGCACATAGTTTATATTTAATCGAGGCTAGTTAATTAGTTGGCTGGCTAATAGAAGAACCATTTTTCTGAGTGTCCCAAGGTGTGAGTTCTTATGTCCATACAATTATCTATGTAATGGTGATAAGTTATTTTTCCTCTGGAACTCAATTTTCACCTTTGTTTAATAAGATTAGATCAGACTTGGGTTATCTCCAAATTCCTTTACAATTCTGATATTCCATGAGTCTAAGCATTCTTCCAACTCTGACATTTCATGCTCTTGGGAATGTAAGGTCCTTTCCTACTCTGACAGCTTATGATTCTGAGTCCATTTTAGTATGGAAATTAGCATGCTCTCATATATGTGTGTATGTATGTTTATGTGTACTTGCATGTGTGTATGTAAAATGTGTATATGCATATGTGTGTATGTATACGTGCATGCAGGTGTGTTTGTAGTATGTATTTCTTTATAAGGGACATACTTGTCCATAAAGGGTTGCATATTGAGAGGCAGTCTGAAAGATGAGATTATGGAAATGTGCTCTCTCTTCCTCCTCTTCTTCCTCATGTAGCCCACTAATCCTGATTCAACAAGATTTTTAATTCCTCCTCCGTGGCTATACAAACAATTTTCTGATCCTAAGACTGACGCCAGTCGAAGACTAGGGAAACTCTCTGGTAAAGCTGTAGACAGGTTTTTGGTGAAATTCTAGCTCATAAATATTTGCTTAATCAACCTCACCCATAAATCACCAAGTAAAATAAACAGAGGGTGAAAAATGTTAAGTCTTTAAATGCGCACTGACAAACTTTCCTAGAGAGCCGATATTTTCTGTAACGGCATTTTTATTTATGCATTCCTATATTCCACTTTGACGGGGGATTATTTTTCTCACGGCCAACTCAGGCTGATTGATGCAGTGTGGCTGCTCACTTTCAGATAGGGCTGGTGAAGCTGCAACATAAGTTTGTGGCTGTATTTAAAATAGGGAATACAAAATGGGTTTAAACTTTAATATTTCATAGAGACATTTAGTTTTACAAGTAATTTATTTTGGAAGCTTGCATTTCTGCCTGGCCACTGTTGATTCTGACTAAGTTGCTGTCCAGATCCACCTCTGCATATTAATGTCTGTCATTGGCACTGGACACATTAAAAGATTTCAGGCTTACCTTATCATTGGGAGATATTTAAAGAGCCTTGCAGGGAAGGAAGTAAATGTTTTCCTCAACATTTATATAAGGGTATTGGTTTTTCATACAATGACTCTAATTAACATATCCTTCTCAGACAAGGGAAAAAATAAGCAATATTTACAACAAACAATTCTGTAAATCATGGAAGATTTTAGATGTAGAATTGAATAATTTTTTAAATCACAAATATTTCCCATCATCTCCCCACACTTGGGATTTTTTTAACCCAACTAGAAAGGTTTTTTTCTTTGTTTGTTTTTAATGTTTACTTGCTGAAAATAGAAACTATAGAGAAAAAGATTCTCAGAATAGAAGTCAATCAGGCTTTGAATAGAAATAGGAATCAGAATCATATGAAATAATGAAATGTCAGAGCTAGAAGTGTCTTAGAATCCTAGAAAATAGAATGTTTGGTGTTTTGCATGACTCCATTTGTGTAATCTTTATCAATTTACTTGCCTTTTCAGTGGGGAGGTAGAGAAGGAAGAAGGGAGAGAATTTAGAACTCAGTTTTAGTTGCAAATGATGAAAAATGTTTTTGTATATAACTGGGGAAAAATAAAACAGTAAGTAAAAAAGACTTCAAAAAAAAGAAAATAGAATATTGGAACTAGATTGTGCATTACAATCATGGAATGTAACATGTAAATGGAAGAGATGTTAGAAGCATGAGATGCAATGACGAGGATGGCCCCACTTTCCTATATGGTCTTGATATATACTACTTCTCTTTCTATACTCTGTCATATCACCAGACTTATTTTCTTCCTGATTCTTGAACATGACACAACTCCTATCTCTGTGCCTGTCATGTCTGGATCATGCCTTACCTCCACAACTTTGAACTCCCAATTTCCTTCAAAACTAAGGTAATAATCCACTTCTATAGGAATTCTTTCTTGGTTTCACCATCTAGTGTTTCACCAAATTGCCTTGTAGTTATTTTCTATGTGTTTTAACTATACATATATATATGCATATCTATAATATATATGGTGTATGTCTATATTGGTGTGTATGTATATATATACACATATATACATATGTCTCTGTATGTGTGTATACATATATACATGTATGTATCACCTTCCTGATGGAATGTAAGCTCCTTGAAGGCAGGACCTGTTTCATTTCTGCCTTTGTAGTTCTAACACTAGCACAATGCCTTAATAAATGTTTGTTTGAATAATTAATTGATTAAGCTGTAAGAGACCTTAAAATTCCTCTAAGAACTTCCTTTGGTTCATTTTCAAATGATTATAGAACTTGCTTAATTACGGTCCCTTCCAGGGTACAGGGTTACTGTAAAAATCAAGGAAGATGACGGGTATAAAGCCCTCTGCAACCTTATAGTACTATATAAAGTAATATCATTATAATTAATATTTGCAATTCCAGAGAATTAGAATTAATATGAGTTAAGGATAAATACTGTATGCATATCTGGTAATATCCCCTTTGGCAGATGCTATCTTCCTAGTCAGATGACTAACTAAAAGGGAGCAAACATAATATCCTATTATATCTATTGATTACTCATATTGAATACTCATAAGTATTCAAAAAATGAATACTTAAGGCCTCTTCTCTCAGAAGATGTCTCCTATGAATTTATTAAAATAATTAAAGAATATGACAGATGTGATTGCAGAGATAATTTTGTTCAGTTACCTATTGAATAGTACCATCAAATGAGGCATAAAACAGGGAAATATATGCTCACCTAAGGTGCTTATCAGTGTCATGGTAACTATCCTGCATGGTCCAAACAAGAGAATAATTCTTTATCAATTATTTCTAAGTTATTCTAATTGCTAATGATAATGTATTAATGTCTTTGTTCCCTCGAATACTTACAAAGCTGACAGTGAAATCCATAGTCATTTGGAAGAGTTAAGAGATTGATCTAGCAAGGCACACTGGAAATACAAAGTGGAAGAAAGAAGCATAATCCACAGGATGAAGTATATATTTGGATGAAGAACACATAGAATTAATGCTTTGATAATGTAGATGAACAAACTAAGCCTAAGATAGAATGAGATTAATTTTGTTAAATTTTTTTTGGAAAACTGGACAATGTTTTCAAGGTTGCTTACTTCTACAAAAGCCCATTTATACTAGAAAAAAAATCTATGAAATGATCTATACTTTAAATTATGGAACAGAAAAATAAAAATTGTAGGTAATCCCAATCACAGTGAGATACATTCTCATTGCAAGTAGGCTACAGCATATTAGCAACAGTCTGGTTTGTGAGTTATATAAAAGCAAAGGGCACCCAAAACTATAAAAACTCGTAGCCCAGTTTTAGAGTAAGAAGGAAAAATGAAAAATCCAACTTACACTATTTTATGGAAGATTAAAAGACTGAGAAGAGAAACCCAATACTTTGAATAGATATTCTATAAGGGAGTTTTAGGAAGACATGAACAAGGATATGCAACAAAGTATTCTTGGCATCACTTTTTGTGCTAGTAAGGAATTGAAGACACAGTGGATGTTCAAAAACTGAGGAATGTCTAGTCTAGGGATAGGGAACCTGCAGCCTTGAGGCCACATGTGCCACTCTAGATCCTCACATGGGGCCCTTTGATGGAAGCTAAGTTTCACAGAACAAATCCCTTTAATAAAAGGATTTGTTCGTTAATACATGGATTCAGTCAAAAGGCTGCCCCTGAGAATCTAGAAGGCCATATGTGGCCTTGGGGCCACAGGTTCCCCACCCCTGGTCTAGACAAATTGTTTCATGTGAATGTAATGAAATATTATTGCACCTGGAAGAAAAAAATATATTCATAGACATGTGAAAAAGTTCATCAGGCACAGACATAGTAAGTGCTTAATGAATATTTATTGACCATGACAAAAACAGAATAAAACTAGTTATACTTGACTCCTCAGGTCTTTTCCAGTCTTGAATCTGTGATCTTCTGAACCAGGAAAACAATAAATATAATGAACACAATAATTTAGATTTACAAAAAAACCTGTCACCATAGAAAGCCACACCCTAAACTGAGTAATTTTGCATAATTATAAGACTCAGCCCTGACCCTCAAGTGTAGGTGAGAACCTTTGCTACCATCCTCCACTACTTTTCAAAGCCAGAGGGGACAAGGGGGGTGTTGGAATATTTATTATACCATCATATTCAGTTGATATGTTGGATAGTTTTTTGAAATGCCTTTTTCCCCTCTTTTTTTTACTTTGTTATGAGGACTGGGTCACTGGGTGCGAGACTGGGGAAGGGTATAATTTGACGATGATAGAGAAAAGTGTTGTAAAAAAATTAAGTCACAGATAGAAACCACATAGAATGAGAAAGTATTAAGGAGTTGTGCTGTGCACCAGTCGACCCAGAGGAAGCATATTCACATTCAAACTAACTACAAACACAAACATTGCCCAAAAGGACATTCCATGTTGGAGACCACTAATCCATGCTCCTGAATATAAAACAAAACCTTCCTCACTTTATAAATGACACAGTTGAAGCCCAGAGATGTCAGGTGTTGTGTCCAATGTCATGCAGTTTGTGGAAAGTAAAATCTAGTCCTCTTGGCTGCCAATTCAGCGTTGTTTGCTTGGCACCAAGCTGCCTTGTTGAAATTTCTTTCTAAGTGCACCTATGATTTGATTCTTTAAACAAGGACTAGCCAGGCTCACCACCAAATCAAGATCCCAACTATAGCAAGCAGAACTTGGAGAAGTTTTGAATAAGTCCAAAGAAACAAATTATTTAAGCGGTGATGTAAACTATTGTTTTGGGAAGATTGTCATGATGTGAGATATCGATAGGCTTTAAAAAAAAAACTTTTGTTGTTCCAAAAGTATTATTATTCCAATTACTTTATAATTGTATATTGTAATATACCGGTTCCCTTATTATCAATTTGTAATGGATTTGTGTATAAATATTAACATAGTTCAATAACATAAAAATGTTTCCACTTCCCCCTAAGCACAAAGATTTGGAACCAGAAAGAACTCCAATGGTAATTTAATCCAACATCTCCTTCCTTCTCATTTCCCCATACTCACTTTGGTGTCCTCTGACTCCAAATCAAGTTTTTTTTTCCACTGCACCACTCTATTTAATTCTCAAGCAATGCTTTCTTGCCATTGTATAATTCTGCCTCTGATAAAGGATCTGATTAGGAAGTTGAGACCTAGAGAAATAATGTGAGGTTTGTTTGGGTCCCCCCCATATTCCATCTCAGCCTGCTTTGTGAACACAATGCATTCTTAATATTAACAGCTTTCTGAAGTTTAAATTACAGATTTTTTGAATAATTACAAAGGCCCTCACAGTATAGTGTTCCCTCTAGGGCATACCTTCCTCCACCCTAAAACTCTCATCCATAGACTAGTTGTGATGACCAGTCATAGTCGCATAAAGATGATAAAACAATTTCCTTTTACTCGTTCAAAGGTGGGGGACTATAGGAACCAAGTATTTCATACAGTGTTAGATATAATTGCTTTGTACTGTTTTGCTCAAGTTATTTTTCCCCCTTTGTTACAAAGAGGGGTTTGATGGAGGTGAATGAAGCATTAAAAATAATAAGCTGTGGTACAAGATGGATTTGCAGTTAAGGGAGATACTTTTTGAATATTGGCACTACTACAAACTTGGAAGAAAGGAAAGGAAGGAAGAGAGATTGATGGAGAAAGGAAAAGAAGGTAGGGAGGAAGGGGAGGAAGAAAGGAAAAAAGGAATGAAAGAAGAGAGGGAGAAAGGAAAGGAAAAAGAGAAGGAAGGAAGGGAGGGAGGGAGGAAAAGAGGGAGAGGGAATATGTTGCATCAGACAATCAATAAGTGCATTTTCTCATTATTATATCTCTCAGGACTGTTTCACTATTAATAGTCACATTATTTGTTAAGTGATTGTTCACAATGTGCAGTAAATATCAAAAGCAGCAAGACTTTACATACACTATCTTCTAAGATCAGAGATTTCAAGTCCTAAGGGACCTTAGAAGACATATAGTCCAACCCCTTAACTTCACAGAAAAAGAAGCAAAGGCCCAACGGGGTAAAAGGATTCTGGAGGTTATAAAAATTGTAAAGAACAAGGGTAGGATCCAAAGTCAAATTCTCTGATTCCAAAACCAGCGTCTATCCCACTGCACCCTGGCACCTATTTCAAAGTAGGGTTAGTCTTTCCACTGTTATCATGCTTCTTCTGATAAAGAATGTAATGAAAAGGTCTATCATAGTGGGGTGAGGGGAGCTGATCATGGTGAACAAAGATGAAGACACTGTTAGCAGTTTCCTGCTGGGTGGCATCAGGGAGTTCAATAAACATCTGCCAGCCAAACTTTCTGGTGGTGGAGAAGGACATGACCATCACTGAAATCAAAGACACCTTCTGTTTCTAAATCGACATGACATTGGTATCATCCTTATCAACCAGAATATTGCTGAAATGATACAGTATGCATTGGATGCCCACACTCGTTCAATACCTGCTGTTTTGAAGTTCCCTTCCAAGGAATATCCCTATGATGCAGCTAAGGGCTCCATTCTGCACCATGCTCCAGGCGTGTTCACTGCTGAAGATCTTCACTAAGGGACATCTCATATCACCCTTCCCTATATATTGCATTCCACTACCAAAATGAAAAGGAGGAGGGCTTGTTGTACTTGTTATTTATTGGACTCTGAAGTAAATGTAAGACAGAAAGAAGACTGGAAAACAACATAAAGCCCAACTCCTCAAATGTGTCCCTCTTCTTCTGTTTCCTCCTCCTTCTCCTGGTGGATTTTGTGCCATCTTTGTCTTATATCAACACTTTATTAAATTTCTCTAGAAAAAAAAGAATGTAGTGAAAGAAAGTCACCTTTTTCAACATCAAATCCAGCCAGCCCGGATGATTTTAAACTTAAGTGAACTCACTAAGAGCAAATTCCATTGCTCTTTTGAGAAAGAGATGGTGCTTCAGGCCTGTGTTGAATGCCAGAGCCTTTTGAAGGTTTACATTCATAGATGGTATATATCTTTGAATACTCTTTTCCTGCAAGCGTGTCAAAGAAATAGAAGATCTAATTTTGCATCCAAAAGAGTACACAAAATGCCAATGCAAGAAGAGATTTTGAAATTTTGGGGTTGGATCAAGTTCAGGATTACAATCAGTGGAAAAGGTTGTGGTTAATCAGCTTTGTAGCTAAGAGGGAGGGTGTGTGTCATGGCTGACTGAGTGACACAGCTCAACCTTGGAGTAGCCAATCTTTCCCACCCTCTCCTACTACCACTTTCCTCTGTGCCCTACCCTGCCACCCACTCTCATCCAAAGCCCAAGATATGGGAATATTTACTCGTGGTAAATACTGGTTACATCATTTTAACCCATGAAAGCTTATACTTTTAAGAAAAATAACTGAAGCAGAAATAATAAAGTCCTTAATTGCAATGAGACTGTCATATTTGCTCTGTTAAAGATTTTTGGGGCCTAAAGGTAAGTCATAAATTGAGTTGTCACTATGGCAATACCAAGTGGGTAACTTCTCTTTGTTCTCCCCTCAGCTAATCCATATCTACACTGGCCACAACAGGCCCAAGGACAACAGTTTTGAAAGGAATCACAAGAATTTGAAAACGCTGCATGGCTTAATAAGGACTCAAAAGACTTCTAGGTACACTGGAGCACAAAATATCAAATGGTGCATGAGATTCAGTTGTACATTAATTTGTAGTTTAAGATGTAACCAGTCATGTCTTGCTACCAAGCTCACAAAATAGGAGTGTGCATAGACAGGATGTATCTGTGTGTGTATATATGCAAGTATGTGTGTGTGTGTGTGCACATGTACTTACACACCTGATCCAGGCTCTGTGATCTTGAGTTACCTAGGTTCGTGGTCTATACACTAGTTTATAAAATTCTTTCATCTCTGTCTCATATTGAGTGGTGTTGAAATGTCCCAAGACTATGGGGAAACACCACGTTGAAAGTTCAAATTCAAATTCAAAACCACAGCATGAAACACAGATCTATCACACATCAGAGCTGGATTCATAGACTATAAAATATCAGAAGTGGAAGGAGCCTTAACAATATTGCAGTTCAACTCTCCTCGTCTTACATACTATGAAACTGAAGCCTCTCAGGGAAATGAATTTCCACAGTAACACAGCAGAGAAGTGGAAGAGATTCTTGATTCCTCATTCCTACTCCAGTGTTTATTTGCTTATTTTTTTCCCCATTAATCATGCTGATTTCCTAGTTGATAAAGAGCATGCTTGGAAAAGAGGTGCTAAGCTTAAACTGAGGGAACTGAGTGTTTGTTCTTGGGGGGTTTTTTTTGCTATAGAAAAAGACTTGGATGAAACATTGATATGTGAGTGGGAAAGGATAATTAGCACCATGGAAGTAAAATATTAGGATTTCCAAATTATTAAAATTAAGCAAAATAGAAGTCTTAGATAAAGTGCTAAACTTTATTTTTTCTTCCGAATTTAAAGAACACCAAAAAAAGGAGGGGATAATTCCCTATACAAAATAGGGTACAAAAGAAGAAATGTGAAAATGTAAATCTCTATTATATACAGCTTTGTATGCTTAAAGTTTATAGTGAGTCCAACAGGTTACTTCCAAAGTTCTCCTGCTTATCTGTGCTTCCTTATAAACTTCTTTCTGTTCTCTTTGTACATTTTTAAAAGATGTTTCAGTGACCACCATTTCCTTCTCTTCTTTTTTGGCAAGCTCTTTGCTAGCTCTCCCTTCTACCTTTCTTCCCCCAACCATTCCCTGGACTCTGCATTCAAGAGCTTCTGACTGTTACAAAATAGCTTACGTGCAAATACTAGCATATACTTACTGTAAGTTATCAGAAGATGTAACTTTTTTTTTTAATATGACTAAACAAAATTAAGTTTGTTCTCATAAAGCTACTGTTTGAAACTGTGGTTAGTAATATCTTTATCACAACATCAAAAAATGGGTCTTTGGCTTGCTTTTTTTTCTGTTTGACAAACATTCAACTCTTAATTTGTAACCCTACTGAGAACTCTGTAGTATGAGCCAATTTCTGGAAGCTTCCTTGCAAAAGTATATAAGTCCCAGACTTCTTGAGTCAAAAAGATACAGTTTTAGAGAAACTTGGGAAGACCTGGATGAACTGATACGAGATGATATAAGTGAAATCAGAAAAAAAATTGATATATTATTATTTTTTTTAAAAGCAACTTTGAAAGTTTACCAATGAAATGCCTAATCAATACAACAACCAAACATGACTTCAAAGGACAAATGATAAAACATACTACTGACCGCCTAGCAGTCCTGGTCTGTCATTTCAGAGACTCGAAGTGCAAAATGAGATATATCAATGTTCAATTTGTTTTGCTTGACTGTATGTATCTATTAATATTCATTGTAAATTTTTTTAATGGTGGGAAGGGAAATTTAGTTAGGAAAGATGAGCTAGTGATAGTTTAAAAATGAAATGAAAAATAAGACATTGAAGTATTTTTATGCACAGAAGATAACAGAAGAAAGTTCATAGAGAAACAAAATCAGGACAGTTTTGAAAGTAACTAGATGGATTTATTGCATACTGTAAAACAATAAACTATATATAATTGAGATGCCAGGTTTCATATATAATGTTATTTCTTTTCTACTTTGCATAAATTGCTGTTTTTTGTTAGATTCAGAATAGAAAAAAATTTAGTTAAAAAGCTTTGATTTATGAAAATATTGTTTACATATGTATATATACATATATGCATGCATATAAATGTAGTATATGTATAAAAATATAGTAATGTTTTGTAGGAACAAAAAAGACTTGGAAAGAAAATGAGTGTACATTGATTGGGGAATGGTTGAACAAATTATGGCATATTAAATATAATAGAATAATATTATACCATAAAAAATGACGTAGAGGGATTTGGAGAATATAGGAAGATTATGAATGGAGAGAGAGGAAATGAAGAAAGTAGAACCACTGAAACAACGCAGTTAAACTCTGACGAACTGAATGATTTGTACTAGAAAGTGGAGAAGGAAATTCATCTGCCTTCATCTGTAGAAAGAAGAAAACTATAGATATTTAATGTGCTGTCACATATGATCTTTGTCTTGGATGGTTTTGCTTTAACATTTTCATATTTTGATTTTTGACAAGGAAGCATTCAAATTAGAGTGTAAATGGGTGAAAATCATTGCTGTGTTAAAGCAAAAGGCAATAACATAACTTTTTGAGATGAAAATTAATGTAGAATGGGAGAGATGCTGTAACACTAAAGTCAACCAAAGCTGCACCATTTTCTTAATGGAAGATAAAGTGTAAGGGAGTGATCTTGAACTTGCAAAGTTCTAAGATGTATTAAGGGATATATTTGTTAATAGTAATGATGTCTGTCTAGACTAATGTTGTTGTTCAGTCATTTCAGTCACATCCAGCTCTTTGTGACTCCATCTGAGATTTTCTTGACAAAGATACTGAAGTGGTTTGGCATTTCTGCTTCTACCTCATTTAATAGATGAGGAACTGAGGAAAACAGGGTTAAGTGACTCATCCAGGGTCACAAAAGTAATGTGTGTCTAAGGTCAAATTTGAATTCAGGAAAATGAGTCTTCCCTATTTTCCGGACCAGCATTCTATCTACTGCTCCACGTTAGCTGACCAAATTAACTTTAGGTTGTTGTTTTGTTTTTAGCCAGGTATATTAAGGAAATACTGTAGATATAATCTACCTAACTGTCACCAAAGCACTTGCCAATATCTTATGCCATCTCTCTGTAAAAATGTAGAGTTTGGGGCTACTAGGTAGCCCATGGTAGATTAGATAATATTAATAAAGTCATCTTAGAGGAAGATGTCTAGAGAAGTGCCCCAGGTACATGCCCTTGGCACTCTGCTCTTTAGCATTTTCATGTTAAATGAAAAATTTAAAACTAGGGTGAAGGAATAGATAACACTTACTTAGCAAATTATATGACAGTGAGGACAGCTCACTTGACAGATGATGAAAGAAATCAATAGGTTAGAACAATGAGCTGAATTAAATAAAATAAAATTTAATAGGAATAAATGTGTACTTTTTATACTTGGCATCAGAAAATATATTGTACAAATATATAGTAGGATAAGGATGATTAGATATATGAGCTCATGGGATTCAAAAGACTTTCCTATTGTTGTGTGATATGTCAGCAAAAAAAATATCTTAGGATGCATTAAAAATTAGACTACTAATAGTTCTGCATTGGATAGACAAAAATATAGTGTACTTCATTCTGTGCTGGGCACCATATTTTAGGATGAAATTTATAAACATTTCCCGAAGAGGGTCACAAGGTCTGGAGATTATGTGCTATGAGCCAAGTCCAACCATGACTGTCCAGTGCTTCAGGTTCATGTTTGTCAATGAAATAAAAAGACAATGGTAGACCACCTAGTAGTTAATAAGTGGAAGTTTAGTTGACAGTAACATGGAAAGGATGTTTAGCAGGGAACTGCTTAATTAGAGCACTGATCTCTTTCGGCATTTAACATGCAAAGTAGGATACCAATCAGGACTTGGTATCTAATGGATAATTGGACAATTTGGGAATGCGTGTGTGTGTATATATGTGTATGCATATATGCATATGTACGCACATATATGTATACATACACGTGTATATATACAGATATACACATATGTACATATACACATATATGTATATACATGTACATATGTGTATACATATATACACATACACATAAATGTATATGTATGTATACATATATATTATTACAAGACTGGTGATTTTTTTCAATGAGAGAGGAAGGATGTTGAAGGAAGAGAAAAATATTACTTGAAAAATAAAATATAAAAATACATATTTTGTATTATATAATATGTAATTATATATAATACAAATATAGTGTATAAAAAATATAAAATTTAATTTTTAAAAGGCATGTGTTGAACCTGAGGAAGGAGCTTTAACATGAGCTGCAGTTTGTTCTTAAGTGACCAGTAAGCTATACATCAATGGATTGAATTTAGTCCTCTGGACTAACCAAGTCTTAGGATAGTTTCAATAACATTTAAGAAAATACTAACATAACCAGTGTGGGGCAGATGCGGCTTCTACAATGCCTTGCCACGTGATAAGTTGAAAGAATTGGGTATGTTTTATCTAGAAAGTAGAAGACTAGGGAACTCATGGTAACTGTCGTTAAGAATCTTAAGGGCTACTTTATGGAAAAGGCATCAGATTTTTCTTGCTTGGCCTTGAAAAGCTGAAGTAGGTGCAATGGGGATTGCTATAAAGGAATACCTTATTAACCTTAGAGCCATTCAGAAATAGAATAGTTTGCCTCAGGTGACAGTAGATTCTCTGTCAATGAAGGTCTTCAATTGGAGACTAGATAAATATTTATGGAAGATATTACAGAGAGGATTCCTGTTTAGAAACCAGTTGAACCTGGTGACTTCCCATATACCTTACAAAGAAGAGACTATGTCTTACTTACATGATAGGCTCATAGGAAGTTACTAATATTAAATGCTTTGTTTCTACTATTACTATTAACCAAAAATTGAATCTCTCCATAGCCCTTAGGACAGTCTTCTTCATCCACACATAGACGTTTCAAAAACATTTGTTGTGTTTGATATTTATTTGTCTTTACACCAACCTTCTCAGATTCTCTCCAGAACATCGAGAAATCAAAAGATGACACCATTCAGAAAACAGGTAACAAGATATGACCAGATCTGAAATGTTTGAAGATAACAAGGTCACCCAAGAGAGGGATTAGGAGAAAAGAATTGTATTATAAAGTCCAAAGTGTATCCTTTACCTCCAATGGTATCAGACATGATAATAAACACACTACACACAGAAACAAATCATTCCTTCTCTCCAAAGTTGTAAGTTTGACAAATAATCCAGCCTTTGCAGTCAAATCATTCTTGCATTGAAAGTAGCATTCCCAGAAATACTTCAGTAAATGTGCTCACACATCAGCCATATCTTTTTAGATATAAACACTGTCTCATCTGCCATCCCCAGAAAGTAACTAATTGTCCAAGATGTCTTAACAAATAAGAGTGGAGAGACACAGGGATTTTGGGTATTCTTGCTAAAAGGAGTGCCCCATTGCAAATCCCTCTCAAGGTAGAGAGGAACTAAAATAGCATGCTTTATCTTTTATGAACATTTTGCTTTGATCAAGAGTGCTCTAGGATTTGTTTTCTCTGAGACACCAAGAGTGATCTCTTGGGTCAGGTATACAAGATAACAGGTCAATATATGTATGTGTATATATATGCTATTTTATATGCACTATTTTATGATGTGCACATCTGCACACATGTATATCATAACTTGGTAGGAGCAACAGTCTTCAGTGCTCTATTATGAGACTCTGGATAATAGGCATATTGGTTTTAACAGCTTGGGCTTCAAGGAAAAAAATCACTATGTCAATGAATAGCAATATTTTCCTAATTATAAGTCTCTACTTAAACAATAACCTAAGGCTTCTTTTAGCTATCCCCAAAAATCATTTTTAAATGAATGTGTGAAGATAATTGTGCTGTAATCCAGTCTCTCCAGCTTTCTGACATAATTTTTGTAGGAATATTAAAAGTGAAAATTATTGACACCGATATTTAGGAGGGTTCATTTTTATCAAAGAGGTAATTTGCACCTTTTTTAAATGTGTTGACGTATGGTGAGTTGTTAAAATACAAGTTACAGAAAAAATAAAATACCTCACGTCCCAGACTTAGTACATGGTGATCTGAAAGGATAAAAAGGCAAGTTCAGGTTTTATTAAGCATTTATTTGTAATTTTGTAAATAGCATCAATCCAGAAAAAATACCGTTATCAGGCTCCTCCGACTCTGTTACTGCTGAAGAGAAGCTCAGTGCTTTCTGTCAAATCATTTTCATTATCATACTGGGTACTGGAACAGCACCTGCTGTTTCCAAAGTTGATCACAAATGTTTTAGAATCCATAGGTGAGTGTCAGCAAGCGACAAAACAATAGAATGGGGAAACATGGAGAGATTATGTAAAAGCTATTTCCAGTTAGAAAAGTAAAAGAAAAACAACAATGTCAATGGCAATTCCTGAACTCTCTGAGAGTCATTAGGAAGTTGGATGACATTGGGAGAGACAAGGCAATCTGAAGCCACTGGACATGGAATCAAAAGACCTGAATTCCAGGTTTAGTTCTACAATTACCAGTTATGTGGCATTGTAAATCACTTTTTCCTTGAATCTCTGTTATCTATACAGAAAAGGAGTTTGGATAAGGTCACCTCAAAGATTCTGTGATCCACCTCCAAGGTTACATGATCTTATAACACAAAAGGTTCATGCTTCCAGTATTTAAGAAAAGGCCGTGAGCTCCAAATGATAGCAAAGATCAGTCTCAAAGTCACGTGGCAATCTCACTCCTAATTCCAAATGAGATAAGATAGAACCCTGGATTAGAGAAACTATAGATCAAGTCCTAGGTCTTTGCTATTATTATTAATTTTAGTTTTTAATTAATTTATTCATAGTTCACAACATTTAGTTCCACAAGCTTTTGAGTTACAAATTTTCCTCTTACCAAGATGGCATGCAATCTGAAATAGGCTCTCTATATAAATTCACAATAAATATATTTTCACATTAGTTGTGTTGCAAAGACAAATTATAACTAATAGAATGAGCCACTAGAAAGAAGAAACAAAACAGAAAAGAAAGAGAGCACATAGTATGTTTCAATTTACATTCAGACTCTGTAATTCTTTCTTTGGATATGGATAGGATTTTCCATCTTGAGCCTTTTGGAGTTGTCTTAGAATCTTGCATTGCTGAGAAGCGTCAAGTCTATCAGTGAGTTGTTGCACAATGTGGCTGTAACTGTGTACAGTGTTCTCCTGGTTCTGCTCAGTTCACTCAACGTAGTTCATATAAGTTTTTCTGAGGTCCGTTTGCTCATCATTTCTCATACCACAATAGTATTCCGCTACATTCATATACCACAACTTGTTCAATCATTCCCCAGTTGATGAGTATCCCCTCAATTTCTAGTTCTTTGCCACCACAAAAAGAGCTGCTATAAATATATTTTTACATGTGGATTCTTTTCCCATTTGTATCATCTCTTTGGAATACAGCCCTAGAAGTGGTATTGCAAGGTCAAAGAGGATGCACATTTTCATAGCCTGTTGGGCATAGCTCCAAATTGCTCTCCAGAATGGTTGGATCAGTTCACAACTCCCCCAGCATTAGTATTCCAATTTTCCCACATCTCCAATATTTATCATTTTCCTGTTCTGTCATGTTAGACAATCTGATAGGTGTGATGTAGTATCCAAGAGTTGTTTTGATTTACATTTCTCTAATTAATAGTGGTTTAGAGCATTTTTTATATGACTGTAGATAACTTTAATTTCTTCCTTTGGAAACTGCCTGCTCATATCCTTTGACAATTTATCACCTGAGGAATGTCAAGTCCCAGTTCAATCACTTTCTAATTGTGGGGTCTTAGAAAAGTTATAAAACATCTAAAGCTCAGTTTCCTCAGCTATAAAATAGAAAAGATAATCTATACTTCCTAGGTCAAAAACCTACTATGAGGATGAAATAATGTATATAAAAGTTCTTTGTAACTATAAGTGGTATACATACAGTGCACTACATTTAGACACTCTAAAAAGTGGTGTGATTTCCTTGATAAGGGTACTCCTTCCATTGTTATTGAACTTACATCATCTGTGTAGACTCATTCTTGCGATTCTTGCCCTTGTTTTCATATCAGCTCTCCATGTAGGTTCTACCCAATTACAGAAGACATCTCTCCATTTCTTACTAGTATTTGTCCTGTCAATCTAGCATTAATGCCTGCTAACTCAGGAATAGATGAGGTATGCCTCATTCTTTCATTAGCATGAAAGAAAACCTCATTTTAAAAATGAAAAGAACAAAAAAGAAGCCCACAAAGAGATTATTTATGCTACTTATAACCAATTTCTTGAAAGAAGATTTTAAAATGGGAAGAAAAACAATTATTATCAGCCCTCCTTCACTTAAGTCAAAGTGAACTGCAAATCATGTCATCATTTCCCTGATGTCATGATCCTCTTCAATAAACTCCAGCGACTTTCTATCACCTACAAAATTAAATTAAAGTCCTTTGTTTGTCATTTAAAACTCTTCACACCCTGGACCCTTTGTTTGTTACACTTTCCTCTCTTCGATGCAGCCTCTATAATTCAGCCTTATGGTACGCTGACTTGCTTTTCTTCCATCAGCCTTCTCTAGTCACTTGAATTGATTTGTCTTCTGTGTCTGGAATGCTCTACCTCCTCACTATATCTTGGACATTTCTAATTTCCTTCAAGAATCAGTTCAGAAGTCACCTCTGGCAGGCATTCCCTTTCCCCAACCCCCACCAACAGCTATAAAGGAAGTGTTCCCTAAAAAGAGACCTTCCATTTAGTCTGTGGGAAGTATCATGTACCTATCTAAATACATGTTTCTTCTCCTATTGAAATCTAAGTTCCTTAAGAAAAGGTGCCATTTTTGCCTATTAGGAGTAGGGTTTGGGAAACAAGATTACCAAGACTCAGCACAGAGCATAGTATAAAATAATTGTTTATTAAATGCTACTTTTTTGTCATTGATTGATTTTCCAGTTAATGCTTTTAAGTCATTCTTTTGAGTGTCTTAAATAGATTATAATATAATCCACAAATAGAGATATAGACTCTACCATCACTTATGCCTTAGTTTTTTCTTGTCTTCCTATTATAGTTAGCATTTCTCAGACTATCTCAAATAATAATGACCAAAAAAATGTTCAGACTTGGGTAATTCTTGTTTTCAGTGGGAAAACATTTAAATTTTCTCCTTCGTATATAACAAATAATGGCACGTTTTTAAATCAAGAAAAATCATTGTTTCCTTCCACAGGAAGCTCAGTCTCCTTACTCTACGCTTTTGCAACAGCTGGCTCTCATTCCTTGAATGCTTTGTCCCTTCAATGCCACAGCTCCTCAGGCTTTCTTGAAGTCTCATCTCAAATCCCACCAGGAAAGGAGGCCTTTCCCACTCTCCCTATCTTCACAATATCACTTTCCTTCGCAAATGATCTTCTATTTTCTCTGCATGGATCTGATATATACATACTTCGTTACGTCTGCTCCACTAAATATGAGCTCCTTTAGGAACAAAACAGTGGTACTCTTCCACTTCCTTTTTTTGTTATCCCCAGGTCTTGGTATAGTTCCTAGAAACTAGTAAGAAATGTTTGTTGGCCAGGTGACTGTTTTGGTGTAAATGAATGAAATAATTTTCCAAGATTATTTTTCTTACATCTCTTGATGGAATTTTCCTTATATTTCTGGTATGAATCTCACTTTATCTTACTGTATGTGTGTTTATTAAATGTTTTCATCAATATTTATTAAAGATAATGATGCTTAATTCCATATTTTATTCTTCTCTGGTTTGAAAATCAGAAACTTTTTTTTAATCCCATGGAAAGTACTGAGTAGAAGGACATTTTATCCATTTTGTAAAACAGTTTAGTTACAATGGGATTATTTGATCATTTAATGCCTTATAAAATTTCCTTCTGTCCCATTTAGTAGTGGTATTATTTTAATGTAGCAATTCATATTTCATTTCTTTTTCCAATGTTTATATTGCTATAATATTTCTTACTTGGTTAATTGGAGTATCATATATTTCTGTAGAAATGCTCCTATTTCTTCTATTACATTCTCAGTTAAAATGGTATATAATTTTGCATAATATTTTCTAGGATTTTCTCCATTTGTGTCTGTCTCCCTGTCTCATTTAGCTTTCTTTCTCTCTCCCTCACCCTCAGTTTTCCTCCTCATATATTTTTGTTACTTATTTGTCCTCATTATCCTTTTTCTTTTTTTATAAATTAGCTAATGGCTTATGGATTTTATTGGTCTTCTTAAAACAGCTTTTTATTAATTTAAATGGAAAAGTTGTTTTTTTCTTCAATTTTGCTGATGTATTCATTTATGTTTAAGATGTCTTCTTTTGTGCTTATTTTGGATATATTAATGAGCTGATTTTCTAAAACAAAATTTAACAGCCAACTCAGGTAAGCTTTTTCTCTTTATTAATATGAGCTATCAGTTAAAGAAATTTGCCTTTAAAAACTACATGAGCTGTCTCCCATAAATGTTGTTGTGTTATTATTCTTATATGTGGTGCATTTTATTATTTTATGAATTAATTTTTCCCCCCAAAATTTCAAGACACAATTTTAAATCTTCTTTCAGGACTATCTTTTAAAAATAATGTTTCCTTTATTAATTACTATTGAAACTGTATTTTGGTCTGTAAATTCTTTAAAGTTTCTGCATTTATTCATAAGTTCTTTAGTGTATGCAAAGTGATCAGTTTTTTTAATGTCGTGCACATTTGAATAAAATTATATTTTATTCTACAGTACATATATATAGAGTAGGGTGTTTTTTCCAGTTTTCTTTTAAGCTCTGCTTTTCTGCTGTTTGTCTTTTTGTTTAACTTACATTCTGAAAATGGAATGTTAGAATCTCCCAATACTAATGTTTTCTATCTCGATCAGAAGCTCTTACCCTTTTGTGGTTGTTATCATAGACTCCATTAGTACTCTGGTGAAACCTATATTCAGAACAATGTTCTTGTTGTTAAAATCATAATAGAAAGAATTGTTAAATTTCCATTCAAAGTTAATACAAATAAATATGTACATTTATTCCTACCCAGTTCAAGCCCCGCTGAAACCTGTCTACAGAACCAAGCTTATGATGATTTAGACCCTCTGAATTTCAGTTAACTTTTCCTTTTAAATTTAGTTGTGGTGCCATTAGACGTGTTATTTAATATCAAGAGACATTTACTACTCTTTACTCATAATTGAGTCCCTATGTTCACCTCTCGAAGCTTTTTAACTTGAAATCATTTTTATCCAAAATCATGACTTTAATATCACTAATTATCTAAAGTTAGTTGATTCATAATGTACTTTTCCTCAGCCTTTCTTTATAAACCTTATAGTCCTTTCTATCTCACATGTTTCCAATTGAAAGCTTTTAAAATCTATTCTTTCATATATTTATTTTATAGCCGAATGGATTCCTTTAAAATTAAATGTCATAATTGTCAACTTTGTTTTTACTTCTCAATATTGAGATGTAATATTCGCATCATCAGAAAAAAATCAAAGTTTGCCTTATTCAATTCTTCTACCGAAAATTTGTCAATGGCTCCATATTATCTCTAGGACAAAAATGAATGCATAGATAGATAGGTAGATAGATTGAAATATCGACAAATGGACAGATGAATAAACAGAAAAATAGGTAGATCGATAAGTAAACAGATAAAAAGAAGAAAAAAGAGATGGAGGAAGGGAAAGACAGAAAGAGAGAGAGAGAGAGAGAGAGAGAGTTCTCTGTTGCATTTGCAACCATTTAATCTGACTTCAGTCTGCTTCCCATTCATTCCTCTTCATTCACTCAAAATACTCCAACCAAATTAACTTACTTTCTATTCCTTGTATGTGATGTTTGGTTTCCAACCTCATGCCTTTGCACAAGTTTTCCCCAATGCCTGGGATGCTGTTTCAACGTTTTTCAACCCCTAACTCCCTTCAAGGCTCAATTCAGGTACCAAGATTTCCTAAAATCCTGAATTTCCTGAAATCTTTCCTAGTATTCCTAGCTGTTAGTGTTCAATTCTACCCTGGAATTACTTTTTAAATTTAATTTAGAAATATATTCTACTTCCTGGACCATTTATACTTATTGATTGCCACTAATAGCAAGCAAACTCCTTAAGGAAAAAGATTATTTTGCATTTGTCTTTGTACTTCTGGTGACCAGCACAGTACTTGGCATATAGTAAGTGCTTAATAAGTGCTTTTTAAATTGAATTTTCTCTTAGTTAGAATAACTTTTTAAATTATATACACTTTTTAATTATACTTTTTTAATTACACACATTCACCTAGAAGTATTTACCTACCATCCAAATCTTGGTCTTCATAAAAACTATTCTCTCCTTTAAGATGAATTGTACTATTAATTTGTTTCCAGATTAATCCAACAACTTGTTGTAATGGCAAGCAAAATAGGATCCTTTGCTGTTTTTGTTTTAGAATAATCAAGTACCTTTAATTGAATCTTGCCTTTATCAACCAAGAGTCTT
>CM053769.1:404547744-404578640 GCA_028658325.1 Potorous gilbertii
TGGTGTTCCCAGAGTTCTGAGTCATCGCTCAGGGGAGGCAGCATGATATAGTGGAAAAGACAACAAATTTGTATTCTAGATGCTCTGGGTTCATATCCTGGCTCTGTTACTTATTACATGTGGGACTTTGGGCAAGTCAATTCATTTCCCTGGGCCCCAGTTTTCTCATTTGTAAAATAAAAGGAATGATTATATGACTCTGAGATCCCTTCCAGCTCTAGATATATGATCCTTTAGGTTCAGAGAAGCTCATCATCACAAGTCTGTCCAGTTAGAAATGAATTTTTCCCCCACAAGCAAATTATACCAAACACTTAAATAAAAATTAATTCTAATACCAATTAAACTATTTGGAAAAATAGCAGAGTCCTACCAAACTCATTTTATGACACAGAGATGGTTCTGATAGCTAAATTAAAAAGAGAAAAACAGAAAGAGAAAACTAGAGATCCATTTCCCTAATGAATATTGATGTAAAAATTTTAAATAAAACACCAGCAAGAAGACTACAGTAATATATCACAGAAGTCATACATATGAACAGGTAGGATTTCTACCAGGAATGTAGAATTGGTTCAGTATTAGGAAACTATCAGTTTAATAGACAACATCAATAACAAAACCAACAGAAGTCATATGATCATCTCAATAGATACAGAAATATTCAACAAAATACAATACACATTCCTGTTAAAAAAGACTAGAGAACATAGGAATAAATGGAGCATTCCTTAAAATGAAAGGTAGCATCTATCTAAAACCATCAACAAACATAGCCTATAATAAGAATAAGCTAGAAGTCTTCCAGTAAGGTCAGGAGTGAGGCAAAGAAGTCCATTAGCACAACTATCATTCAGTATTTTACTATACATGCTTGCTATAGCAAAAAAGACAAGAAAAAGAAATTGAAGGAATTAGAAGAGTCAGTGAGGAAACAAAACTATTTCTCTTTGTAGATAATATGATGATATACTCAGAGAATCCTAGAAAATCAACTGAAAAAGCTAGTTGAAACAATTAACAACTTTAGAAAAGTTATAAGAATTTAAATAAACACACAAATCATTAGCATTCCTATATATCACCAATAAAGTTCATCTGGAAAAGATTGAAAGAGAAGTTCTGCTTAAAATAACTATAGGCAATATAAAATACTTGTGAGTCTACCTGCCAAGACAAACCCAAGGACTATATGAGCACAATTACAAAACACTTTTTACACAAATAAAGAAAATCTAAACAATTGGAGAAATATTATTTGTTCATAGGTAGGCTAAGCCAAAATAATATAAATATCAATTCTATATAAATTAATTTATTTATTCAGTGCTATACCGAACTACCAAAAAATTGTATAGAGACAGAAAAAATAGTAAAATTCATCTGGAAGAACCAAAGGTCAACAATAGCAAAAGAATCAATAAAAAAAAATGTTAAGGGAGGCAGCCTAGCAGTACCATATTTCAAACAAATTACAGAGTAGTTATCATCAAAACAATCTAGTACGGGTCAAGAAATAGAGTGTTACATCATTTAATAGATTAAGTACACGATTCATAGTGGGAAGTAGTTATTGTAATCCCATGTTTAGCAAGCACAAAAATCCAAGTTTTTGGAACAAGAACTTATTATCTGATAAAAATTGCTGGGAAGATTGGAAAACAGTTTGGCAGAAACTCAATATAGACTAACATAATACACTATATACTAACGTAATCAAAATGGATACATGATTTAGACATAAAGGGTGATATCATAAGCAAGTTAGGGGAGCACGGAAAATTTTAATTGTCAGATCTACAGATAGAAGAATTTATGACTAAACAAGATATAGAGATGGGAAGTAAATGGATAATTTTGACTATACGAAATTAAGAAGTTTTTGAACAAACAAAATCAATGCAGCTAAGATCCAAACAAAATCAAGAAACTGGGTGAGTGGGTGGGGGGAAAATTTATAGCAGGTTTCTCTGATAAAGGCCCCATTTCTTAAATTTATAGGGAACTGAGTCAAATGAATAAATATGAGTCATTTCTCAATGGCAAAGGATATGAATATCCAGTATTCAGAAGAACAAATGAAAACTATCTATAGAAATATGAAAAAAGTGTTCTAAATCACTACTGATTAGAGAAATGCAAATTAAAACCGATATGAGGTTGGCTAATATGAAAGAAAAGGTAAATGAAAAGTGGTTGAAGGGATATAAGAAACTTGGGACACTAATGTCTTTTTGATGGAATTGTGTACTGATGCAACCATTTTGGAGAACAATTTGGAAATATATCCAAAGGCAACCAAATCGTGCATACCTTTTGATTCAGCAATGCCACTACAGGGTCTGTATCCCAAAGAGATCAAAGAAAGAGGAAAAGGACCTATATGTACAGGAATATTTATGGTAGCCCTTTTTGTAGTAGCAAATAATTGGAAATAGAAAAAAGATATCCATCAATTAAGGAATGGCTGAACAAGTTTGACAATTGTGATGGAATACTATTGTGCTGCAAGAAATGATAAGCAAAATAGTTTTGAAAGAACTTGAAAACACTTAGATGACCTGATGCAGCAGAACTAGGACAACATTGTACATGGCACCAGCAATATTGTGTAAGGATCAACTGTGAATGACAACTATTCTCAATACAATCATCCAAGACAATTCTGAAATACATATAATAAAAAATGTTATCCACCTCCAGACAAAGAACTGATGGAATCTGAACACAGATTAAAGCATATTTTTTTTCATTTTCTTTATTTTTCTTGTTCTTTTTCAACGTGGCTAATATGGAAATGTTTTGTATAATTTGGTATGTATATTTGGTATCACATTTCTTGCCTTCTTGAAGGATGAAGAGGAGAGGAAGAAAATTCAAAAGAAATTAATTTTAAATTAATAAATTAATTTTTTAACATAAAAAGAATTTAAAAACAAAAATTTTTAATTTAAATTTTAAATTAAAATAAATTTAAAAGGCATGGTTGGACTCTTGTCCACATTGATGAAAAGGAGGATGCATTCCTATAAAATCAAGGATATTTTGAGTAATAAAATGTTATTTTTAAAGCACTTTAATTTTTATAAAAGTTATACTCTGGAGTTCCCCAGCCATGCCTAAACTCTTAATCCTGAAACAGCACTCCAACCCAAAAGTCACACCTTGAATGAACCTTTCACCCCTTGTGCTTCTCCTTCTGCTTGTATGGCTCCTCCCAGAACCTTTATTTAAGGAGGCTCCCAAACCAGTCATGTCCCTTTCTTCTCCAGACTATACTCTTGGATTCTTCTCATCTTGAAGCTCACTCCAGCTTTGGTATTCACATATTGAAAGTATCACCCCAGACTCTTCCTTTGGCTAGCCATGTTTCAATTGCCTAAAGGCTGAACTTTGGACTTTCTCTACCCTGTCCTTGTGGGTACTTACTCCCCCGATCCCCCGGCTTTCCAGGTTCCTTTTATGTATTTTCTTTTCCCATTAGAATCTGGAAGTCATCTAGTTAAACTTCCATCCCCAAATTTTCTTCTCTTCCCTTTCCCTCCCTTCCCCTCCTTTCCCCTCCTTTCTCTTCCTCTCTATGTTGCTCTTTTATCCGGTAATTGAGGAACTGATTCCCTATACAAGTAAAGTACTTAACTAATATAAATTATTGTTATATGGTCCAATCCTCCCCTTTTTTAGGAGAGGAAACTAAGACCCCATGGGGTTAAGTGGTTTACCCCATAGTCACACAATTATTAATTGAAGAGCTAAAGTTAAAATCCAGGTCTCCTGATTTCAATTGTGGTTCTTGTTCTACCATACCACACTGCCTCTCAGAATACAAATAATTGTGTCTATCTTGTCTGGCAGGAGTGGAAAGCAACAGGGAGGGATGGAAGAGTAGTGGGGACCCAGAGCTAAACTAGTATTTGTACAGAACTATGGACAATGTTGTAAAGACCACCCAAGAAGGAATGTTATCACATATTATTAAAGAGGCCAGCAAATTGAAAGTCAGAATCTAGTAAAATTTCATAGGTTCTGAGATGAAAAATGAACAGGAGACACACTGGGTTAAAAGCTTCTTCCAGCACGGACAAATCCTTGCCCTCTGGGATTGAAAAGGGAGGGGGGGGTTTAAAAAAAAAGTCCTAAAGGCTGCCTGGACATCAAATAGTTCTTAACAGGCAACATTTTGGTGATTTGAGTGTAAATGAATCAGGAACATACGGATTAAATTTCCTTTGCAAAAACACATGGTTTGAGAACTTAAAGGCAAAAGAACTTGGCTAAACACATTTTGGGTTTTGCTGACCCCCAAATATTTGAAAATAGATGGAGACATCTGACCCACCCAACACCACTGGGCCCTCCCATCCCTAATTATTTTTATTTTAAAAAAACAAAAAAATCAGACAAAAGTATGTGTTTGTGTCATTTACACCATTCTTTCAGTACCCTCAGCCTGGAAGAGATGAAATCTTAGACAGTTCAGTAGGGTGGGAACCATGAAACTGCAAATGATGGAACTGGATGGGAGAGACAGACAGACAGACAGAGAAAGACAGACAGAGAGAGAGAGAGAGACAGACAGACAGACAGAGACAGAGACAGAGAGACTTAGAAAGAATTCTAAAGGGAAACCAGCACTATGGAAAGCTAGATTTGATGTTTTAATGTTTGGGAGGAGGGGTAGAAATATAAGAAAGCATACAAAATCCAATCAGGTCAAATGACTGGAATTTACCCTCCCAGACCCAAGAGAGAGAGAGAGAGAGAGAGAGACAGAGAGGGAGACAGAGACAGAGAGACAGAGAGGGAGAGGGAGAGAGAGACAGAGAGGGAGAGAAGGAGAGAGAGAGAGAGAGAGAGAGAGAGAGAGAGAGAGAGACAGGGAGAGAGAGAGCACACAAATACATCACATATTGTGAAAGTAGACTCCCAAATTTCATGTACAAAGTAGCACTTATTCCAATCCTCTGAGACTCAAGGTGCATAAGAGGGGCAGGGCTTTATTGGTTAAAGAATTACTTGGTGGAGGCTCAATAAACAGTCATAGGATTTTTCAATTTTTCATTATTCTTTTTAAAATCTTTTAAAATTTTACTAATTTATTTTGCTTTATTTTTTCTGGATTTTTTTTCTTGATATTTTTGGACCTTTTTTTTCCATCTAGAGAGCAACGAAAACATTGCTATAGTAGCAAAAAAAAAAACAAACCAGTTAAGCAAAATCATATCTCATTCTGCAGTCATAGTCTTCCACCTTTCCCCAGGAAAGATAGGCAAAAAAGGAAGCACACTTCCTCTTCTTTCTCTATAATGCAAGACTGATAGATTCAATTACACTGCTTTCTGTTTTGCTCTAGTGTTCTTCTCGTTGATACTTATAAAATCATTGTGTAAGGATTCTGCTTACTTCACTCTCCATCAATTTATGCAAGTCTTCTCAAGTGTCTCTGAATTCCTCATATTTGTCATTTCTTAATGGTGCAACAGTATTCCGTTTAATCCATATCTCTCAATTCGTTCAGCTATTCCTCAATTGATAGACATCTACTTTGTCTCTGGTTTTATGACAAAACAAAAATTGTTTCTGTGACTATTTTGGTTTACATGGATTTTTCTTCCCATCTTTGATACCTTATAATATGTGCTCAGCAGATGAATCACTGGCTTAAAGCATAAAAATGGATTAGAACTAGGAGGTACCTTAGAAATCATTCAGTTATATCAGTTATTTTTCCAAAGTAAACTAAGACTCAGAGAGAAATGATGACTTACCTAAGGTCACACAAATGCTTTAAACAAAATTGAGCCCTTTGACAGCTCTTTCCCACAAACTAAGCTATCTCTCATCGCTGTAGCTGACAGATAAAATGAAAGAGTCCCTGATAAGACTAACTTGAGAAAATTAGACAATCAGCACTGCAGTCCTGAGGGGAATACTATATAGCCTGGTATCTTGATGTGGGAATATTCTGGGTTCAATCTAGGCAAAATGGTGAAAGAAGTAAGTCTGTCTTCATTGCTCTTGGGCTTCCTGTTTGGTGTCCTTTTCTCATTTTATGCCCTTCAATAGCAACCTTTCCTCCTGTAGGGAACTCAGTGGCTTCACTCCCCACCCCTTGACCCAACTGTCAGATATTGCGTCCATTGAGTGCAGAGATCACAGGAAATAAGAGTCTTGCTGCCAATGCTTAAAACGCTATCTGTATTCATCTTGGGTCATCTCCAGTCATCTTGATGAATATCTGGTCACTGGATTCAGATGGCTCTGGGGGAGAAGTGAGGCTGATGACCTGCACAGCCCTCCCTCACTCAAAACAAAGTCAAGTGGAAGTCATGTCACAATTTCTCTAGTCTTCTTTGGCAACGGACAAGCACACACACACACACACACACACACACACACACACACACATCTGTAGTACTAAACAAAAATCACCTAATCTTTCTGAGCTTTGGCATTCTCATATGTGCAATGGGTATAATAATATTTATACTGCCCAGCTCATGGGGTGGTTTGAGGGGAGCAGTTTGCACATCTTAAAATGTACCAGAACTGTGAGCTATGGTCATTTATAATAAGATTTAAATTAACAATAATTTAATAACTTAGGCTAAAATAAGGTAACACTAATGGTGGAATTTCAAAATTTGCTCAGTGGATGAGGAAGGATTTTGTGGAGGAGAGTAGTAGGAATTTAACTGGAGCCTGCCAATTTACTCTGGATTAAGGAGTCATATCAAAAATGTAAGAGGACGCAAACATATTTTTCAATTTTAAATAAAGTCAACCTGCTGTTAAGTCAACAAGCATTAATTAAGCACTTGAATAGAAAATAAAATGCTAGAAGCCAGAGACACAAACTGCCTTTTGTAATTTCTCTAAATTACACTGAAAAGATAAGCTATCATAATAGAAATCGATCTAGAGCAAGGGTCAACAAATTATGGCCCATGGACAAATACTCCCACTCTCCTCTTTTTGTAAGACCTGTCATCTAAAAATGTGGGGGGAGGGGGAAGCTTTACATTTTTAAATGATATTTCATTGTATTTTAAAATGTAAAAATCATTCTTATCTCCCAGGTGAAACTGGTCTCTTTCAGGAGGTCATTTGCAGACCCAGATCTAAAGGAAAGCTCATGGGATTTAGAGCCATAGGGCCTAAGATTGACTCACCTGTCTGATGTTTAGTACACAAATATGTGACCTTAGCCACAGGATTTCCCCTCTCAAGGCCTCAGATTTTTCAGCTGTAAAATGAGAGAGTTTTTACCAGGTCTACAAAAAAACCCAACATCCCAAGGTACGAAAAGAACTGGTTGGTTCTGCTGGTGGGTGGAATCTGTGACTGAAATACCATTAATTCTTTTTGAAACACTGTAGCATAATGAGAGAATTTTCATAATCAATCTATCAATGCATCCCTCAGGCAAAGAAAGTTTATTAAATGCCTACTGTGTTCCAGGCATAAGACTGGAGAAGAGTAGTTGTCTCTATTTAAATAACTAAATCTATCCACAGACTGATTAATTAATAAGTGAATGGATGAGTGAATGAAAAGAAAGGAATCTTTATATTAATATGTCAATGAGTTTCACTTGGATTCCTAGCAAAATTCTAGATCCAATTAGCTGGGTGGCAAGGTCTAGTGAAGGGATAGCTAGGACCAGAGTGAAGGAGAATTGGATTCAAATTGTGCCTCAGATATTTATTAACTGTGTGACCATGAGTGGGCAAACTCCTTACCCTCAATTTGTCTCATCTATAAAAATGGAGATTCTAATATCTGTAGTACCTAATTCAGAAGTCTGTCGATTTTATTTAGTAAGATAATTTACGTAAAGTGCTCTGCAACCCTTAAAGGACTGTATAAATGCCAATTGTAATTAATGGTGAATATTTAGAAGAAACATGTCTGTTAAAAAAATAACTATTTTTTTTGGACAGAACTACTAGAGAGGTAGAACAGGAGAAATGTGGTAGATATACCTGTACTGAATAAAGTATTACACAAGTCCAAGCCTCTCAAAGAACTCTTGCAGAAAGGACAAGAAGATGTCTACAGCAGGTTCCCTACCCTTGAGTCACTCTAGACCATTCTCCAGAGAGGCAGATTCAGATCTGTTGAATGGCCAGACCCGTAATCATCATGTCAACTTGGAAGAAGGTTTTTTTGGAGTATCTATAAAGAATTCTACTTTGACTTAGGTTGTTTAAAATTTTTATCAGAGACTTGGCTAAAAGTATATCAAGATTGCAAATGACAAAAAACCAGGAGTCCAATGATCCTGTTAACAACAGAAATGAAATTCATCTGTCACAACTGTTTATTGAAAAAGGCATGTTTTACTAGTTGCCCTCTGACTATCCCTCGATGATCTAATAGTCAAAGTGGATGTTCTTTTCTCATTCTTAGTTCTTCTTGCCCTCTCTGTACATCTATTCCTGTTGACCACTCCCTCCTAGATCTCCTCCTACCCGTCTGACAGCTCAGTATTATTCTGTCTTGTTCGATCATGATCCATATCATGCCCCAAAACGGTGGACATTCTTCAAACCTCTATCCTGGGCTCTTTTCTTTTCTTTTTCTACACTCTCTCATCAACCTTAGCAGATCCCAATTGTTTAAATTATCATCTACATGCAGATGGCTCACAGATCTACAGATACAGCCCAAGTCACTCTCCTGAGCTCCATTCCCATGTCAACAGATGACTATTTTACCAAATTATACTGGATGTCAGTCTCATCATGTCCAAAACAAAACCCGTTATCATTTGCCAAAAACTTAATCCTCTTTCTAATATCTTTATTTCTAGTGGTAAATTCACCACCTTTCTTCCAGTCTACTAGGAGTATATCCTACTAATCTTTGAAAGATGTCAAGAATGAGAGAGGAAATAGTCTAGGTTACTTCCTTCTTGAAATTTGAATTTCACAAAACACTTTGTTTTTGTACTTTTCTGATGCATTTGTTATGTAATATATTGTAATGTAATTATGGATGTTGTCCCCTTCTTATATTATAAGCTCCATGAGAACAAGTACTGCCTTTTGCATAAATGTAAACCTCAGTTCAGAGGCATCACTGACATAAAAGGCCCAAGGACACACTTGGCACACATCTTAATTCAGAGCTTTTTTCTAGGATACTTAGAAGAATTGATGTACCCCACCATCACCTGCCATGGAACTCAGAAATTGACTTCCACTTGTAAATAAAACTTATAGAAATTTAGAGGAATAAAACAAACAAGAAAAGTTTGAAAGAGGGAACAACCCCTCTCCCCCAAAGGTGCATGTAAATCCCAACTATTCTTAAAATATCAAGTAGGAAGATTTCTCAGGCTAAGGACGTCTGCTACATTTTGGTTTTGCCCATTGATCTCTGATGCAAAGAGGAGTCTCTTTGTCTCTATCTCTCTCTGTGTGTCTCTGTGTGTCTCTCTGACTCTCTCGTCATCTCTGTCTCTGAGTCTCTCTCTGTCTCTGTCTTTCTCTGTCTCTCTGTGTGTCTCTGAGTCTCTCCCTCTCTGCATCTCTCTTGTCTTTCTCAATGCCTCTCTCTCTCTTGTCTTTCTGCATCTCAGCTTCTGAGTGTCTTCTATCTCAGTTTCTCATTGTTCTCCAATTTAACACATTCTCCCCCATTTAAGATGAGGGGAAAATATCTAGAATCTTTCTCCTCTCCTTGATGAAATTGTACCTTCTCTGAAGTTCTTTCTTTGTTTCTTTTTTTTTTTATTTTTTCCTACCAATCTAAAAAACAAAGAGGGTTAAACTAGATGTTCTCTCACATTCCCTCCACCTTGCATAGTCTACTCTCAATCATTCTCCATTAGTTACCAATCCCACCACTCACCATACATACCTCCAGGCATGTACCTTTTCCCAGTGATGGATAGGGAAGGGAGAAAGATTTCTTCACTGTTCCATAATATTGTATCTCCTTCAATATTGGGGATAGTGTTGAACACACAATAAATGCTTTATAAATGTTTGTTAAATTGAATTCTGACATTAAAACACAGAGACATATATACATAACACCTAAGAAACAGGGGCTATTAAATCTGAGAAACACTTTAGAGATCATTTAGTCCATCTTCGATTGACTTCCCACTTTTCAGGTGACAATGTAATTGAGAATCAAACAGGGAAATTAACCTGCCCAGGGTCACAGGTGGATCCAGAAAAAGAGCTGAGAGTAGGCTTCAAGTGCCCCATATCCCAGTCCAAGGCTATTTCCACCCTACCAACTTGACCAGAGAACACTGACCTTGACCTTGGTCATCTCTTTTCTACATCTCTGACAATAGTCAACCTCATCCCTGAGATAAACTAGGAATTAACCCCCAGGCTGGCTGTGGGATTATCAGCCTGGGAATATTTCACTACATTACAGTAGTTCAGAATAAGTAACGGAGAGATCGAATGAGGGATTTATATCATCAATTTAACATTAATTACGTAAATCTCTTTGAGGGCATGTAACAAAAAACCCTGACATTTGTGTCACCAAGATTATTGTAACGTGTTGCCAAGTCATACCAGTGCTGCACAGGCAGATAGAATTCAAATTCAAATATGAGCTAAAGATGCTACAGCTGCCACCACTCTTCCCCCTCCCCACCTCCCCACCCCCAACCGGCCAGAGGCTCAAATATTAGCTGTCCTCACCCTGCCTGCATTAATTCAGTGACTGATCCCAGGAGATTACTAATCCGGCCTTTTCCTAGCCCAGTTGACAGGAAGAATAAAGCTATTGTACCTTCCTAATAATTCAGACTAATCACAGACAAAAGAACGTGGGGACAAGCTTTTAACTCCTTGAAGACCAGCTACTGGAAAGCTCACCTTAAAGCCCTCCTCCCCCACTCCCTCATTCCCACAGCCAGGTAGGACAGATCCTCTCATCTACAAATCGAAATCAGTCACTCAGTTTGACCACCCTGGCACATATGCCATACTTAATTTTGATTATACTTATTTCTAGACATAATATATCTTCCCTCCCTCCTCCCCAGTAAACTGTGAGCTCATCAAGGACAGAGAAGTAGACATTTTCATCTTTTCATCCCCAGTTCAAGGCTTTGTCAGAGTGAATACTTAAGAAATAAAGGTGAATTAATGTAAGTTACTTTTGGACTTTGTTTTTCAGTTCAGTAATGCCTGGGAGTATGTCCTTCAAAAATCCTTAATTTCATCAAGATAGTAACTTCCTCAAGAAATACAGAAGCAAGTCCTTATCAAAGTTACTCTTTGTGAGTCAACAGTGGCTCTGCTAAAAAATTGCCATCACCTGGTGGCCAAAGATGAAACTCTCTGTGCTCAGCGATGCTGGTCCCAGAACAGGAGACACGTACTAGAAAAACAAATTCCTGGTGGTGTGACTCTTCATGAGCCTATTTGAGGTTTTCTTGGCAAAAATACTGGTTTGCCATTTCTTCAGTTCATTTCATAGAGGAGGAAACTGAGTGACTTACTCAGGGTGACACAGTTAGTGTCTGAGGCCAGATTTTAACTCATTTCTTCCTAACTGCAGGATCAGCTCTCTATTCACTGTGCCACCTAGCTGACTAGAAATACAACTAAAACTTTCAAACTTGGTAGGACCTCCCAAGGTCAAACTTGGTAAAAAAAAATAAAAAATTCAGAATTCAGTCTTTACTAATCCAGATTCTGAGTACCCAGTGTCACCTCCACATAGCATAATAAATATACAGATAGGGCTGATCCTGTGATTTCATCCATTTAGGGAATTCCAAGGTGAGGAAAATCTCTTGACTCATACAGGTTCCCATTTTCTCTGCAGCTAATAGTCTAAGAGACATCCTCACCCAGGTATGGTGGTACACTGTTAAATAGTTAATAACCAGCTGTCTGGAGATGGGTATGGGAGGGGAGAAATACATACCAACACAATTTTCAGTTTAACCTATACTAATAGTATTTTCTCTATCACTTTCTTAAGTCTAGACAATTAATAAAACAATACATCAAATCTTGATTTTTAGTGTTTGTCCATTTCCGACTTATAAATGTTCACACTGAAAATTTAACTATTGGCTCGTAGCTGGTTAGAGCTGATTCCAGCATAGCTCTGCCCCCACCCTTCTCCTTTGTACTGATGAAGTATGGAACTAACCCCAAGCTGGCTGTGGGATTATCAAACTGAAAATATTTTATTATACCAAAGTAGTTTAGAATAAATAATAGAGAGATTGAATAAAAGTGTCCATGAATGTGACACATTGCACTTATTTTCAAATGTTTTCAGTGTATTGAACCATTTTGCTATTTTTTTTCTCTTTTTTCTTTAAAAAATATTTCTTATATGGGGAGGATCTCTGGGAAAAGAAAGAGATGCTAGGAGAAATTTTGGTGCTATATATATATCTTGTTCCTACAAGATATGGATGAATTTTTAGAATACTTACAATCTTAGATAATTGCCTCAAATATTAAGAGGCTAAGCATCTTACTCAGAGCAATATAGCCAGCATGTATTAGAAGTTATGTTTAAATTCAGGTCTTGGAGGCTGACTCTTTATCCACTACACCAAGCAACCTCTATGTATGTGTATGTATATATCTATTTATAGATACATATAGACATATATGTATATATGAACACATTATCATCATATCCTCTTATGTTTTTCTAAGTGTAAAAGGGGAAGAAGGATCTTTACACCTGCTGATATAAAGAGGAAAAAAGAATGTGATCAACAAAAGAAATGCATCAATGAACAGATCTGATCCCATTCCCTGTCCCTCCTCTGTTCACCTAGTCTCCATTAGAATGTGAGCCAGAATGATTTGTTTAAGACCTGGTCCTTAAGAAAGAAATCTAGCCAGTAAATCCCATGATATCTTGTGAGGTTTAAGCAATTAAAATTTACATTACATTCCTTTGGGCAATGCACCCACAGGTAAAGTTATCATACCCTTTGAGGACGGAGTAGAGGAGAGAACAGGAGAGGAGAGGAGGAATCAGCTGTATTGCCTAAGTGGAATTGGCCAGTTGAGTCCCCACTGGGGCAGCTCATACTACTCACAGGTTGTTGTCTGTCCTTTGTTCTTGAAGAGGACCATACCATCAGGGAAATGATGCCATGACTTCAAGTAAATTAGATTTAAATGAGAAAGGGTTGCACAAAATGTCACCAGCCTCACTTTCTCCTCTGGAATCATCTGGATCCAGAGGCAAGATACAGATCAGGACTACTAGAGATGGATGGGGATGCAGGGAGAAATCTTGGTTGGCCCTTTAAAGCTAAGGTTTTTCCCATGTCTTAGACTGAAGTAACACCCATTCAGCGATTAAGACTAGGTAAGAAAAGAGGCAAAGAATGACCTCTTTCAAATGGTGGAAAAAAAATCAATTTCTGAGAAGATCCATCAGGGTTTCTAGCTAAAACTGAAACAGTATTTGTATCCAGTTTGAGCCATCAGTTGCCAAACAATGCCTATTTTTGGCCTTAATCACTGACTGGTGGTTGCCTCAGTTAAAATGAGACCTATGCTCAATGAAACTGAAATCTAGGCCCCTCTAAGACTTTTAAATTCACTGTATTAACCAGAGGTTTTAATAGAGCTTTTTCAAAGAAATTTCGAACAATATCTTATTTCATCCTCAAAACAGAGCTTCAAATTATCTAATATAAGTAATATTTCCCCTTTCTAAAACTGAGGAAACAGAGATCCGGAAAAAGCTAAACTAAAACAGTTAGTGATTGAAATGAGATTAATAACTTAGTCTCCTAGCCCCAGTTCCATATTCCATCCATTAGACCTCAGTTTTTCTCAACTACATATGAAATATAAATTGACAAAACAGATAAATTGATGAATAATTATAGAACATCAGCAAAGGAAGCATGCTTACAATCATAGATCATAGAATATCAGAGCTGAGAAATTCCTTAGAAATAATCTAGTCTATGAATAAGGAAACAGACATAAGAGAAAAATAGTGACTTGTCCAAAGTCATCTAGCTAGTTAGTGGCAAAATTAGGACTCGAATCCAGGTCCCACAGTTTCTAGAACAATGTGTGCCCCATCATATCATGCTATGCAGACCAATAATTTCAAGGCAAGATTTGAGATAGCAGAAGAATGGGGGAAAAAATCAACATAGAAGTAATGTTTGGAAATGACTCCTCATTGAAAAATGGTTAAAAATGAAGATAAGGCATCTCAGAAATTTTATTGAAAGTCAGTGGGTTATTTGCAATTCCATTGACAGAAATTTAATTTACAATGCAACTTTTCAGCAGCCCATTTATTTCATGCAGTGAGCATCTCCTGTGTATGGCAAAATGCAAATATGTGAATAATGTTTTTAGAATTATAGAAATTTAAATATGGGAAACACCTTCAGGATCATCAAGTCTTCCCTCTTCATTTTGAAATACAATGCCCAAAGAAGGGAAGGAATTTACCAAAGTCACAAAAATTAGTGTAAAAGTTAGGAATAAAATAATATAATTCAAAACGAAAAGAAATCTTTAATGTTATTTAGTCCAAGCCCTTCATTTCACATATTAAGAAACTAACACCCAGAAAGGTTAAAATACTTGTCCAAGGTCATAGAAATAACAAATAGTAGAGCCATGATTCAAACCTAAAGCTAACATTTTCACGCTGCCCTAAGGTTGATTTGTTGTGAGAAAGGACATTTCCTCATCTTTAACTTTCACAAAAGGCATTTTTCAAGGCTTCATGCTCTCTCTAACTCTGAGCCAATCCTGTCCAGTATTGCCATCTCCCACACTTCTCAGATAAATCACCCATCCCAGTATCCTTCCCCAACCTGATTTCTTACTCTTGTAGTTAAGCCTACAGTGTACCTGAAGAAGAAAATATGGTAGCTAGCTAATCGTGTGTCTCTGCCTAGTATCTAAGCACCCTGTCCTAGAAGAAGTAGCTGTTTAATGCACAAAGCACTAGCATTGAAGTCCCAAAGGCTTGTTAAACCCCATATGGACCATTTGTAGTTGGAATGCCCTTGGGCAAGTCACTAGGAGAGTTTTCACTGGTTATTCCCCATGCCTAGAAGGTTCTCCTTTCTCATCTCAGCCACCAGGCTTCCTTGACTCCTTCAGGTCTCAGCTAAAGCTTCACTTTCCATATTTTTCCCATTGCTCTTAATCTTAGTGATTAAGAGTAGACAATCCTCCATTTTTTCCAGTATATATCTTGTTGGTACAAAGTGTACTGCATATTATCTTGCCCTTAGACTTGGGGACAGGAATTTTTTTTTTTGCCTTTCTTTTTTATTTTTAGCACTTAGCATAGTGCCTGGCACTTAGTAGCTTAATAAGTTACTTAATAAGCACTTAATAAAATGCTAGTTGATTAACTGGGCAGTTAGGTGGTACGGTAAATAGAGTTCCAGAACTGGAATACAAAGGACCTGAGTTCCAATCCAACCTCAGACACTATCCATATGACCCTGGGCACTTAAGCCTGTTTGCCCCAGTTTCTTAATCTATAAATGAGCTGGGGAAGGAAATGGTAAACTACTCCAGTATCTTGACCAAGAAAACCCAAATGGGGTCACAAAGAGTCAGAAAATACTAAACAAAAATGAGTTGGCTGACTAGCAGACTGCATCTCCTGAGGCCTTAGCTTTTTATATGGGAAGTTTTTTACATATGAAGTTAGATTAGATGATTTCTGGGGACTTGTCCAATTCTAGTATGCTATGGATTGCAGAACCCCTTCAGCCTTTTGTCCTGGACCACAGTTGTTGAACAGTCATGCCTAAAACCCTGGACACTTTGTCTTAGCTTTCCAGTTTATCCCTCAGGGGCTTAGCTGGGATGAATAGCAAAGTTTTCTTTTACATGGACCTACAGGGAAGGCACAGTGAACATCTGCATATCTTAAGGAAATAGCCCATCCTAACACATATGGCTTGTTTTTCCTACCTCTCAGAAGTATCCATCCTAGTCATTATTTCCTCCAAAATAAAATAATTCAATTTTGGGCTAAATTGCCACTTTTACTTTTTTAAAAAAAATTGTAATAGGCATAGAGAGAGTTACTGGTAAAACTGGTGACCCTCAGGTTCTTCTCCATATCTTAGCAATCTGTTCAGGAGTCCATCAAAGAAATCAGGAGACCATAATGATGCTTTTTATTATGAACCTTTACACTTCGTCAAAATTAAAATGAAAATGCAACATTCATATGCAAATTCAGTTACCTTTTAGGTCTTCTTTATCCTTTATTCCTTTCATAAAATTACAGGTTATTAAGAAATGTTTGAAGTGAGGGAGACATGCTGAAAGAGAAAAGGAGAGAGACAGAAAATGGCAGAGGGAAGAGAGAGAGAGAGGAGAGAGACTGCTTGGGAGACTGAGTGGGCTTGTCTCCCTTGACTTCTCCATGGGACTCAGTTTCCTGTTGTGTTTTAGAACACAAGCTTCAAGAACAGCTACCAAAGGAGAAATTTCAGGGCTGCCAGGCACATGTTGGTAACAATAGAGCTCATAGTCACACATCTCTTTACAATTTGCAAGTCGATTTCCTTACACTTCCATGGGGTACATAGTATATGTATTTGTTTCTCCACTAGTCAAAGGGAAAATTGAGACTCAGCCAAAGTAGTGGCACAAAACTCAGGAGATTTAGGAGATGGTTCTTACTTAGCCATGTGTCCTTGGACAGCTAATCTCATGTCTCTGGGTCTGTTTCCTCTTCAGTAAATGAGTACTGGGCTACATAGTGGCCAAGACCCTTTCCATACTGAACAATCTATAAATTTAAGAATTGAACAAAGTCAATAGCTAATAAGTGAAAGAGCTGGGACTCTAAGTGAGGGGAACTGGTTCCTCATTCTGAAACTTTTTCTGCTAGCCCACATTCCCTGAAGAGCAGGAGCTCCTGTTCAGAGACATGTATCTTCAGCAATTAACCATTGATAGTAGGAAATAACTACAGATATCAAATTTTTAACTGTGCCTGAAGTTTGAGCCCTAGGTTCTCCTTCAAATAAGCAAGAAAAACAATAAGTCTGCATCATTGAAAATTCAGAGGTGGCCAGTTACCATTTTGCAGAATTGGGATATGTCTGGGTTCTATGAAGCTATTCTGGTGATCCAAAAAAATGATATCCCAAAATGGACCAGAAAATTAACAAATAGGGTCATAAATTTAGAGGTAGGAAGTGGTGCAGGTGGGATTTGAACATAGGACTTTTGATGCCATTGCTTTTTTCTTGGGTTTTTTTTTTGCTTTTTTTTTTCACCACTCTCAAAAATTTTCATTTCTATATTACTTTCCTAGCAATGGCTGTGTGAAATTAGGGAGGGGCAAATATTGTTATTCCCATTTTCCACAGGAAATAACTGAGTCTCAGTAGGACAGAGAGGGTTACCCAAAATCACACAACAGGACTAAGGCCTCTATTCTTGACCCCTTCTTGATACAGGGCTCCTCTTGCATTTAAACCCTTTTACAACCTGTCCTCTTCCTACCTTTTCAGTATGCTTATACATTACTCCTTACCACACATTCTGAAACCAAATGACACTGGTTTTCTGACTTTTCCTTTCATATGACCCCTCATCTCTCAAATCCACACCCTTTCACTGGCTAGTCACCATGCCTGGAATATACTCTCTCCTCACCTCTGTCACTTGACTTCACTGGTTTTCTTCTAGACTAAGTACAAATCCCACCTTCCGTAAGAGACCTTCTTCCTCCCACCCCTATTTTCCTGTGACATCTATCCATCTATTATGTAGACGTCTTTTACGTACATAGCCATTTACATATTGTCTCTCCCATTGGAAAGGACCATGTGTATTTGCCTTCTTGTATCCTCAGAGCTTCCTTACTTCTGATAAAGGCATCATCATCCTCCACATGGGGTAATAAAATGGAAGTCATCCTTGACTCTTCATTTCCCTTCCATCCATCCCCTGTGTCTGCTCAACTGCTAAATATTGTTGATTTTACCTCCACAATCTCTCTCATCTGTTGTATAACCACTAGCCTGATCCTGCTCATGGCCTTCATTACTTCCCACCATTTCTATTATAACAGCCTCCAGATTAGTGTCCTTGTTTCCATTCTCTTCCTTCTGCAATTTTTTCATACTTACTTACTTTTGTATAAGTTGTATCTCCTCAGTAATAGGTAGAACAAGTAAGGTCCTTGAGGGCAGGAATTTTTTATTTTTGACTTTGAATACCCAGCACCTATCACAGTGTCTTCTAAATTGTGGTCTTCCTATCATTTGTTGGGGAGGGCTCAGGACCAGGTGAAACAACAAATAAAACTCTTTTAAAGTCGTTGTTCAGTCATTTTTCAGTTGTGTCCCATTCTTCATGACCCCAATCAGGATTTTCTTGGCAAAGATACTTCAAGGGTTTGCTATTTCCTTCTCCAACTCATTTTATAGAGGAGGAAACTGAGGTAAATAGGTTTAAATGACTTGTCCAGGGTCACACAACTAGTAAGTGCCTAGGCTGGATTTGAAATCAGGGTCTTGAGTCTTCCTGGATCCAGTCCTGGTGTTCTATCCACTGTGCCCCCTACCTGCCCAGAACTCTCTTACCATGTAATATTAAGTCAATAAGCATGTTAAGCTCTATTTCTAAGGCACTGTGCTAATTATGTGCTAATTATCTATACAAAAACTATATCCTAGATTCCAAGCTCCTTGAGAACAGGAATTGTGTTATCTAAATTTCTCATCTTTCCCTTTCATAGAATAGCATTCTTCATACAGAACTTAACATGATCTTTTTTTAAATCAGATTGAATTAAATTACATTGTAAGTCCATTCAAAACAAAGAGTACTTATATTCATTTCCTTTTTAAATCACACTCCCAGCAATTAGTACAACTCTCTGCAGACCCCTGACTCCTTACTACAATGGCCAACTGACTATCAACTTTCTTTAAACTCTTATGTCAGTTGGGATCACCATGTATATGTTAGTTTATTCTGACTCCTCCACCACTGATGGACCAAATGGATTTCTAAATAATAAAGTAAGTCATCCTTCCCATAAGTCATTGTTTACAAAAAAATTCCTCATTCTGGAGTAAAAAATATTGTATCTCCTAGTGTATTTATAAATAATATACTTCATTACTTATCCATGGGATGAAACACTCTGATTTTCCAAGACTTGATTCTCAAAATGCCTTTTCCACCAAACTCTATACCCAGAGAAACCAGCACATATCTGACCTTCTCAGTCTATTTTTCATATTAGGAAACTAGTGACTAGTATAATCATAGAGCCACAGCCGATTGTAGATTTCAAGTCATAAAAGACCGTAGCGATTATCTAGTTTTGGAGAAATTAAATTACTTGCCCAGGGTTACAAAGGAATTAAGTATTAGGGCCTTGAATTCATGTTATATGTAGAATGTGTAGAAAAGAATACAATGATTATTCTTCTCATTGAACGAGAAGAGGATAAATATACTAGTGAGGAGTTATGTGTCTATGCTATATATGGGGATCTGTTGAAGGAACTGGGAATATTTAGCCTGGAGAGAAAGGGGAAAATGGAACCATAGCTGCCTTCTAATATGTGAAAGGCTATCTTACAAAGATGAGTTAGACTTATTGTATTTGATTCCAGAAGACAAAACTAATAATAACGAGTGGAGGTTGCAGAAGCAAATCTAGACTTGATGTGAGAGAAAAATGTACTAAACTAATAATCAGAGCTGTTTAAGTATCCTGTCTTGGCAGACAGTAGGTTTCCCTTCACTGGAGGTCTTCAAGCAAAAGCTAGGAGACTATCGTTAAGTGTATTTTCATGCTATTTATTTGTTTCATTTTTGGCTTTTAGAAACGGTTATAAAGATGATGAGATCTCTTGCAACTCTGAAACGCTATGACTTCTATGATCATTCAACCCTACATTTTATAGTTGAGAAAAATGAGTCCCAGAGAAATGAAATAGGGAGGCCCATTTACAGAATCAAAATTCAGACTCATTTCATTGAGTTTGAACACAGGATAAGTGGAGGGGAATAGGGTGAGATAACCAGAAATGGCAGGTAGCACCAGATTTTTATGTCTAGCATGAGTTCAGATGAATTGAGAAAACATTTACTATACTTCACTATGTATAAAGCACCATACTAGATATTAGGGATACAATAACTCCCTCCCCTTACATTCTTCCCAAAGACATTCACCATACACTCTGATCTGCAGGGAGAAAACAATTAAGTGAAAGAGAACTGAGAACTGGGAGTGATCAAAAAAAGCCTTCAAATAGAATGAGAGGCTTCATGTAAGCCTTGGAGAAAGCTCGGCTGAAAACTCAGAAGACTTGGTTTGCAGAACTAACAGTAGCAGCCAGTGGCTATGTGACCAAGCAAATCACTCCCCTTCTCTTAGCTTGGTCTCCCTTATGTGCTGAAAAGACAATAATACTCACAATACACAAGCAGCTGTCATGAGGAAAGTGGTTTATAAACTATAAAACCCCATCAAAATGTGAGCTATTCAAGTTATAGGAGGAAATGTTCATTTCAGGTACACGGAAGCTTTCCAGCTCCTTCCTCTTCTGACTCAAGCAGAAAAGGCTGAGACAGAAGAGGGAATACAAATCAGTAAGTCCATTTCTTTGGAGCTGGGTCCATATCTCCTGCTGCTCTGATGCTGTCCCTTTCAGTACATCTTCCTGTAAAAATTCCAAGAGATACTTCTATGAGGGAGAAAAGGAAAGCTGGTGGTGTGTGCCCATGAATGAAACTCAAAGGAAATCTTAGCTGGAAACAACTGTCTAGGGTGGGAAGTTAGCCACCCCAGGTCCTCTTCAGGTTAGCCTGTCCCCAGTCCTGGAGCCTAAACCCCTGATATCTCCAAATGTTGCTTAGAAACTGTAAGAGTGAAAACCAGAGTAAGTAGCATCCTTTACATGTGAAGGTGACCAGGGAAGGAAGATGTAAGGGGCAGAAACATGTCAAGGTTACTGTTGTTTGAAAATGGCTCCCAGAGTTCAAAAGTACAAAGAATATTGTCTGCTCCTGTCCTTGGACTCTTTTTTCCATTCCTTGGTACTCTTTCATCCTCTCAGCTCTATTCTGCCTTGACCAGAATTATGCAGACTCTAAAGTTCGGGAAGCCCCAGGCCATGTTTGGAAAGTGGAATGTTATTTTTTGTAATCTTTTTTTCATTCATTTTTAAAAAGTGGGTTAAACAGCATGATCTCTTATTACCCATCGACGGAAATGTGAAAAGCAAAATAATGCTCAATAACTAGTTTCAACAGATACTGATTTGAGATATATATATCCTTTTAACTGAGATAATAACATAGAAACATACGTTCCTGAAGTTTCATAAAGAAGACTCAGATTAACACCACAGTCATATGACTCTTGAAGCAAAGCTTCTATTAAAGTTGCTGCCAAAAAGTCACTTTATCTTCCCTCAGATGCATCTCAGATTTTATCTACCCTTTTATTCTTTTTGTCCTTAATTTTAAATCCTTTTTATTATTTTTTTTCCATGCAAGCATCAAGGGGGTTGTTTAGTACTCATTCTTTTGGAAGCAATTATCCACAAGAGAGACATTCACTTCATTTTGGCTGCATTTTATATCTAAACCATGACAAAAAAAACCGACATAAAATTGACTCTGCCTCTAAAGCATAAACACTGTAAAGTACTCTTCTTCTGAATTTTGACAGGGAGCTGTCCATTACAGAAGCTGCCTTTGCAAGACAAGGTGGGGTAGGTTCCCATTTGGTGGTTCTTATCTAGTCATCTTTGAAAGATTTTCTTTCATATTTCTAGTGGAAAGAACTTGAGCAGAGTAAGTCACTTTTCTACCCTGTTTCCTCTTCTGCACAATGAAGAGGTTAGATTAGATTAAATCATCTTTGGTCCTTTCCAGCACAATCATTATATGACTAAGATCCTTTCTTTCTAAATTATAAATGTTTTCTTGTTGCCTTTTTATTTTACATTTCTTTTGCTTCCCAATAACCCCCACCCCATAGAACCCTTTCTTGTAACAAAGTAATTAACAAAATAAATCGATTCACTGGCTATTTCTGAAAATGTGTGCCTCATTTCACCCCTATGGCCTACCATTTTTCTGCTGAGAAAGAAAGGTGTGCTTTTCCATAAGATTATCATTCTAATATCCCTTCAATTCAACTCAAAGTACATGTATTATGTGCTCACTCTGAGCTCCAACTTTGTGTTAGGTTCTGGGTACAAAAAGACAGTTTTGATTTAAATCATGCTTTTAAGGAGTTCATACTCTTAAGACTGGGGAGAGAAAAAGTACATAAATAACTAAAGTACAAAGGAAAAATAAGATGAGTATAAAGGAGAGGTACAAGAGTTAAAGCTTCTTGAGGGCATGGACTATGTGACAGTTTTGTCTCTCTATCATCAGCACTTAGAACAGGATCTGGCAGATAGTAAGTGCTTAATAACTGTTTGTATTGAATGGAATGGAAGGACTCTGGCTCTGACACTCTATTGTTATGATTCTATGGTCCTTTCCAACTTGAAAGTCTATGGTTTTGTGATTCATTTCTTAAGAAGTCAGAATAGCTCACCAAATAATTGGGGCAGTTTAAGACTTGGTGTTGATAACATTTAAAGAGATAATCACATTTTGGATACAGTCAAGCAAAAAATAAGTAATAGAATTGTAGCTAAAAGACCTAATGTAACCTCCCAGATTTACAGCTCAACAAACATTTATTAAAAGCATCCACTTTATGCAAAATACAGTAATAGGCACTAGAAAGACATAAAGGTTTAACGAGATATTAACTCAGCCCTTGTAGTAATATTACTTATGTGACTTCAGTTCTTGAAGACTGCAAAACTCTTTCCATACAACAACTCTGTGAAGTAGATGCCACAAGATAGCTTTCCCACAACTATCCTACTAGTTAGAGGGAGGGCAAGGATTTAAATCTAATTTTCTCCTAATGACAGGTTCAGTATATTTGCAGTGCTTCTGTTCCCAGAGTTTACCAATACTTTTAAAATACTCTTTAGTGGCTACTCCCTTCATTAATCCAGCTTCATGCCTTCAGAGATGGTGTGAAGAAGTCATTCTAAACAATATAATTCATTCTCTGATGGCCTTACCTCAGATGATGGACTTCTCTAGAGACAGTGGACTACTCTGTGCCTAAAAGACAGAGTCTATCTTTGACTCAGCCCTTGGAAACTCTCTAGATTGGTAGGATTTGTCAGAGTTTAAGCCCTTTAAGCATAGGCACTGAGAATCTTCTGTACCTGCAATGGGGTATCTGAGGAGGAATACAGAGAAATTATTGTCATTAATTAATAAGCTAGCCACTAAGACAAAAAATAGGAGCTCATCATGTGATTTCATTGATACACAGAACTCCAAGATGAGGACGTACTCTCTCTCTATAGTGATCAGTGCCTTTTCTGAAACCTAGACAGATATCTAAAACATCAAGAGAGTAAGAAATTGTTCAGGGTTGCCAGAAGCCAGGTCTTCCTGACTCAACAGCCAGTTCTGTATCTATGTTATGCCTGTTTCTTAAGCAAGGACAATATAAAGAAAATCACAGTAGCAACACCACCAACAATAACATAAATTAGTATGCCTCAAAGCCATTATCCATTTTGTGGGGCAGGGGGAAGGTTGGCAGTGGCAAAGCAAGGGATGCCAACCAAAGAAATTTATTCAGTGAGGAGACTTTCTGTGCCGTGACTACTACAGTAGGTGAGAAGCCCTGGTAGGTACCTGAAAAGTCAGTCAGTTGCCACCAATCAAGGTAGTACTATCTCTAATGAAATATAACTGCTCTTATCAAACTAAGAAATAAACAGGGCAGCATAGCAGATTAAGGCAGGCTTGTCCTGCTCAGAACTGTTATGATGAACAGTCATATAGGGAGAACAGTATTCCTTCATGTTTCAGTGCCATAAGAGGTTGATATGCATTGGAACAAATCAGAAAGACCAAGATTTTGAAGATAAATGCAAGACAATCATAAGAAATAACATTTTCTAGGAGTACAATTGATGAAATAAATTGGGAACCAATTCATCATTTAAATCTGTAAAGGGAAGAGATGAAGACACTGAAAAAGTTATACTTGATAAAACTCTAGATATGCTACCTAATAAGAAATAATTGGCTAAAATAATGCCATTATCTCACATGAATTTCAGAAAGTGATTAGCACACTTAGAATGGAATTTCAAAAGTCGCTTTTGAGTTGCACCAACAAATAGGTCACATGCCAAAACAGTAAATTTTTTAAAAGTTGACATTTATTAAAATTGTATCATGAAAGAATTATTGTCATAAAATAAGAGTATACTTGATGGAGAGTATAAAGCATTCCAAGACCTAAACACAAAATTGCATATGCTATGGTCATTGCCACAGCAAAGATAATAGGACAAAATATGGGATTATTTAGGTATGCTTAAAAGGATAAACATCAAATTCTATAATTGTCAAAAATATCTTGAGGAAATCATCAAAGACAAAGAAAGGCATATGAAAATTAAGTCAATATTTAGCTAGTAAGCACATTAGAAAACTTAAATACAATATTTTCCAATTAAATACAATGAATAGAAACATGTAGAATGGAACCTATATATCCTTGATACCCCTATAAATACTAAAAGCAAAGGTCAAAAATCTAAAGCAATAAAAGGAGCCAAAGCAGTACAAAACAAAATCAAAAACCAATTCATCAACAATTAAATACTATACTATGGAGACTCCAGAAGCAAGGAAATTAAAGGAGAGAACCCTTCCTCCCTAATAAAAAGGATGATATGGAAAATTTTTGTATATCTACATAATTGAAGGAAGTCTTTTATAAAGAAAAGGAAAGTTAGGTCAAGCACAAAACAAAGAGCTTATATTCTGTAAATGTAAATAATATATCACTTATCTCAAGTCAAATGACTGAAACTCTAGCTTCTCTGCAAAACTAGAAAGTTGCAGGCCTAGAAAAGGTCTTTAATTATTAACATAAATGCCTCACTGTGGCAATGAATTTCTATCAAAACCCTTTACCAACTTCCTCTCTGATGCAAATCTAACCCCATCTTTCTTAACAGAGGGCATCACATATTTTTTATAAAAAATAAACACTGACCCTTCCAAATATAGTAACTGTTTATTTACTGTAAATGAAGCATTCCCAGCTAATAACATAAAAAATCTCTAAACATTTATTAGAAAGCATTTTTACTGAGGAGTAAAAAGAGTATGCAAAAGTATCTGAGATTGAAAGCATAGTCTTTCATCTATTGAATAAGCCACCCAAAAGTATTGTAACATTTACATCAAGTTTATTATTTCATATTTATGGCTTAGGTGTGTACTGTTAGTTGTCTGTGCTCAAAGAGTGCCAAAATTACATAACTTACATCAGGGACAAGGTACAGTGTTGTCTAGCTGTAGCTGATCAGACCAATATGAACTCAGGAGGCTCTACCAAGGTTGGGCATAGTGCATTTGAACACTTGGAGTAGAGATGTCTCTAAATTTGCCCATCTCATATCTCTTTTGGGCTACTACACTTCTGCTGTGTTCATAGGGCATAAGACCTTCTTTGATGCAGGCACACCATGCTTCACAGTCCTGTGCCAGTGCCATCCTTGTCTCACAGTTGATTCAAAAGTTCTTCAGAGAGACCTTGAGGGTGTCCTTATATCACTTCTGATCTGCATGTGAGTGCCTGCTTTATGTGAGCTCTCCCTAAAATAGTCTTTTAGACAAACATGCTTTGGCATTTGAATAACATGACCAACACAGAAGAGTTGTGCTCTGCAGCAGAACTTGAATGCTTAGAATTTCAGCTTTAGAAAAGACATCAGTGTCCTGTACCTTATCTTGCCAAGTGATCTTCAGACTCTTCCTAAGACAATTCAAATGGAAGCAAGTAAGTTTCTTGGCATGGTCCGGGTTTCACAGGCATATAGCAGTGAGATCAGCACAATGGCTCTGTAGACCTTCAGTATGGTAGGTCATCTAATACCTCTTCTCTCCCACACTTGCCCTTTTGAGCTTCCTAAACATTGAGTTAGCTCTGACAATCAACCTCATTATCAATATGTGCCTTCCTGGAAAGTGTACTGCCAATGTAAGTGAACTTAGCCACAGCATTAAAAATTTCTCCATTTGCTGTAACCAATGATTCCACATATGGATGGTATGGTGCTGGCTGATGGAGAACCTCTGTTTTCATGGCATTAATTGTCAGGCCAAAATTATCACAAGTGTCAAAAAATCTATCCATGCTCTGTTGCATCTCAGCCTCAGAAGCTATATTGAGTGCACAATCTATGAACAAAATGTTGCACATCAACTCTTTCTTCACTTAAATAATGGCCTGAAGCCTTTGAAAGTTAAATAATTTACCATTAGTGCTGTAGCTGATGCTGTTTCCATGCTCACTGAAGGTTTCTGACATCACTGAAAACATCATGCTAAAAACCATGGGAGCAAGCACACAACTCTGCTTCACTCTGTTGGTGACTGGGAAGGTATAAGAGCATTTGTCCATTATCCAGAATGTGTGTAAGCACACCATCATAAAAGTGGCATACAATATTGATGAAATCTTCCAGGCAACCAAATTTTTCCATGATCTTCCACAAGTTCTCATCACTGAAAGCCTCAAAGGTCTTGGTCAGATTAATGAGGCTGTGTACCAATCTTTGTTCTGCGCCTAGTATTTCTTCTGGAGTTGTCAAAAAAAATAAAACAGTAGGACCATACCTGCTGTGCCTCAATCCTGTCTGGATCTACACTAACTCTTGGGTTAAACATTATCTTTCAGATGAAGAGTTAACCTATATGGGAGGATTCTGGCACGAATCTTGCTGGCAATAACTAAGAGAGAGACCCTTCTGTGATTGAATGCCTGATTTCCTTTTCCTTTATAGAGATGAATATTAGAGGTATCCTTGAACTCTTGGGAGATAATTTCCTCTTGCCATATAACCTGGAAGATTTCAGTCAGCCTTTGTATGGGTAGTGGATCCCCTGCCTTGTAAATCTCAGCTGGAATAGAATCAGAACTAGGCAAGTTGCCACAAGAGAGGAGCTTAATGGAATCCAAAACTTCTTCTTCAGTTGGAAGTTCAGCTAAAGAAGTATTGACTTCAACCTGAGGTAAACAGTCAATGAGTTCTCTTTTGGCTGATTATGTTCTGTTGAGAATTCTATATAAGTGTTCAGTCCATCTCTCCAAGATCATGTCCTTATCACTCATCAATGTGGTTCCATCTGTACTAAATAATTGAGATGCAACACAGATCTTTGGCCCATAAATAGCCTTTAGGGCATAATAAAAAGTGCTTTGGATTTTTACCATCAGAGTTAAAATGAATTTTATCTGCCTTCTTATGAATGAAGAATCCTGCATCTCTCTAAGCTTCACTTGCATTTAATTTTGATGGAATTAAATACTACCTTCTTAAAGACAGATCAACTATCCTTCTGGCATTGTGGAGTTTTTTTTTTTTGTTTAGTAGCTTTTGAATTTACCATCATTTTCATCAAACCAATCTCAATATTCCCAAGAGTTCTGGCCCAGATGAATACATGAGGTACTATCCACCAAATCGCTGAAAGCTTCCCATTCCTTTCTTCATCCATAGTTGCCAATTGCTCAACTTTTCCTCCAAGTTAGCAACAAACAGTTGACTCATAGAAAAGTGCTGTCATCTGTTGGTCGTCGTCTTGCTTTTGTTGAATGCAAATGTTTAGCCTGAAGAGGATAAGTCTGTAATTGGTCCAGCACTCAGTGTCACAGATTGCCTTGCTATTCTCACATCCTATCTCTTCTCCTTACAATATCATAGTATATTAAATGTGAGCTTTTGCTGTGAGGGGTCATTCATGAAGTTTTATTACATTTACATAAACTGAAGACAGAGTACCATAAATATATGGAACCTATCCAAGAATTTAAGAATAATCTTAATGTTTACATGGAAAAGTGTTGTCTACAATAACAAGATATAAGGAACAAATGATATAAAACATGGCATCTTTCAGGGAGTCAGGTTGAGTCTAAAATGCTTCTGCTTAGCCTTAAAATCATTGTTAATATTCCTGACTAAAATTAAGCATGTCTTTCCAGAGAAGGAATTTTACTTGAAAAAAAATCCAGCTGATCACCTGATTTACCTTGATCATATCAGCTTACAAGGATACTATTGCTGAAGAGATATTTTATCCTTCGGAAATATTCTCCAGTGATAAACTTAATATAGGTATACAATTCTTGATGAATACGAAAGAAAAATAGACATTGAAACCTTCAAATTTGAATAAAGCAGTAAAATTGAACTTAAGGGAAAATGGGATACTTACAAATACTTGGAACTTCTCCAGAGTCAAAATTCATCAGGTATAAGAATATTAAATGGGAAGATAAGGTTATGAATGCAAGAGACTGATCTTCATTCTTAACTCAAAGCTTAATAGGAAGGACACGTTGAGAGCACTTCACACCTAGGCAATATTGGTTTTACATATTGATTTTGGCATTTTAAAATGTACAATGAGAGATTTATATGTACAAACAAAAATACAAAATGTTACCAAAACACAAGACTCATTACCCCAAAGCAGCTCTAGAAAGATTAATAAGTTCTTGTTAAAAATGGAACAAGAGTATTGATAGTTGTACTCAGGGCATATGAAGATCAGTTTTGAAATTTATGGAAATAAGGGGTGGAGCCAAGATGATGGAGTAAAAACAAAGATTTCCCTGAACTCTCCACCAAAGCCCTCCAAATACCTGTAAAATATGACTCCAAACAAAGTCTAGAGCAACAGAACTAGCAAAATGACAGAGTGAAACCAATTTCAAGCCCAAGACAACCTGGAAGGTCAACAGGAATGCTCTATTGCATTGAATAGGGAAAGGAACACAATCCACTGCAAAGCATGCCAGCAAAGACCAGGCGTCAGTGAACCCAGAAAAGGCCTGTTTCCAGAACTCTCAGACCATAGATAGTGAAGGCAAGGACAGGTAATGGGGGATATTGAGATCAGAAGGGGACTGCAGTGATCTCTTTGTTGGTACTGAGGCAATATTCCTTTACTTTGCCCATGCTTTGATCTAGGTTGCAGTCCTGGGGTGAAAAGAAATGTTGGTTTGGTAGAGTTTATGGTGGAAAAGGAATCATCCTCATAGTTCCAAGGCAGAAAAGAGTGCTTGTGGTCACTCATACAGGAGTAAACACCTCCCCTTTAATCATACCACCTTGGAAGGATGGAATATTTACAAGTCCCTAGAAATATCCCTAAAAAAAAAGCTGAATAAAATCCCTGAAGATTGTGGCAGTACACCCTCCACACTGAAAGCAGAGTCCTACCTTAACAAAGAGTTAAAAAGTCAAAGCTGGGAAAATGAGTGAACAGTGGGAAAATCTCAAACAACAGAATCTTACTTTCATGAAAAAGAAGATCAAAACATATAATCAGAAGACAACAAAGTCAAAGCTCCTACATTCAAAGTCTCCAGAAAAATATGAATTGGGCTCAAGCAATGGAAAAGTTAAAAAAGGATTTTGAAAATCAAGTAAGGGAAGTAGATGAAAAATTGGAAAGAGATATGAGAGTAAGACAAGAAAATCATAAAAACAAGTCAACAACTTCCTAAAGGAGACACCTAAAATACTGAAGGAAATAACACCTTAAAAAATAGACTAACAGGGGAGGAGCCAAGATGGCAGAGTAGAAAGACTCACATATGCTAGCTCCAAATCCACAGCCCATAATTACCTGTAAAAAGAACTCCCAACAAATTCTGGAACAGTGGAAGCCATGCAGCAAAGGAGTGAAGGAGATTTTTGTTCCAGAGAACCCTGAAAAACCGATCCCAAAGATCCATCGTGCACCAGACGGGAGCGGAGCCCAGCCCTTCACGGGCCGTGCGGCACCAAGAGGAGCAGATCCAAGCAGGCTTCAGGAACGGAATCTCTGGCAGCCGCGAAGGTCCCTCCACCCACAGACGCACAGGTCAGTGAGAGAGATGTCTGGACAGGCTGAGAGGGGAGTGGGGTGTCTCCATAACTCAGGCACCCTCGGGGGTCAGTGGGAGGCAGCGGGTGGCCAGAGGCTCCCAGAGCAGGCAGGAGCTTGGCAAGACCACGGGTCCATTACGGAAGGTCTCCACATAAACCCGTTGAGGGAACTGAGCCTGGGAGGTGGCCCTGCCCCTAACTGAGCACCAGAATGTAAGCTCACATTGAATACCAGCCAAGCCTGCCACCGAAAGCCCTGAGGCTGGGGAACAGCATTTGAATCTCAGACCCCAAGCACTAGCTGGGCGGTTCTAGGCGGGGATGGAGAGGAATCTCAGAAGACAAGTAACTGGCTGGGAAAATGCCCAGAAAAGGGAAAAAAAATAAGACCATAGAAGGTTACTTTCTTGGTGAACAGATGTTTCCGCCTTTCCTTTCTGATGAAGTAAAACAATGCTTACCATCAGGTAAAGACATAAGAGTCCAGGCCTTTATATCCCAAAAATTCAAAACAGCTATCCAATGGGCTCAGGCCATGGAAGAGCGCAAAAAGGATTTTGAAAATCAAGTTGGACAGGTGGAGGAAAAACTGGGAAGAGAAATGAGAGAGATGCAAGAAAAGCATGAAAAACTGGTCAATACCTTCATAAAGGAGGCCCCAAAAAATGCTGAAGAAAATAACACCTTGAAAAATAGGCTAACTCAATTGGCAAAAGAGGTTCAAAAAGCCAATGAGGAGAAGAATGCTTTCAAAAGCAGAATTAGCCAGGTGGAAAAAGAGGTTCAAAAGCTCACTGAAGAAAATAGTTCTCTCAAAATTAGAATGGAACAGATGGAGGCTAATATAGTGGGAGGAGAGAGGGTGAAATGGAATGGGGTAAATTAT
>CM053769.1:404579140-404598642 GCA_028658325.1 Potorous gilbertii
ACCACAAAGGAGACAGACGAAATTAGAATGCTTGGTGTATTGAGGTGGGGGGAGGGGACAAATGGGGAGAAAATTTGGAACCCTAAGTTTTGTGAAAATGAATGTAAAAAGTTAAATAAATAAATTTATATTAGAAAAAATGAAAAAAAACCCAGACTAACCCAAATGGTAAAAGATATCCAAAGGCCTAAATGAGGAGAAGAATGCCTTAAAAAGCAGAATTGGCCAAATGGAAAAGGAGATTCAAAAGCTCACTAAAAAAAATCATTCCTTAAAAATTAGAACTGAGAGAATGGAAGCTAATGACTCTATGAGAAATCAAAAAATTATAAAACAAAATCAAAAAAGATGAAAAAAAATAGAAGACAATATGTAATATCTCATCAGAAAAACACTGCACTTGAAAATAGATACAGTAGAGATAATTTAAAAATTATTGGATTACCTGAAAGTTCAAAAAAAGAGCCTACACATTATCTCCCAAGAAATTATCAAGGAAAACTGCCCTGATATTCTAGAACCAGAGGGGGAAATAAAAATTGAAAGAATTCATCAATCACCTCCTGAAACTTCTAGGAATACTGTAAACAAATTCCAGAGTTCTCAGGTCAAGGAGAAAATATTGCAAGCAGTCACAAAGAAACAATGCAAGTACTATGGAAATACAATCAGGACAATACAAGATCTAGCAGTTTCTACATTAAGGGATTACAGGGCTTGGAATGATATTCCAGATGTCAAAGGAGCTAGGATTAAAACCAAGAATCACCTACCCAGCAAAACTGAATATAATCCTTCAGGGAAAAATGGATATTTAATAAAACAGAGGACTTTCAAGCATTCTCAATGAAAAGATGAGAGTTGAATAGGAAATTTGACTGTCCAATAGAAGACTCAAGAGAAACCTGAAAATATAAACAAGAAAGAGAAATCTTAAGGGGCTTATTAAAGTTGAACTGTTTACATTCCTACATGGAAAGATGATATTTTTAACTCATGAGACCTCTCTAAGTACTAGGGTAGCTGGAGGGAATAGATAGATATATAGATGGATAGATAGATAAATAGACAGATTGATGGATGGATCCATATATAGATAAATATATACATAGATAGATACATAGAGAGACAGACAGTGCAGGGTGAGTTGAATAATAAGGATGATATCTAAAAAATAAAATTAGGGTGTGAAAGAGAGGAATGTACTATGAGAAGGAGAAAGGGAGAGGTAGAATGAGGTAAATTATCTCACACAACAGAAGCAAGAAAAAGTTTTTACAGTGGAAAGTAGAGGTGAGAAATGAGAGGAAATGAGTGAATCTTAACTCTTATCTGATTCACTTTAAGGAGGGAATAACATACACGCTCACTTGTGTGTGGAAATCTATCTTACCCTAGAAAGGGATAAGAGAGTGGAGATAATCGAAGAGAGGGCAAATTGAGGGAGGGGGGTAATTAGAAGCAAACACTTTTTTGTCATTCTATTTTTAATACTATTATAAAGGAAGAGGTAGAATCCATAGTTTCAGAGATGAAGGCCTTAATTTTTTTAATGCAATTTTATTCTTTAAACTTTATTCTTTTCTTTTTAAAATTTTATTTATTTTTAGTTTTCAACAGACACTTCCACAAGATTTTGAGCTTCAGATTTTCTCCCTATCTCTCCCTCAACACACCCCAAGACACCATACATTCTGATTACTCCTTTCCCCAATCTACTCCCTTCTATCACATCCCTCCCTTTCCTTATTCCCATTCCCTCTATTTTATTGGAGGACAAGATAGATTTCTATACACTATTGCCTGTATATCTTATTTCCTAGTTGCATGTAAAAATAATTTTTAATATTTGTTTTTAAAACTTTGAGTTCCAACACCTCTCCCTTCCTGCCTCCCTACCTGTCCCTTGAGAAGGCAGGAAATTCAACATAGGTTATACATGTGTAGTTAGGCAAAACATTTCCATAACAGTCATATTCTGAAAGAGTAAACTATATTTCCTTTCCTCCTATCCTGCCTCTCATTTATTCTATTCTCTCTTTCACCTTGTTCCTCCTCAAAAGTGTTTGCTTCTAATTACTCCTCTTCCCATTTGCCCTACCTTCTATCATCCGCCAACCCCTGCTTAACCCTTTCCCCCTTACTTTCTTATAGTGTAAGATAGATTTTCGTACCAAACTGGGTGTTCATGTTATTCCCTACCTAAGCCAAATGTGATGAGAGTAAGGTTCACTCTTCCCCTCTTATCTCCCTCCTCTTCTCTTCCATTGAAAAAGCTTTTGCTTGCCTCTTTTATGTGAGATAATTTGCCCCATTCTATTTCTCCCTTTCTCCTCCCAATATATTCCTCTCTCACCTCTTAATTTTATTTTTTTAGATATCATCCCTATCTATTCAACTCACCCTGTGCCTTCTATCTATAGGTATATAATCCTCTCCAACTATCATAGTACTAAGAAAAGTCTCAAGAGTTACAAATATGTTTTCATGCAGTAATGTAAACAGTTCAACTTTAGTAAGTCTCTTGTCATTTCTCTTTCCTGTTTACCTTTACATGTTTCTCAATTTTTGTCTGAGTTCTATGTCAAGGTAGTTCTCTGCTTCCAGTAGGGTTGGGGGTCTATAATCAGTCACTCAATCCCATCACAATCTGTGGGTCTAGAGCTACAGATATAGTCAATGCTACTGCCCCTGCTCCTGTTCTCTGTGGATTCCTCCATGGGCTCCTCTATTCTCTCCACCATCCTGAGGCAGGAGCCAGACCACTCTACACTCTCATATAGGTCCCACTGTTTTTTTTCCACTGACCTTCCAAATTGTCCTCAGCGTTTGTGGTCATGAAGTATGGAAATCTCTACTGCCCAAGATTCAGTCCACTCAGGGCCTATTCAGGTCCTGACTGTGCTGACGTAACCCACGTTGGACTGTTCTCTGCTCTCAGCACAGTGCAATAGACACTTCCTGTGACTTTCCCAGGCTATCTTAGACTGGAGATTTGCTTCACTCCATTATTCTGTGGGTTCTACAGCTCCAGAATTTGTTTAGTCATCTTTTACAGGTATTTGACTGGGTTTGGGAAAGAACACTAGCAAGTCCATGCTGTTATTCTTCCATCTTGACCCTGCCCCCAGAAGCAAACATTTTTGAGGAGGGACAGAGTCAAAGGAAAGAATAGAATATATGGGAGGTAGGATAGGATGGAAGGAAATATAGGTAGTCTTTTCAACATGACTATTATGAAAGTGTTTTACATGACTACATATGAATAACCTTTATGAAATTGCTTGGGTTCTCAATGAGGGTAGGGAGGAGGGAGGGAGGAAATTTGCTATTCAAAATTTTAAAAATTAACATTAAAAATTGTTTTTACATTAAACTGAGAAATAAGATATACAAGCAATGGGGTAAAGAAATATATCTTGTCCTATAGGAAAACAGAAGGGAAGGGGATAGGAGAAAGTGGGTGAGGAGGTGATATAAAGGAGAACAGATTGGCAGATGGGGTAATTAGAATACATAACATCTTTGGATGGGAAGGGGAGATATGGGGAGAAAATATGGAACTCAAAATCTTGTGGAAGTGAATGTTGAAAACTAAAAAGAAATTAATAAAAAGAAAAAATAAATTAAAAAATAAAAAATTATGAAAATAGTTTTGGAACAAATAGATAATTTCATAAAGCAATATTACAGTATGATAACAAGTAAATGCTACTGGATTTGTACATAGCAGCCTCTTAATAAATGTTAATTGACTGACTGACTGAAACGTAACCACAGGAGGCTTTCCCCAGACAGAGAAAATGAAGCAGTTAAGATTAAAAAGTAGAATCAAAAGGTTTTCCTTGGTGATATCCATGTGAACTCAAACACTAATATATCAAGAAAGATGTATCAGATAAATAACTAAATCATGGACATTTGTTAATAGAAATAGAAGGGCTTATACTAGCCATTCCAAATCAGGTTGCCACCAAAAATTACAGAAAAGTTGTTATCCTTAAGTAACACAAACCTACTGATTGATGCAGATGACATTATATGACTACAAGTTAAAAAATTTTAACAGCTATTAGATACTTAAGAAGACATAATCAAGTGTCTAGAATTTTACACAAAAACTAACTTTTTATAAACTAACAGGCAATCTCTATATTACAATAATAATTCAAAATATCCTTGAAAATTCATGAAATTAATTGGATTGGAACTGGAGGATTTTTACAGACAGAACTATTGCCTTTGACCAGGTACCAGGTATAGCACTAATTCATTCAGACTACATTTTAAATTGACTTCACTACATGAAATACCTCACTGCACCAAATCTACAAACTACATATGATTAAAAACTTTCAAAATATAAAGTGGAAGAAAGTTTAACCATGTGAAAACAAGATAAGATACCTGTCATTTTTAATCATCTTACTTAATATCTATTACTCCAAGTTTCAAAAGAAAATGCTTTGGTTGACTTTTAAAGCCCATAATGACCTAGTCCCCTTTCTATCTTTCTAGGCTTTTTATACCTTACTCCCTTCTACATGCTCAGCAATCTAGTGATACTGTTCTCTTTGCTATTTCTTCAACAGGTCACTCCATCTCCTGACTCTGTTTTCCCTGTCTGTTCTCTGCCTGGAATTTTCTCCCTCCTTATTCCCAAGTTCTGGATTCCCTGACTTCCTTCTATAAGATCAATATGGGTGTCTCTATGTCCCAAGGATAGAACCCAGTGTATATTTTCAGGAGTATGGAAGCCACAGGAAGCCAGAATTTTGTCTGGTGATCCAGTCACCCAAATCCCTTACTCCCTCACTTCAATCCCATTTAAATGGAAAGGTCAACTGCAAAGTCAACTAATCCTGATGACTGATACCAATTGTTCAGGATCATTCATTGCTCAGGTCAGTTTAGTGAGCAGAACATAGAAAAACCTTCATGGACCCTATAAAATTTAATTAAAAATAAATTTAATTAACAATAAAAATATTTTTAAAAGATATAATCACAGATCCAAGTATATACTACTTCTGTCCCTTTCCACATCTGCCTTGATGGCAAGCCAGAGTTACTGCTTCCCAAGACAAAGGACATTCTGTCCAGACTGATGAACTCTAACTATTCATTGACTTCATTTTTTTTTTATTTCAGGAGGACAGAAAGCAATGACCATGATTCCAATTTTAATCCCCCAGAATAATTAAATCTGAAGGATAGCCTCCTTGCTTCTTAAAAGAAAAAAAAAACAGACCAATCTATGTAAAAATAAATTACTTTTCTAACACAATGAAGAAAAATAAAAGTTTAGCCATGTTCTTCAAAATGTCAGCAACCTTGTGAGAGGAAGGGGAATTTGAGTCACCATTTTATTTCCTAATCTTTATGCTGCTTTTCAGCAAGACTAGCCACACCTTCCTCTCCACAAGGGCCTCTTCTAAGACAGGACGGTTCCTGGTGATGAAATATTGTAGGTGAGCAGATGCTGTTTCCTTAAATCAGAGCATTTGTTATGGAGATTTGACAGATTCTTGTCAATAAAGGTAGAAAATTTAAAACATGTGACTTTCCTCTCTTTGGGAAAATAGCATATGTGGAAATATTTAAGCTTTAGTTTTTTTCCTTGGAAATTGAGCATTCTTTTCCTTGGGAAGCCCGAATGCATTAGGTTTCTCAGCATTTATTCTCCTAAACAAATTTTGAGTTCACTAATTGAACAAATTGAGATTAAATCAATCCATCAATCAATAAGGAACCAATTGTGAGCAATTCCTTAACTAAGAAAAAGAAAAAAACTCCTTGATTTTAAATATTGAACATTCTTAACTCAATCATAACATTTACCAAGAGTATCCTTATAGCTTATTTTATACAACTCTCTTCTTTTTAGATGGTAAAGAAAAGAAGACCCAGAGAAATGGAATAACTTGTTCAAGGTCACATTGATGGTAGCTTGCTATTTAACAATACTTTATAATTTACAAAGCACTTTCATATCTCTTGGCTCATGTGACAGTTTACTTCATCCTCCATGCAAATGTCATTAATTCCTTTTATTTACAAGCAAACTGAGGTCCAGAGAGTTTAAATTACTTATCCAAAGTCACCCAGCTAATAACAGTCTGAATTTGAACCCAGATCTTCTGACACCAAAACCAGTTTTCTTTTTGCGATATCACAGATTATAAAAGATTCCCAAGTTTCTATTCTGTAGAAAGGAAAAGAAAAGGCAATTGGCAATCGGGGCAACTGTCAATGATTTTGAAAAGCCAAAAATGTATAGCCAATCGGCAAAAGGATTACATGAATTTTAGAAGGTTCCAGTTTCAAAAGTTTTATAATTGACAGTCAGACTGTGGAAAGAGACCCACTAAGTTCTGAAGTCAGGAGACCTGGGATCAAGTTTTGGCTCTGCCAACAGCCACCTCTCTGAGCCTCTTTTTCTCCTCTGTAAAATACATTGGGGGCACCTAAGCTGCCCAGTGGATAGAGTGCTGGTCCTGGAATCAGGAAGACTCATCTTCCTGAGTTCAAATACAATCGAGCCTCAGACTCTTGCTAGTTTTGTGGCCCTGGAAATGTCACTTAGCTCTGTTTGCCTCAATTTCCTCATCTGTAAATGAGGTGGAGAAGGAAATAGCAAATGATTCTAGTATCTCTGCCAAGAAAACCCCCAAAAGAGTCGTCAAGACTCAGATGCTACTGAAAAACAATTAAACAAAACCAAAAAATGAGGATAAAAATACTCATACTTCATACCTCCCAAGGATGTTCTAAGGAAAGTCTTTTGTGAACATTGAAGTGTGACAGGAATGTGTTTCTGCTGGATCCTAACCTCTTTGAGGGAAGGAGCATCATATTATCTGGACTTTGTATTTTCTCCAGCACCTATCACAGAGCTTCACAAAAGTAGGTATGTAACAAATATTTTTATCGTCTTACTGTAATTATATAACTTGGACAAAGAATGATCTCCCTTCCAAGTTTAATATTTTCTGATTTTATGATCATTTAAGGGCAAAAATAATAGAAGAAAAGAAAAAGGGAGAAAAAAAAAATCCATTTGGGCCAGAATTATCTGAATTGATATTCCCTATGATTACCAATTCATCAGGTAATTTGCAAGTCTCCTTCCAGCCCATCCCACACCCCTTTGGTTGCCCCAGGGCCCTGGACATTCAGCCTGTCTGTCACCTAGGATCACCAGCCCCTTATTAAAGGAAACGTCCAGTCTGCATTGTAATCTCTCCACCTGGTAATTATCCAGCATGTAATAGGACTTGAGGGTGGGGGAGAGAGAGAGAAAAAAAAACCTGAAGGTTAGTGGAGGTGGACAGAGGTGAAATAAATCCAATATCAGCATCCTATGTTTTATTCGGGAAAAATAAAAAGTCCTCATTACTAAATCACAAAGCAATTAAAAAATTAAAAATTTCATAAGACCCAACATAAAAGAAATACAAGTGTTTAATGATGGATTATAAAGTGAAAGTGGGAGAGAGAAAAAAAAAGGAAAAGCTCCCTTGTCTCAGGGGCTTCCCTCACAGCCTGTGATACTGATTTCTGTCCTCACCCTCACACAAGCCGAGAGAACTAATAAATTCCTGGCTCCCCTGCCTGGGAGCCAAGGCCGATTAATATCTGCCTACCTTGTTACCTAATTCATTATGGAATAGCAGTTAATTTGATTTGATATTATTTTAATAAAATTCTGTAATATATTAGATTGTTTCAGGCTATCAAAATAATTTTCCAATTATTACGGTTACTCAAGCAAGTCTTTTTTTTTCCCTTCATGAGCGGCAGTTGGTCTGACTCAGAATACATTAGCTCCTACAGCTTCATCCTGGCCAGAGGAACTCGGAGTATATGCATGATTACACCAGAAATGTTACTGCCAGGAACATGTGCCTGTAGTTCAAGGCAAAGAGTCCACAGACTGATGTGTAATTATGGCCCCATGACGTCAGGAACATGGTGATAACCCCTTTCCACTTAGTGGATTAAATGGAAAACAATGTAAAATAAACAAACATTGTGAACTCATAGACTTAGAGTCTCTCCTAGCTGGAAGAGGCCTTAGAGATTATCTACTTCAACCCTTACCTGAAAAAACAAGTTTTGTGATCACTCCCCTCACAAGTGATCATTCATTTTCTGCCTCACCATCCAGGGATGGGAAAGAAGGGAGCCCCATCCCTTGTTGGGGACTTTTTAATTTTAGGCACTCATTTTGTTAAGGTGAAATACATTTGCCTCCCTTTTGTCTTCCACCTATTTTGCCCTTCAGAACCAGAAAGAGTAAGCCAACCCCTAGGTATTGATATCAATAGCAATTAAGGTGTCTTTAACACTTTGAAGTTTATCAAGGGCATTCTCTGCAATGATCCTGTGAAATAGATAATCAAGTATTGTCATTACTGCTGTTTTATACATGTGGAAACTGACTTCATCATCATAAAATCAAAGTGGGAAGAAAACTCACTTGGGTAACATTAGCTTTCGGCTATCAGAAGAAGTGTCAGTACTTAGAGCTAGAAGGAGCATTAGAATTTTTTTTTTTACTCATCCCTTTACATATGAGGAAACTAGGATCTTGAGATATTAAGTTGGCCAAGTTTGCAAAACTGGCCTCACAGTCAAGATTTGAACCTAAATTGCTTGACTCTGGCTTCACTGTTCTTTCTATACTATAACCTAGATATTCTATGAACTTCTATCTCTAAAAAGCTTTAAGATTTACCAAAAGACTACATTCTGATTGATGTGTGGAAAATATCATTATACCCATTTTGCAGATGTGAAAACTGAAGCTCAACCAGATGGGTTGACTTGTTCTTGGATGCATCTAATAAGTAGGAGAGTAGGCATTTGAATTCAGGTCTCCTAACTCCAGATCTAATACTTATGACAGGATGTTTCCAAGAACTGAATTACAAAAGGGTCTTAAGATTGGATCTGTGAATGCCATTCTTTCAGGCATTATATGAAATCAAATAAAAACTCCTCTAACTGCAGGAATTTACAGTGTGGCACAGACAATACTAATATAACCTTAGTTTTATAGTCTATTGGTATAAGACTCTCTTCTAATTTGTAGAGATGAGTACTCTGCTCTGTGTGAAGGGTGAAGGCAGAGTAGTTGAGAACAAGAGAGAGAAGAACTCTTCAGTTTTTGTCGAATCATAAGTTATCCCAGGTTCTGTAGTCGCACTGGGTACTTCTGACTTCCAACTCTGAGAGGGAAGATGAATGGAGACCAACCCCACTTCAAACTGCTGAAGGAACAGAATATGTGAAGACACAGGAGGTACAGGTAGTCTTCATCATGACCCTATTCCCAGAGAATTAGGGAATTAGAGAAAACTTTCCCTTTGGTAAGGTCTAGGATTATTTCCCTTGGTCGAACTGTTACCTCACTCCCGATGGGAGATCTCCTTCACTCTGTGTTATCTGATATATATTTTCTTGTGTATACCTTCTCTGACTTCTGTCTCACTACCAGTTTGGATAAAGATTTTCTTGGATAAATGTTAAATGTATTCATTGTGGAATTGGTATGTGGAATGAAAGGGATCAAGCCTTGGATATAGAGTGTGAAGTCCTCCTTTCCTCCCCAAACAATGAAATCATGATCAGAAGTTAGTTTGAACCTGATCAGATGCCCTAGATTAATAGTATTTAAGGAATTAGATAGATATAATTCTATCCTGGCACCCCCTTTCTCTGAGGGAAGAGAAGACTATGACTCAAACTTCCTGCTTCTCCTCCTGGTGGGAATTAAAGTCTACCTTGGAGAAGGGTGAAGGGAGAAGAGACTAGATATATGTGTTCTGACTTCCTTTAAGAATCACAAAGATACCCCCATGGTACATGCAGGGGGGACAGACTGCACAACATGGGCCCTGTTACTAAGAACATACATCAAAAATGACAACAACAATAAACATTTATATTACAGTAGAGTAACTGCTCAGAAATAAAATGTCTCTTTTCACTCTTACTTCCTAGCTATCTCCAATACCATGCCGCCTGCACACTAGCCATCATTCTTATTTCCTTGTCCTCCTTTCACTGACACAGTCTTGGACTCACCCCTACATCACTGAACTTTTATTGGTGAACTTGTGCTTTCCTTTGATGGACACAATGCCTCCACACCACTTCCTAGATGGACATCTATACACCATGCTACCTGAATATAGCCATTATCCTCCTCTGCCCCCAACTAGAATCTTGGACTCTGCCTTTGAGACATTGGGCTCTAAGATGTGAGATGTATTTCATCTTGCCTGGAATCAATCCTTCATGCCATGTCTTAGACATCTCCATACCATACTCAATCATTTCCAGTTCCTCTTTATATATTGTCTTTTCTCTTGAGTTGAAGTGACTCCTGAAATGCCAAATTCTTCTTTGTCCCTCTGATTTTTGCTGTTGATTTTTTCTTCCATTTAACCCTGAATAAAATAGTCTTTTCCAATTTTCTTAGGAGGTTAAGTTTCTGAAGAATTCTTACCCTACCCTTATAAATGAATCTTGACATATAACAAGAAGTTAGTCCAACATCATTGATTGATTCTACAGCATAGGCAGAACTTGATCGAGAAAGCAAACAATGGGTGTTTACTGAACTCCTACTATGTACAACACATTATACTGGGTGCTAGGGGAAATTCAAGTAATGTGTACTATCAGTAATAGCAATGTTTATAAGGCGTTTTGGTTTGGTTTAGTTAGGCTTTGATTTTTGCTAAGGGAAGGACAGAATCCAATGTATGTTCAAGTCATCTTGAATAGACTTAGTATAAACATTTATAACTCAGAAATTATCAAAGGCCACAAATCAGGACCTTATATTGCTTCATTGATTGTCTAGGACAGAGAAAATGTTAATATTCATTATTAATCTCCACGATTGAACTTAAAAGTGTATTGTTCATAATTGTTTTTTCCCAGAGAAATTGTTGTTAAACGTTTACCAACATGCCTTTTGATAGAATTATTGCTTAGTGGGGTGGGAAGGCAACAGTATGAGGGGAGATGGACAATAACAGAAAATGTAAATAGACTGAAAATAATGCCCATTTTCTTTTTCTTTCATTATTTCCTTCTTTCTTTCTTTCTTTTTTTCTTTAACAAAGAAGAATGCTCTTCAAACTAGGAAGAATAGTCCAAAAAAAAAATTGTTAATAGGTGTTAGAGGCAGGCCTGACCTCAAACCAAGTGTCATTTTTATTCACATTTGCTTTGGGGATAAAATGAGTCATTCCTAGGTCATTGAACAGTTAACAAAGGGAAGTTTATTCAACTGCAATATAAAAAGAACAGTCATATGGATAGAACTTAAGGAAACAAGTACAGTCAGTAGAGACGTTTACCAAATCTGAAGGGCTCCAAACTCATGTGGGTGGGTCTTTCTATGCATTTAGTTGATCAGAAAGTCATGTCAATAAAATTAATGGCTACCAGGAAGCAACATCAAGGGAGGCACAGCTTGAACTTTGTAGCCTCTCCCAGTGGATAGTGGGTAGCCGGTGTAGGGGGACCCTAGTGGACATTGGTACAATCACAACAGGAAGACAAAACGTAAGTTAGTAAGTAAAGGTGGATAACCACTCATCAGATGATTTGTAGAAGGGATTTTTGTTCATGTATGGTTTGGCAAAGACAGAACATGAGCTCTCTTACAAATCTTAGACCCTATAATTGTGTGAAAAGAGTAAGAACACTTTAGTTGCCTTCAGTGAAATCAAGTTACCTGACCTCCAAGTCACCTGGACCTTACAAATAACTTTATTCTGCATTTCTGTATTCATGTAATATCCAGGAAAACAATCTCTGGACTGGAAACAAAAAGTGATCAATGAAAAGATGAAACTTGAGGAAACGTAGAACATCATAAGAGAGCATCTAGTTATCTTTGATAAATTGAAGTCATGTGATCCAGACAAATTTTGTCAGTTAATTTTGTTTGTGTCTTTACAGAATCACCCAGTCAATTTCAAGGCCAACACTTACCTGGACAAGAATTTACCTCTATCATATACTCAACAATTGTTTATCCAACTTCGGCATGAGGGTTCACAGTGAGGAGGAATCCTGGCCTTCTGAGGTTGGTCCTTCTCACTCCTGTTGTAATTGTTAGGAAGTTGTTTCATTTGCCACTTTCTTTATCCTTCCATCAATCTCTCAGATCTTTTATAGTTCTTCCTCATAGGGTCAAACAACAAATCTAATCCTTCTTCAAATACTTGTAAGGTCTTCTAATACTTAAGGGCAGCTCTCACTCTCATTAAGTCTCCAAGTTAAACTCTCTCAGATCCTGCTAACAATCTTCATATAGTACAGGAAGCTGCTGGTAAATATTTAACAACCAGCTTTCCGGGGAAGAGGGGATGTATCTGTGACACATTTTTAAGTTTAATTGAAATTATTAACAATCCTTCACTTCCTTAAATCTAGACAATCAACAACAAAAATGAAGCCTTGATTTGAAACATTTGCTGATTCACAGGATCTAAGTGTTCACAGGAGCCAATTTGAGTTAACTCCAATGCATTCCTGATAACCTTGAGGCACTTCACCATGCTTCTTCTTCTGAATGGTATCAGGTTTATCGATATTTTTCCTAAAACATGGAATATAGAATGAACATAATATTTCAGATATGATATGATTAGGGGCTAGTATCTAATTAGTCCTGGTAACTAGGTTTCACTTAGAGTAGCCTAAGATTACTGTAGAATTTCTTGGTTGCCATATCACACTATTGACTCACATTGAACTTGTAATTCATTAAAATGTTTACATGTTGTTTTTTTCAGATAAACTGCTAGTTAGACATTCCATACCCAATTTAGACTTGTGAAATTGAATTTTTAACCCAATGTACATCTTTGCATTTATCTCAATTCAATTTACTATTACGTTTTACCCAACATTCTAGCACATCAAGATCATTTTGGATCCAAATTGCCATTCAGTACCTAGTTATAATCTCCAACTTTGTACCATCTGCATACTTAAGTATGAAATCTGTGTCTTTATTCCAGGCAATATATTTTTAAATATGAAAGTACACTTGGTCCAAGGACAGACTCATAGGTCATTTGATTAAAGATCTCTAAGGATTAATAACTACTCTTCATGTCAGCCAGCTGGTCAATAAGCATTTATTAAGCACCTGCTGTGTGCCAGGCACTGTGTTGAGTGCTAGCAACATACAGAAAGGCAAAAGATGGGCCCTACCACAGAGGAACTCGCAATCTAATGGTGGAGACAACATGTAAACAAGGAACAAACAAGCTATCAACAAGAAAAACTGTAGATAATTCAGGCAAGTCATCATCTCTTAATCTATCAAACTAAATCATCATCCATCCCATACCTCTATATTGTCCATAAATATTTTGCTAAAATCTAGATCAATTAAAGTAATAGTAAACCTTGATTTATGAGTTGAGTAATTGTCAAAAAAAGGGAATCAGGTTAGTGTGGCAGCCCTTTTTTTGATGAAGCCCTACTGGCTTATTGTGATTACCACTCTCATCATAAGTTCATTAAACATCCCTCTAATAATACATTCTGGTATGTGTGGAAACCATATAAGATTGCTTGCTGTCTCAGGGAGAGAAGGAAAAGGGAGGGGGAGAAAATTTAAGACTTATGGATGTTATTCTTGAAAACTGAAAACAAATAAATTAATTAAAAAAAATAATAATACATTTTGCAATCTTGTTGTGAATCTAAATCCATTTAGTTGGTCTATAGATTGAAGAAGCCATTATCTTCCCTTTTTTGAATAACTGTATTTTGCCTTTCTCCAGGACTACACTATGCCCTCACCCTCCAGGCTCTCAAAGCTTCAGTGGTGGGATGTGATCATGAAGGGAGTCAGGCAGTGGCATTTGTGGACCTCTGAGAAAGACAGAGACAGAGATGGAGAGGGAAGGCAGAGAAAGAGAGAAAGAGAAATAAAGACAGAGAGAAAAAGAGAGATTGACAGAGACAGAAAGGCAGAGAAAAATGAAAAGCAATTTTCAGTGGCATATGTGCTTCCTTCTTCTTTAGATCTAGTTGGTAGCACAGTGGATGGGGTACTGGGCCTGAAGTCAGGAAGACTAATTTTTCTGAGTTAAAATCTGTCCTCAGACACTTACTGTGTGATCCTGGGCAAGTCATTAACCTTATTTGCCTCAGTTTTCCCATGTGTAAAATGAGCTGGAAATGGCAAACCACTCTAGTATCTTGGCCAGAAGACCCTATGTGGGATCCTGAAGAGTCAAACACAACTGAAAATGATTGAGCAAACACAAAAAAAGGATTATAGTATGTTTTCATTTTTCCACAATCTTTGAAAGACTATAAGTCAGGAATCATATCCCCTTGTTGTGTCAGTACTCACTCTTTCTATGAGATACAGTTCATCTGGGGCTGTTATATCAATTCATCAGATGGTTATGTGCTCTCTCACTAATTCTCTACTTATATACGATTTTAATTTTCCATTTCCCATTTTGTTTGTCTTTTCTAGTCCAAAGTCCATTCTCCTGGGAAGACAAAACATAAGCAAAATTAAATTCCACTAACACTTTTTTCTCTCTCATACATTAACATTGCTCCATCGATCCTAAGCTACATTCTTATTCCTTCAACTTTCCATGGTCCCTAATATAACTCTAAAATAAAAGCACTTTCAACATGTTGTTAGCATTCCTTATCACCCTCTAAGTCTTCTGACTTTCAGTTTTTCTCTCATTATTGTTTCAGTACCATGTTATACCACTTGTCCTCAGCTTCCTATCCTTCAATGCTTCCACCTTGTATTCATATCTTCTTTCCAGATTATTGGCTGAGTAGTTCCTCATAATAACCATTAGTCTCTTTAGACAAATTTGTCCTTTCCTCCTAATTAGAAATGTTTTTCATTGAGTCTTCGGAATTTTACTCTTGAGAGCTTACAACCTTTCTCATGATGAATTCCTCCATGGAATTTAGAACATGCAAACTTACCCATCCTTTTTCTGAATCTTTTATAATATGGTTCTCCAAATTCTAGGATGTATCTCAATCTATGCTCTACTTTCCTCTCCTGCTCTATCATATATTCTAAGATCACCATCATTTTCCCTTTCATTCTAATTGAGCACCTCCAACTGACTACAAGCTCTATCAAGAGAGGATTAGATAAGGGCATAGGAAAGATCCAGGCAAATTATTCTGGGATATTTTGAGGCAGATAGGTTATTCTCAGAGGAAGCCTCATCTGATCTGAACCTTAAAGGAAAAGAAGGATTTTAACAAGCTTTAAAATGAGGCAAAATTCTTGTCCAGACATGGGGAATAGCCCACTGACATTACAAGGAAATGTGGGAGGAAAATTTACCTAGTCTCAGTGAATCAGAATTTGCAAAAAGAAAGTAGTATAAAAGAAGACAAGGAAGAACTCAAGTCTATTTGTCACTGAGTCCAGCCATCTATCACCTCTACCACACTCTTAATAAATCAGTCATGGATCTGAAGTCTTCTGATTGACTTCAAGTACAAATAAAGTCTCTTCCAGGTATTTTCCCCCCATTTCACAGATGATGAAACTGATGTGCATAGAGGTTAAGTGATTTTCTGTAATCTGTGGCCCATTATCATAACTCTGAACTTACATGGACCATATTCAGTATTTCATGGTCTCTCAATGGCTTAGTCCCTACCTGACTCTATAGGTTTTTAACTCTACCATGGAGCTATTCATTCTCTCTGTAAGCATCAGAACATAGAACTGTTTGTTAAAATACATAGTTATATCATAGTACCCCTATTCACTCAGTATAATTTCCTTTCTCCCTCCCACAGAGGGCATGTCATGAACATCTCTAAAAACAAGAAAACAAACAACAAATTCAGAATACCAAAAATTGAACTTAAAGTAGACTAAGTCAAGGTGAAGGTCTCAGTATAAAGAAGAGTCTGGGTAAATCCGCTCACCTGTTTCTGTCTAGAGTCTTGATTTATTCCTTTCTTCTAAGACCCATGTGCCCAACACAAATTGCATCCCTAATTCTGTCTTAGAATTCTGTGCTATTCTGGGGATACCATGAGATCACTGAAGCTCTCAACAGGCCTCGGGTAGCCTTTGTCACTTGCCAGAAGCCACTCCTACCTTTGTCCTGTCCCTGGTTCACATACCTCATTGCCATATTATATCCTAGAAGTCCCATTTTCCACATAGATACTCCTGCCTTGAAGCCCTTCTTTCTGTCTCTTTTGCACATGTACTATGGGAAAAGGACATGGCTCTTTTCTAGCAATTTAGATATTCTTGGCCACTAAAGCTGGGAATGGAGGGATTTGTCCAACATCTTTCAGTGTGAGGAGAGGCCATCTCCTAGGTCCACCACCTACCAAAGGCACAAAGGTAGCAAGTGTCAAAACCATGATGCAAATCTAGGTCATCTAGCATCCAGTCTAGGGTTCTCCTCACTACCCAGCAACAGTGATGTTAGGGCTATCTGCCCCTGTTGAAAGAAATCCTTTTGTCTGGAAGTTCCTCAGCTTAAAGACTGAGCTCTCAACATGTAATCGCATCTTCCATCTCATGCCAAGACATTATCAGTTTATTTCTTTTTAATTATCTCATCTTATCAAAATGTAATTGGAATTCTATATTTCATTATGATGATAATGTAATTGAGTTGTGTTTCAGTATCATATTCATCTATGATGGCTTGTGGGCTGCAGGTGAAAATGAAGCTATGACTGACAATTATTGACATCAACAAATATCAAAATGAACTACTGCAGGGGAGGGACAAATAGTGTGTGGCCACTTTCGTTAAGGATCAAAGTCCCATACCATGGATTTGTATAGTACAATGAGGAATAGTCAGCATGGAATGATTGGTAAGAACATTGAAGTGAGTGTTAAGAAGCCTTGGGTTTGAATCCCACCTCAGATACTTACCAGGCTGTACAACTGTGGGCAAGTAACTTCACCTTTCTCAGTCTCATTGTCCTCATCTGTAAATTAAAGATCATAATACCCAGGGCCTCATAAGGTTATTGTGAGGATAAAATGAAAAATTAAATATAAAATGGTAAATAAATATTATCCATTACTATTATTCATGCAGCACCATTTTTGTAAATCAGAACATTCTGCTCACATCAAAGCTAAAAGGGACCACAGTCCTTTGATTCCAGAAAATGTTTTTTTAAGCAAAATGTTTATGCAAGACTGAGAGAGATGCTAGGATCATACACATATACATACACATCATGCACATACAGTTTGGAAGACATCTGAGAGGTTATCTAGTTCAACCCCTTCATTTAATAGGTGAGTAAACCAAAGCAGAGAAATCAAATGACTTGTCCAAGGTCACCCATCATGCACCCCCCCAAGTCACCTCCAGATCATGCTATGTACATTCTACTCATCATGTCCATCCCTCTCCCACAGGGACACCAGGTTCTGACAGGTGTGCTTTTCTTTACCTCATCTTATCCAGATCCAGGTGTCTATGTCAATTCCAGGTCATCTTCACACCATTATGTTACACCCATAATTCTCCTTCCACCTCTATCTTTCTAGTTCACCTTTATGTGCTGTCTTCCCCTTTTCAAATATTGAGGGCAGTATAGAAGGTAATGGAAAATGAAGCTAAATTTTTGTGCTGTGTTGGGAAGAACTTTAAAAGCTACCTAGAAGAGTTTATATTTTAAACTAGAAGTAATAGGGAGACAACAGAATTTATTGAGTAGGGGAGGAACATGATCAGACCTGTACTTTTAGAAAATCTGTGTGGTAGCTCTGTAGAGGATTCAATGGAATGGGTAGAGATTTCAAACAGGGAAACCTATTAAATTGTCATTATTCTAGTCCAGGTTAGAAGTGATATGTACTTAACCTAAAGTGGTGGCTATGTGAATAATAAGGAGCTAACACACAGGAGAGATGATGCAGACATAAAAATGGCAAAATTTGGCCATTGACTATCCACTGAGGAGTGAAGGAGAATGATGAATCAGGGATAATGTCAAGCTTTGAAGCTGGGAAGGGGGAAGTATGGCAATGCCCCTGACAAAAACTGGGTCAGTTTCAGGAAGAAAGATAACGAATTCCATTTTAAATATGAGTCTGGTATACTGATATATACTTTAAGGGATGTTAATTTGGCATCTGTGTGAAAGACCAATCTCAGAGAAAAGAGATTAGGAGTAGGAATAACAATTCATCAGTTACTGTAATAGTCTAAGTGAAAAAGGAATGAGATCTTGAACTAAAGTGATGACTAAATTAAGGAGGAGAAGGTAATGAATTTAAGAGGACTTGAATCACAGCTCTGAGTAACTTCAAGCAAATCATCTGTAAATATTATGGGTTGGACTAGATGGCCTCTAAAATTCCCTCCAGCTCCAATCAATGATTCTAGGTCAAATACATATTACTGAGATATTCTGGAGGTGGACTTGACAAGATTTGGCTATCTCTTGGATATAAGGGATAAAGCGAAAAAAATGTTGAGGATATCTCCCAAGTTGTAAATCTGAGTGGCTTCTAGGATGGTAATGTCAACAGAAATAAGGACATTATAAACAGAGGGAAGTTTATGAATGTCCTTCCTAAAATCTTATGCCCAGGACTGAATATAATACTGCAGATAGTGTGTTCAGACCCAGGCAGAATAGAGCAAAGCCATTTTGATATATTTTTGTTAATTTTTTTGAGTGAGCTTGCACACTATCAGTTCATATCAAACTGATATTCCATTAAAACACTTGGATCTTTCAGACAAATTTTTGCTTAGCCACAACTCCTCCACATCCGTGTAACCCACCACGAGCTCTCTCAACTATGGCTTACTCCTCCACAGCATAGACAGAAAAGAAAGTCCCCATAATCACCAAAGAATTTATAGCAGCATTTTTGGGGGCAGTCACACAGAACAAGAAGCAAATTAGATCTCTACCAATTGTTGTTGTCCAGTCATTTTTCAGTCATGTCTGATTCTTCATGGCTCCTTGGGTGTTTTCTTGGCAAAGATACTAGAGTGATTTGTCATTTCCTTCTCCAGCTCATTTTACAGATAAGGAACTGAGGTGACAGGGTTAAGTGACTTGCCCAGAGTCACACAGCTAGGAAGTGTCTGAGGCCAGATTTGAAGTCCAGAAGATGAATCTTCCTGGTTTAGCACTCTATCCACCTAGCCCACCTAGTTGTCCATCCATCAATTGGTGAATAGCTTAAAAAAATTATGGCATATTCATGCAAAGGAACAGTACTGTGCTAAAAGAAATTACCAATATGATGAATGCAGAGATAAATAATATGATGCAAAGCAGAACAAAGGAAACAATACACTGAATGACACAGGGGTCATGGTGGCCTTGAGGTCATATGTGGCCCTCTAGGTCCTCAAGTGTGGCCTTTTGACTGAATCTAAACCACAAAATTCAGTTAAAAGGCAGCACTTGAGGACTACAGAGCCATATGTTGCCTCGAGGCT
>CM053769.1:404599142-404631976 GCA_028658325.1 Potorous gilbertii
GTGAGCCTTTCATGTCCTTTTAGTTCAAGAAGATACATTAGGAAGCTAAGGTCAATCAGGTCCCCAAAACAGCTTTGTCACCTTTTAGAGAGAGCAAATCCCTCAACTTTAGGGAAGAAGGAAGGATTTAGGCCTTCCCATATTGTCAGCTGAGGAAAGAAGCTGTGTCAGTCAAACAACTGCTCTTATACAAAACAATCAAAAGTGAAAGCTTCAAAATTGCAAACAGGGAAAAATACAAGAAGGCATTTCGCATTCCTATGCGGAGGTAGGAGGTGCAGAGATATAGAACCTTGTTTGTCTTTTCAGATTTTTTTAAGGTATTGATAACTTTTCCTGATTTTTGTCCTTTTCTTTCTCTCTTTTTTTTCTTTTAAAATATATTCTTTGTTACATGGGGTATCCCTCTGGAATACAAAGAAAATACAAAGAGAACTTAGAGTTTAAAAAAAAGAAATCAGTAAAAAAAAAATTAAGAGTACCAACAGTCATCAAAGCACTAAGATGAGCAACTTTTCAAACCTTTAAGAACCAGGTTCAAACATGAAATGGATGACTAAAGTCCTGCTTTTATCATTTTTTTAAAAAAGTATATCAAAGATAGACCTTGCTTTCAAGGACCTAAAAGGAAGAGACAACACAGAAAGGAGATTCCAGATGCGAATCATGTAGAAAGTCCCCATAAACCTTAGAAGGCAGTTATAAAAAAGATGGTAATGCATCTTCTTTAATGTCATTTCTATTTCTGTCTTTCATGTTTATATGATTTGGTTCTGACTTTCCTGCTTTGACTCTTCTATCAGTCTTCGCCCTCTTCTGGCCACAGTTTTTGTCCAGTTCTGCATTAGATGATGGAGATTACTTCTTAGGCATTTCAGAAGTCTTTATCAATGGTCCATTTTCTAACAGATGTCTCTTAGAAGGAGAGCTGGACTTCTCTATGGCCTTTTATGTCACCATATTAATTGGAAGGCCAGACTAAGTCTTCTGACTCTATGACCCTCCTCTTTTCACAATATGTGCCTTCTGTTACTCCTGCCACCCCCCCAAATTCTCTGCCTAAATAATCCCCTAATGAGTAGTGGTTCCAACTCATTTTCAAAGGTACATTAGGAATTCTACTACATATCACAGAGGTTTTGCCATATTTTAGCCTCCAACTCTTTGCCTCCCACAACATTTGGTTATATTAAGAAAACAATTTTTGATCCACAGTACATTTATTGCACATTATTTACAATCATTTTCATGCTTGAACAGAATGCAGAAATCTAACTGGATCAGAACCCATGCCACCCATAGGCAGAAATGCAACTTAATTTTCTTTTTTGCCCCATTTGTGAATTATTTCATTTCTTCAATGCTTAAACCTCATTAAGTAAAGGAAGAAAAACTGCTAATAGGCAAACTGTTACTCATATTTAAGATGCTCTGGAACTATTATAATAACCAAATTTTATGCTACCTGAAAGCCAAAAGACGATCTTATCCAGTGCATGGGTGAGTGGTTTGTTGATTACTAGTGTTGGCTGAATTATTTCTAACCATTGCTGAAAAGAAGGTTGAAAGGCAACCACATTCCCTCTCTAGTGAGCCCAGAGTATTGAGACAACCTAGTATCTAACTGAAGGCTCATTAGTGAAAAACTTGTAATAAGCGTAGGCATATTTCATACTAGCCTATTTGTCATTGAAGTCTCATGATTTGACTGATTATTCCACAATTATCCTTTGAAAGTAGCCATCCTTGGTCATAGTAATTTCATTGGAAATACATTGAGGGAAGGGGAGGTGAGGGAAAAAAGGAAGAACCTTAAGAAAGGTTTACATGAAGTTTCAAAGAAAATTTATACTAATCTGAATATGCATATTTCAACAATGAAAGCTCAAATAGAATAAACAGGTAAACACTACTAATTACTATTGGCCCAGAAAAATACAGCCTCTATTACTTTGTAAAAATCATTCATATGGGTAAAAAATTTCAAAGATTTGGGCAAAGGATATGAATAGTTTCCTATCGAAGACCTTTTTAAAAGGTACAAATCACTAATAGAAAGAAATGCAAATCATAATAGCACTAAGGTTTCAAATCACTAAGAATTCAATTCACAAACTAGCAAAGATGGTGATAGTGAAAGAGTTGTGGAAATATGAGCACATTTGGGATGGGAAGGAACTGTGAATAGGTTTAACTGTCTTGGGAAGTAATTTGGAATTTTGAGAAGAGAGTGACTAAAATATAAATATTCAATAATCCCACAGCTTGGCATATACCCCAAGAAAGTAAATAAACAAAAACAGGCCCTTTATACACTCAAGTATTTGTAGCACTACTTGTTATATTGGCAAAGAAATGGAAACAAAGACAATGTCCATCAATTGGGTAATACACAAAATTGTAGTACATGAATGTAATGGAATATTACTATACTGTAAGAAATGATGAATGTGAGGAATACAGAGAAGCATGAGAAAGTTATATTAATTGACGCAAAGTGAAATAGAGTAAGAAACCAATATACATAGTGACTACAGCAATGTAAATGGGAAAAACAAAAATAATTGAATTGAAACAATGCTATGAAAATATAATAACCAAACTAGACTGCAAAGAAGAACCATGAGAAACCAATTTCAGTTTTTTTTCTTTGCAGACGTGGGGAACTATGGGTGGATATTACCCCATATAGTGTCAGACTTTTTATGTTAGTGCTATATTGATTCATTTTGCTGAATTATAATTTTCTTCTTCTTTATTCTTTGTAGTTGGAGATACCTCTCTTTGGGCAAGGGTGGAAAGATACTTCATGAAATGTAGATGACATAATAAAGGTTATCAATAAAATTTAATTTAAAAAAGGAACATAGATTTATAGTATGTCAGAGCTGGAAGGAAGCTTAGAATCATGAAACAGAGAATTTTAAAACTGAAAATGATCTCAGTAAACATTTTGTTCAGTGATTTCATAATATGGTTAGAAAGAAGGTAAAAGAGAGGTGAAATGTTTGCCAAACAGCACATAGCGTATTACTGGAGGAAAACTCAGACCTCCTGAATCCCAAACTAGTATCCTTTCTATTACATCAAAATAATTACCTAAATATTTAGGAAAAAATTAAAAAGCAACTTTAAAAAATTATATATTCCTTCACAGGATGATAGCAGCAGACTTTATCAATTATACATGTCATGGTGGAAAGAGTACTCAATTTAGAGTTAAAAGTCCTGGATTCAAACACTAGATCTGCCCTTTACTACTTGTGTAAAAATGGTCAAGTCATTTAAATTCCCTGATTCTTAGCTTCAAATATAAAATAAGGAGGTTGGGTGAAATGATCTCAAAAGTCCTTTCTACCTGTAACTCTGATTCATCTTATTCAAAAGAAGGGAGAAAAACAGAAAAATACCAACAGAGCTTAAAGCTTCCAGTTCAGAGATTTCAAAGTCGGAAGTTGTTTCTCCTGACTCTAGGTTAGAATTTCTTTCAACCTCTTTAATGCATAATCAGCTAAAATGATGTTAGAGCTTCAAAATTGCTACAAGATGGCCATAAATTCTCCGTGTGGACAATTTTTCCACTTGGTGGTAAAACTGGAAGGTCTTATCACTCTTTTATAACTTTCCATATAATTTTTATGAATGCAAACATGAGGCATCAAAGCCTACAGGCTGAGAATGTTTCTGCATGCCAGACCAAGTGGCAAGATGAAGTCCTAAAAACATTCAGACTCACATCTGGTTTATGGTCTGGGTAGATGACTTGGCCTGAGAACACAGCACAGGAGTATATTGGTGCAAAATAGGGCTCAAATTTAATAATCGGACTTGGTTACTGAATACAACTATAAAGATGGAAGCAATGAGAAGTGTGTATTTCAAGCCCTCTACCCATAACATAACAATGGGAAATAATACAATGGAACACAGGAAACCATACATTTCTTCATTCATTCATTCAACAAACATTCATTAAATATCTTTTATGTGCCCAGTATTGAGGAAGAAATAAAGATAGGTAAGACCCATCCTGGCCTTAATGGCAGTGGAAGGAGAACTAGATATGGAGTCAAGGGATCCAAGTTAAAATAGAGTTTTGATATTTATTACTCATATGACCTTCAGCAAATTGTTACAACCTCTCCAGGTCTGAGTCTCCTTATCTGTAAAATGTGGGGGTTCAACTAGATTACTATCTGAAGTTCCTTATAGCACTGAAATTTGTGATCCCACTTAGTTCTCTGGATTTCCACTTCATCTTTAAAGGTGAACACTTAAGTAGAACCTACTTCCTGCAGTTATTATGAGGACTGAAAGAAATAACGTTTGTAAAGACTTCTTATCACAGTGCCTGGCATATTATTATACATGCTATCTGTCTATTTATCTATCTATTTATCTATCTTTGTACTATATGACCATTTTTTCCTCCTTTCCTAAATCATCCCCAGATCCCTTTACAGCTTGAAAACTTTATGTTCTCTTGCAACTCTCTCACATGCTATGGTTCTTATTCAATGAAGTCCAACAGGCCTTTTTGAGCCAGTAAAATGACCTATCCAGGGCCCTCTGTGAGGACCCAGACTGCCTTTTAGGGATAAAACAATGAAGAAAAAAACCACATTTCTTTCACTTGAGGAATTTAAAATATCCTAAGGGAATATGACAGGTGCATAAACATGGATAATTAAAAAACAGAATAAGATAGAGATAAGGAGAAATCCAAACAAAGGGCTCCAGGATAACTTGAGGCAGGTTGAGAATTATGTGTCTAGTCTTATAGGACTAATAGAAGGATTTATATTTCTTTGGGAGTAGGGGACAGACTACCTTGAAGCATCAATCCCTCTCCCATCAGACTAATACTGTCTGAACAACATTGCCATAAATGAGGACAAAATCCAGGGTTCCTGATGTTCATGTAGTAACTTAAGAGTCCTCCAGACTTGTAGGCTACATAACAGGTAAGAATTAGACAACTGAGTTGGCCTGTAACAGAAGGATTGCAACAGGCAAAACAAGGAGGAATAGTTGTCAAGACATGATGAATGGCTTGCTCAAATGTAGGGAGGAAGGAGAGGTCCAAGAAGAGGGAACAGAGTAATCTAATTTGGCTGTGGAGCCAAATTAGAATTTGTGAAAGGAATTAATCTAGAAAGATAATCAGAAATCGATCCTATAGGCTTTGAAATGTCAATTTCTGTTTTATCCCCTAGGCAATAGGGAGCCACTGAACCTTTTATACGTGAAGAGTAACATGTCCCATCCTATGATACTGTAATTCTAAGACTCCTTCTTCCCAGATACAATAATCGATGTTTTATGATTCTGTTTTCATGTTTACCTCTAACATTCTAATGTTCTCAGCTCCATTCCCTGTTTATTGCTCTTCTCTCCCATAACATTAGCTCATTTATGTTTCATCAGAACAATCCATATGGTAGCTTTCTCCCTCCTTCTTTTGCACCCGATGGCTGACTGTCTTCTGGATGAGATACAGTAGAAAAGACATCTGACTGAAAAATGATTCCCTTCCCTCAAATATGTCCTAGATTGTTGGGCCTTTCAACCAAGCATTCAGTAAGTGGTTGTTTGATAAACTCTGAGCACTTGCATTATGCTAAGGTCATTGAGCCCTGTGACCAAAGGCAGCCTCATATCTAGAGCTGTGAGTGGCCTCAGTGGAAAAGAGAGTTCTGACAGGAACCAAACCATCCTTGCCCCATTAACTTACAGCTGTCAAAGCACAAAGGACTTTGTCTTGGGAATACCCTCTTCCCCTTCAATTCTACACATGGGATCTCCATTCATGTGTGGTACAAATTGCCAAGGTTTGCCTGACATTAAGAGAAAAGAAACTTAATCCTCATTGGAATTTTGTTGCTAGAGAAGTGTGTATTGACCTCTATGTTCCTGTAGTCATCTTGTTTACATCTTCCAGGTTTTATCACACTCATAGATCAGTTCAGTTTGGGTGTAGGTTCCTAAATCACTCATCAATTCAATTTGTCTCTACTCTGGCTTTGATCAAGATTTTTTAAAAAATCTCTGAATATAGTTGAAATACAGCTCAGGTCTAAGTCTCCACAGATGTACTTAAAAGTTCCCTATATTCTGTTCAAGTATTCAAGGGTGTAATGCATATATTGGGTACAGAACAATCTTTATTCCACCCCCTAGAAAATATAGAAAACACATGAAGAATTCAGAGTAGTTCATTTTTTAATTTATAAAATTGCTCTCCCTCACTAAAAAGGTCCACCTCTCCCCACAGTCCACTAGTTCTCCGGGCTCAGAGGACCACCCTACAGAACTGTGGGGAGGCCTTTGGAGATTCCCTCTTTTATCTCAGACATCAAAATATATGTCTAAACTTATAGGAGTAATAGAAAGGCTTACCATTCCCTTAGAAAGAGGCAGTACCTACACAGAGGGCACAAGGTGAGTTGAATAGGAAGGAAAGATATCTAAAAAAATAAAATTCAGGGGTGAGAGAGGAATATATTGGGAGGAGAAAGGGAGAAATGGAATGGGGCAAATTATCTCAAATAAAAGAGGCAAAAGAATATTTTTCAATGGAGGCAAAAAGGGGGGAGGTGAGAGAGAATAAGTGAAGCCTATTCTCATCACATTTGACTTAATGAGGGAATAACATGCACACTCAATTTGATATGAAAATCGATCTTACACTACAGGAAAGGAGGGGAGAAGGGAAGAGATGGGGTAGGGGATGATAGAAGGGTGGGCAAATAGGAGGAAGGAGTAATTAGAAGTAAATACTTTAAGGGAGGGACAAGAGAGAATACAATAAATGGGAGGTAGGATAGGATGGAGGGAAATATAGTTAGTCTTTCACAAAATGAATATTATGGAAGTCTTTTGCAAAAAAAACCACACATATATAGTCTATATCAAATTACTTGCTTTCTCAGTGGGGATGGGTGGGAAGGGAGGATGGGAGAGAAGTTGGAACTCAAAGTTTTAGGAACAAATATTGAGAATTGTTTTTGCATGAAACTGGGGGAAAAAAAGAAATATAGGTAATGGGGTAGAGAAATCTATTTTGCCCTACAAGAAGAGACAGAAGATGGGGATAAGGGAAGGGAGGGTTTTGATATTAGGGAGAGCATACTGAGGAAAGGGGTAATAGAATGCAAAGCATTATGGAGTGGGAGAAGGGGAGAGATGGGGAGAAAATTTGGAAGTCAAAATCTTATGGAAATGAATACTGAAAATTAAAAATAAATTAATAAATTTTAAAAATGAATAAAGTAAAATACATTGTTACAAAATAAACAAATTATAATTATCAATTAAAAAAAGAAAGAGGGAGTACCTTAAAGCAACTCTGTTTTCATCAGACCTACACTGAATAATAGAGAGGTAAATGAAAACAAAATCCATGATTCCCGGTCCCCATATGGTGACTTAGAGTCCCAAGCTTTCCTCTAGCCTTGTAGGCAATGTATCAGATTCTCTTTTTTCATTGAAAGGGTGAATTCAGGGAGCCTCTTCACTCTGCAAGAGGCTGACACTACCCAGGAAGTCTCCTGCTCTCTCCAAAGGAAGTCTCCCAGAGCTCATGAACTTGGAGGTGTTTGCAAGGCAGATCAAAGGGTGGCACTGGAGGGAACTCCTTGTCTATCGCTAAAAGCCTAGATTCTATAATTGTGACATTTGGAAAATCTCTACCGAGCCCTATTCAAGGGACTGGGCTTCAAAACCTGTTGATGATCCTCTGAAAAATTGGGGTTAAAGTATTGCTACTCCCTGAGATGATTATCAATGGAAACTTTGAAAACTGGAGAAATATTCAATGCCCATAGTTAGGTTGTGTTATTATATTTTTAAATGACAATACTACTAAATTTACTGGTGTATTATTAATATTACTGACTACTATTAATTATTATTAGTGATCAAATTACTGAAGGAACTCATTTTATATAATAAACAAAGATTCATTTGTAAGAATACACATCTAGGCCCTCAAAGGAAATATTGAAAAAAGATATGAATGAAACACAGCATTATCAGATACAAAATTATTTCATAAAGCAAGAGTCAGCCAAACTGGTTTAAAAACAAAGAAAAATAAGACCCGCAAATAACAAACAGAAAGACTAGAAAACAGTAGCCCACTGCTTGATAACCCAGAAAACAGAAAATGGGAGAATTCCCTTTATGAAAAGACCTACTATGAAAAATAGAAAACAATTTTTCAGAAATGAGGTTTAAATCAACACCTTATACCCTATTCCACAATAAGGTCCAAGGAGATGAGTAATCTACATAGAAAAGATCTCTCCAATAAAAATTAGAAAAGACTATCTTTATATTTGTAGGTGTCTTTCATACTCAAAGCTATGGAGAGTTAATTCTTGACTAAAGAAATGAGAAGGAAGATCTAAAAAAAAGAGACAGTTTTCACTGAAGTATATTAAAAAGTGAGTAAAATGAATGGAAATAGAATTAAAAGAGAAGTGGTAGAATATGAAAAATAAATATTGCTCGTAAAAATCCAATATCTGAACTATATGGGGCAGTGATACAAATTATATATATATATATATGTATATGTATATGTATATATATCAATAACATCATTCTCCCATAGTTAAATGGTCAAAGGATATGAATGTAATGGGGCCTTGGGATCTTGGAACATGACCAGATTGTTTAAAATGGAAGCAACAAATATTATCTCATTTGATTGTCACAACAATCCTTCAAGGTAGATGCTATTTCCCTTTTTATAACTGAGGAAACTGAGGCAAACAGAGGTTAAGTGATTTGCTCAGGGTCATACAGCCAATAAATGTCTGAGGCCGGGTTTGAACTCAGACCTTTTTGACTCCAGATCCAGTGCTCTATTCAATGGGCCACCAGATGCCTTTGTTACATGAACAAATAGTTTTTAAAAGATTGGAAACTCTGTGACCACATGAAAACATACTCTAGGTGCAGCTGGGTGGCGTAGTGAATAGAGTACAGGCCCTGGAGTCAGGAGGACCTGTGTTCAAATCTGGCTGCAGACAATTACTAGCTGGGTGACCTTGAGCAAGTCACTTAACCCCAATTGCATCGCCTCCCCCCCTCCAAAAGAAAAGAAAACATACTCTAATTCACTGATAATAAGAAAAATGCAATTAAATTAACTGTGATAGCAAGCAAACTGTCAAAGATGACAGAAGATGAGAATAGTCAGTACTGGGATAAAGGAGATACTATGGAAGGACAGACAGTAATGCTCTAGAGATATAAAAACAGTCAAACTATTCTGAAAATCCATTTGGAATTATTTAAGAAAAGTGACTTAGCTGCCCATATTCTTTGATCCAATAATTACACCACTTGGTACATACCGCAAAAAAGTTAAAGCCTGAAACAAAGGTTCAGCATATACTAGAATGTTCATAGCAACTCATTTGGCGCTTTCAAAGACCTGGAAGCAAAGTAGGTGCCCCTAAATTGGATAATGTTCAAAAAAGATGGCTTATTACTGTAATGGAATATTGTTTTGCAGTACGAATTGGTATATATGAGGAATTCATAAAAACACGGAATGATTTATGAACTGCTACAAAGCAAAATAAGAAAAATCAATAAAACACAAGGGACCACATGCAAATGAAGAAGCCATGAAAAGGAAGTTCCTTTCTTGATAAAAAACAAACAAAACCAAAACAAACAAAAAATGAAGGTTTCAGAGAACATCAGAATGAATCATGCAAAGCTATTCAAGACAAAAAAGCAGGGAATAAAGATACAAGATTGTACGCATTGGCAGTTGTGGTCATCCTAGTGAATGTTTCCATTTAATTGTTTTTTATTATCACAAAGAATGATCAGTTTGGAGGAAGGGGGAATTGAAATGACTTTAACATAAAGACAGCAAGAATCACCAAAATATCTTGTTTTGTGTTTAATTTCCAAGTTGAGGAATTTGTATTTTGTCCCAGGCACAGTAAGGAGACAAATGACAATTCTCAAACAGGGCAGTGACACAATCGGTCCAATGCTTTACAAGGATTATTTTGGGAGCTATGCCGAAGATAGACTGGAAACAGGGAAACCAGCTGATACAGTGAGAGTTCATATTAGAGCTGGTAGCTGTATAAGCAGAGAGAAGAAAACAAGAAAAGGGAGGAGGTGGATAAGAAAGTCTTAAATGATTAAATCTCTTTCAAAGTACTTCAAAATACATACAGTATTCCCTTGTTCTAAACTAACTGGAAAAAAAAATTGCAGCTGTCATCTTACTAAGGCCTTCCTAAATCATAAACAGATCTTAAGTGCCACGGGATCAGAGATCTGGTGACCTCCCACCCCTTGAAGCTTCGTATAAGAGCTATGAAAGCTTGGGCAATATTTTCAAATCAGACCTCTATCATTAGCTTAGTTTTCCCTTTTATCAACCAGCAAGTATTTGAGAGCCTACTGTGTCCCTAACACCTGGCTTGGTTTTATAAACTCATATTTCATTGCACGCATCCTCCCTGCCTTTGACAATATGCAACATAACTCTAGCTCTGTAGTGTAGACTAGACTGATTCCTCTTCACTGCCCTCCCCCAATCTTTACCACCACCTTGGCAGAACGAGGAGAGCAAAATCAAAGATTCAGGACCAGAAGGGACTTTAAAGGCTACAGAGTTCAAGCTCCTCATTTTACAGAGGAGGAAATTGAGGCAAACAGAGGTCAAGAGACATGCTCAAGATCACACAAGCAGAAAATATCAATGTTGGCATCTGAATCCATAGCTTCTGATGCCAGAGCCCATGCATTTTCCCTGTAATATTATGCCTCCTGTTCCAACTTTCTTTGACTTGACCTTTTTTATATGTTTCTACTACAGATTTGAGCCGAATAAAAACTTTTAAAAAAATTCCTTCTTACCCTTAGCAAATTTCACTTCTTTTTCAACTGATTTAAATGAATATTTCAGTTGGCCTGAGGAACAAACACATGGTATAGTCCAACCAAGCTGAATTTAAAGCTAGAACTCCACATTGTTAGGGAATAATCACAACAATATCTCATTTTATCATCACAGTCCAGTGAGGTAGGGGATATTATCCTCATTTTATAGATGGAAAATTGAGGCACAGTGATTAAGTGACCTGTCCAAAGTCATACAGCCAGTGAATGTCTAAGGTAGGATTTAATCTCAGGTCTTCCCAACTCTACCCACTGCACCACCTAGATAAACATGAGATATAAAGATATCTTAGTGCTCATGAAGTCAGACCCTGAGAGGTAACATTGTGTGGAGGACAGGACACCAGTCTTAGAGTGGGAAAGACCTGTATTCAGTTCCCACTTCTGACACTTAGCTGTGTGATCCTAGGCAAGTCATTTAATTTCTTTGTACTTCAGCTGCCTCATCTGTGCAATGAGGGAGGTTGCTCTCAATAGACACTGAAGACCTCTTCTGGCTTAAAATCTAAGAATCTAGGATCCTCTCATTTAACAGAGTAAGAGACTGATTTTCAGAGAGATGAAGAGCTTTCCCTAAAGCCACACAGCAGTTAGTGATAGAGTTGGGACTTCTGATTTCCTAATCAATTCATTCCCCACTCTGCCATAACTGACTTCAGGAGTTTGAGGTTATCACCTTCAGTTTTATGTAGCCTAGGCAATTTAGGGGCAAAGTGATTTGGGAGCTATGATGTCCAAGTCTGCTTTGCAATTCATTATTTAAACTCCTAAATCTTCTCTTAATCATTCACATCATTTCAAAAGTTTCAGTTCCCAATTTAAATACTCTATCCTCCAGGAAGCCTGATCCTCCTAGTATGGGCTCTCCTTCAGAATTTCCCCTCTCTCCTCCCATAACTTGCATAATGCTACTTTTTGTACCTCTCTGATGGTTTATTATGTTACATTGTACATTTTGGTCATCTGTCCTTGTAATGGTAATTTAAATGGGAAGATCTTTCCCATTAATTAATAGGCCCATGTGGATCTATGGAAGCCTGAGTCACATGGAACTTGTAGTGGAAGGAGCTTGCTGAATGGGTAGAACAGGAAGGGTTGGAGCAAGAAGAGGCAGAGCTAGAGCAGAGCTTAGAGGAAGTTAGAGAGCAGTCAGAGCTGGGAAAGGAACCTGACTAGCTTAAGAAGGAAAGATTGTGATTTTGTCTAAGGGAGCTGGTTTGTGGGAAGCCTAACAGAGGGAAGACTTGGGGATGCTATTGTCCACCGCATTGTTACTGTGTATAGATTTCTTTGTTACTATGATGGATTTGGCTTTCTGGTGTTGGGATTTGGCTTTCTGGTGTCTGAATAAATATTTTGGTTCTGTATTCCACATGAAGGGTGTTGTATTTCATGATTCAGAGTTGCACCGTCATATTCATGGCCACCATAGGTGCTGTGAATATCGTATTGGCACCAAAGTCCTTATGCCCCACATTCTATCCATGTCTTTACGCACAGTGTCCACCTTTCTTCAAATGCACTCCCTCCTCACCTCTACTTTGTAGAATCCTACTTTCCTTCAAATATCAGTTCATGCATCATCATCTCCATAAAGCTTTTCCTAATCTATTTTATTGCGTATGGCACCCTCATCCACTTCCTACCCTGTGCAAATTATTTTTCGCTCATTTTTTGTAGTGTTCAATTGCTTTCAGTCATGAAAACATTTTCAGTCTCTTAATGACCCCATTTGGGATGTTCCTTAGCAGAGAGGAGTGGTTTATCATTTTCTTCTCCAGCTCATTTTACAAATGAGGAAACTTAGACAAACAGGGTTAAATGACTTGCTTAGGATCAAACAACTAATAAGTATCTGAGGGTGGATTTGAACTCAGGTCTTCCTGACTCCAGCCCTGGAGCTCTATCTACCATGCAACCTACCTGCCTTATTCTCTAATTTAGCATCTACTTATGTAGCATGTACAAGGTATCTCTTTTTATGTTATATGTACTTACGTGGGTACATAGTATCTCCTTATATTGCATGCACTTAAGTGTGTACATGACATCTCCATATTACATTTACTTATATATGCAACTGGTATCTCTTTTCTATAAAATGTTAGCTCCTTGAGGGCAGAGACAAACACATTTCTATCTTTATATCTCCAGCAGCTAACATAGTACTTGGCAAATAGGAAGTACTTAGTAAATGTTTTTTGATTGGTTGATCTATTGATTGACACTAAATAGTAAGCTCCCAAGGAAGGGACCTGTCTGATCTAAAATAACATGTCTCCCTCTGCACACAAGAAGGGCTTGGAAAACAGTTGTTGAACTAAACAAATATGAACTGAATTGAGTTTTCACTCTGATGTTATAAACCCAATTAGAGCTAGTATAACACACTTCCTTCTTAAGGTCTTTACTTCAAAGCTTAAAGCACACTATATATTTCCTAGAAATCCAAAGTCTATTGCATAGCCTGATGTTCCTAATATGAATCAATACTAAGAAATGCTTAGATAAAGATTTGTAGGCCAAAATCTTCAGGCAGCATGTTCCCCTGAACACCTACAGGTACATATAGCCCTTCAGTCTAATTTATCAGTGGCCAACATTTGCAGGTGGCTTTCAAGGTATCCTTCTCCATCACCTCTGATCTTGTCAGCCTTCTGAGTTGAGCACCCAGCCATCATCTATGATTAATTTTTAATGTCTAACTCATTACCTTACACTTCTTTACATTAAGTCAGATGAGTCACTTATCAATCCATTAGCGTTATCTAGGCAAAGTATATGGGGCTAGTTTTCTGTGTGTTCTTCTCTCTTGCCCTCAGCAAAATGTAATTGTACTCAAAAATTATTTTTCTCACAAGGTGCAGGTTAAATGAAATCTCATTACAGTTATCTTCTATCAGATCCCCTCAACAATTACATTTTTCTGAAAAAAAACAATAGTTCCTATGTCCACATCAATAACACAAATAGCAACCCTCACTTCTGTAAAAATATATTGATTGAAAGCAAGATGGGACCTTGGGGGTCATTCAGTCCAATTTCATCACTTTACAGATGAGAAAACTGAGGCCCAGAGGCATTAAGTGATTTGTTCATAGTTATACAGGGAAGCACCAGTCAGAGCTAGATTTGGACTCTCTCACTTCAACTTCAAAGCCACTACACATTCCACTAGGTCATATTTCCTCTCCAACATTTCTTTACCATTCATGAAGTACTTTCTTCACAATAGCATAACGTATATTACTATCACTATCCAACTCAAAAAAATTATTATAATTAGGTCTAGCATATGGAATCTGGAGATTTAGGCTCGAAATTCAAATCTGCTACTTACTTCTTGTGTGACCTTGGGTAAGTCACTTACAACCTCTAGACCTCAGTTTCTTCATATGAAAACTGAGAAATTTGGGTCCTATGGTAACAACATATAGCAATGGAAAGGAAGCAATAATTGGAGGTGAATTCTATCTCTGCTATATGCTACCTGTGTGATCTTTCCCAAATCATTTAACTTGTTTGAGCCACAATTTCTCCATCTGTAAAATGAGGGAGTTGAATCAAATGGCTGCTCTGTGTCATTCTTGTTATAAATCTATTATCCTGCTCTCTAAAGTCTCTTCCAGCTCTAACATATTATTTCACGACACCCTAATCAATATACACAATACTCCGCACCAGAGAAGACACTATATTTAGATAAAGCATGGTTTGTCCTTTTATGCATCCTATCGTCACAGAGGGAAGAGAAGTGACCGGTGCAAGGTCACCTGGCTCCAGAATATTGTTGCTGTTATCATTCTGGTTTTTCTCTTTCCCCCAAATGCGTTTTAAAAGCTTTTTGGATCCAGACAATTATTACAGGAAGGAAGGGAAAGAAATTCCCAAAGATAAAGTCTGCCGTATGGCTTTACTGCATCTGACCAGGATAGAATCAGGAAAGCAGGAGAAAAGAAAAACTCACCCAACCCAAACATCTAGTGTGTTTCCCTAGCTAATAAACCATAATAATCACATTTTTATCCCAAATAGAACATCTCAAAGAGACCTCCAGTATGTTTTCTCTATCTAATAAGTAAGCACTACTGGGCCCAAGGAACTGGATCACTGCACCCTTTCCCTTTACATTACTAAAGGGTCTCTATCCACTTTGAGCCCATACATATGCTTCAATTCATTATATCCCCACTCTGGATCCCCAGGGGGAAGAACTGTTTTAAGCTTAAGCTTAGTTTATGTGGTGCAGCGAAGAGAGCATTGGGCTTGGAGTCAGAAAGACTCATCTTCCTGAGTTCACATCTGGTCTCTGACATTTACAAACTGTGTGAACCTGGGCAAGTCACTTAACCCTGTTTGCCTCAGTTTCCTCCTCTGTAAAATGAGATGAAGAAGGAAATGCCAAACCCCTCCAAGTATCTTTGCCAGGAAAACCTCAAATGGAGTCATGAAGAGTTGGACATGACTGAAAATGACTCAACAACAACTAAGTTTAGCTTATGTATAGGGTCTCCCCAATAGGAGCTGTAGGAAGATATTCAAGGTATAAAATGAATTTAAAAATGGCATAGTTATTTATTTCTTAATTATAAAATAAACACTGAACCTAAAGATTCATAAAATGCATTAATTTAACTAATCAATATCTTATAATTTGTAGCTATCATTACCTTGCTATATGGAAAAGACTTAAACATCACAACATGAAGAGTTTAATAGGACTACTAAATAGGCATTTTATATTTCACTTCAGTGTCAAATATCCAAACATTTCACTCCAGGTCCTTGCCTTCTGGAAAGAATTCCTACCAAGGACTAGGGCTCACCTCTCTCATAGTCATCTTTAAGAAGCTGTAAGGCAGATAAACACAGCACACACTCTTGATCAGGTCGGACAGGAAAGATACTAAGACAGTTTTAAAGGGGCTAATAATCTCACTTTATTCTAGTCTGGTCTTCTCACGAGGGTTGCTGATAATAGGAGCACAATTCCTACAGCATTCCCTAATCACCTTTCTTACAAGTGAGAAGTGGGGGCAATTACCCCTACATCTTGATGAGGTCAATTAAGACAGGCCCAACTTGTTCATCCTCCTAAATCCTCTCAGGTCTCAATGGGATCTGGCTAAGGCAAAGACAGATTCCCCCCAAACCTTGAAGGGTGCCAGTCAAGCCACACACTCTAGCTTGTGCATTCAACCCTAAGGGTTCACCATTCGCTGACCAGTGTCCACTTGCTTTATAGGGCAACAGACAAAGAAGACATCTTGCCAACAAAAGCCTCACAAGTTTATATCACCTCAACTCTATATCTCACTTTGTAGTGAGAGTAGATGTTTACAATTTAAGCACAAAGGTTTACATTATTTATTGTTATATAATGTTGTGCAAGCATAGTGGAGATGTTTTGAATCACAATCATGAAAACTAATATCTAATATGTAGTAACAAGAGAGAGTTATGGCTATGGATCCTGGGAAACTGTACTCTAAAAAAGAATAACAAAAATCCACTTTACACACACTAAAATCTATACTTTACTTACACTAAAATCCACCTTACTTATAGAAACCCTGCAGCATTTGCTAAGATTTCTGAACTCCTCTCAAGATGCAACCAGCTCCAGCTGAGGACCCAGAACCTCTGGATTGCTTACACTTACAAGTTCACCTCCAACCTTGGATATTTTTGGTCTCTAAATCAAACACTTATAATAAGGCAGATTAGGACAAAAAAAAAGAGAGTTAGAGGCAACACAAGAGATCTCCCTACTTTAGCTGGCCTGTGAGAATAGTCAAAATGTTACCCAGAAAGAGAGAGTCATCTATCTTCTTCTCCCCTTACCAGAAGTCTCTGAATTGCACAATGCCATTTGGAAGGGTGAAGGAAGAGACAAGGGTGGGTCATTCCCTTTTATAAGGTCCACTGACTCATTGCCCCTTCCTTCCCAGTGGTCAATTAAGGGATTGCTTCATCATCCCCAAAGTGCTCAAGATCTTCACTGTTACCTTCCCCGGCCTGCTGAAAATATTCCAGAATCTTCATGATTCCTAGAGGGTCCAAGCACTGAACTAGACCATATAGTTAACTGGATTCAGGCAAGGCAGTCTGCTTATTCCCTATCACAGTCTTCCCTGGGCAAATATGTCCTGTCCTCAGCCAACCAACTAGGGTGCATTTGGCACATATTTTTGTAACCTCAATCCTGGAAAGGTCTCTAAAATCATGGAGAGCACTGTCCCTTCAAATGCCTCCCCTTAGCATGTTACACTAAAGAATCTCTAAAGGTCAGCATGGCATAATTCCTAATTGTCTCCTAAATGCAAGTAGAATTCTAGGTGTCCATTAAATAGAGTCATTAACAGTCTCAAAATTAATCATGTTTGGGGAGGGCCCAGGTGAACCACAGCAGGTGAGCCTAGAGATCATAATTATCCCCAAATAAAAAGTTATGTAGACACAACACAAAAAGGACATTTGAAAAAATTTCATAAATTATTGCCAGCTTAGTATTTATACAAGTCTTATCCCAACCTATGCAAACAGAAAAAAAAAGAAGAAAGAAAATTGAAAATGAAATAATAAAAAACAACTAACAAAGTGAAAAATAGAAAGAACAGAAAAGTCTTTTTTCTCTTAAAGGGAAAGTCTAGCCCCAAATGATCTCTAGAACAAGGCTTCTTAGACCTTTTCCACTCTCAACCCTATATTGGGTCCTGACCTACAGTTTTAAAAATGCTGCAAGAATACCTAAGGTTTCCTCCACAGGAACTAGGGAACATGGAATCTATCTTCAAATAAGTAAAAAAGCAAGCACCTGGACATATATAGGAGGACCTGCTGTACAGGTTCTTTGATCTGTTTTTCTAAAGGAAAAAGCAACTTTTGAGGGGTCAACAATCATTTAAATCAAGCACATATATATCATTCACTTAGTTCAAGGGAAAAAAGTCAGCACCCTGAACTCCAGAGAAAATACAAAGAGACAAACAAAGATCAACCAACAGACAGACCTGTTGCCTGACCATGAGCAGTACATACATCACAAATCAACAGACAGGTGCAACTGTCTGACCATATGTACCATACATAGTTACCAGAAGCACCCACATCTGGATTTTCAAAGCTGAGGGGCAGGGCTCCTTAGTGGCTGCCCAGAGTCTCATCTGGCCAAACAAGCATTTTCAATGAATAAGCCCCAAAGTGAAACCTCATCTCATAGTGTTTAAGCATGGATCAATCCCTCTTAAATATGCTTTAAATTTGGAAAAATTGGGAAAGTAATTCCTTGTTCGTAGAATCATGAACTGATCCAACCATTTTGGAGGGCAATTTGGAATTATGGCCAAAGGGTTATTAAACTGCCTATAACCTTTAACCTATAAAATCATTCTTGTGGTCTATTTCCAAAGATAATTAGAGAAAAAAGGAAAAGAACCTAAATATTCTAAAATATTTATTTATATAGCTGTGCTCTTTATGGTGGCAAACAACTAGAAATTGTGGGGATACCTATCAATTAGGGAATGGCTGAACTAGTTGTGGTAAATGATTGATGGATGAAATACTACTGTGCTATAAGAAATGATGAGCTCAATGATCTTAGAAAAACATGAGTAGGCATGCAAAATTATGAAGAGTAAAATGAGCAGAACCAAGAGAATGTTGTATACAGTAATAGAAATATTGTTTTAAGAACAACTTTGAGAAAATAAGTCATTTTTACTATTATAAATACCCAATTTAACTACAAAAGACATGAAAAAAATGCTATCTACATCCATAGAAAGAACTGAGAAATAGAAGTATGTATAGAATGATTTCACACACATATATACATTAGGGTCTAATAGTAGCCATTTTAGGATGGGGAGGAGGAGAGAAGAAAAAAGAAATTTACATGATAACTATTATATATAAAATGAATAACAAGTTGTACATAATAACTTGGCAGCTTCATGTGTAATCATCTTTTCTATTATATTTTGTTATGAAAATTCTTGTTTTAGTCCATAAATTAAAAGACTTTTAAAAGAAAAAAGTAAAATAAGTCAGTGACCAATGAAGAGATTTCTTCATGATCCAAAGAACTCAGGTTCTTCATCACTGAGTTATATATAGTCACAATTTTGCATTCATCCTCTGGAACCAATTCTTGTTTCCATCTTGTGCGCATGTCTTTTATTATTATTTTTTATTTATATTGATTGATGCCCAGTAACACTTTTCCTTCTCATTAGAATTATTTCTCTATGTGTCTTCACCATTTTACTCTTACAAGCTTCCTTTCCCTGCTTCATTGATTCCTTCTGTTTTGTCTTATACTAAGGTGCTCATATGCCAAAAGTCTTTCCCCCTTAATGCTAGTGCCTGCCCTCTGAAACTACCTACAATATATACTTCTATACTATATACTATAATATATACTACTATACTTACAATATAGACTACCTATATATGTCTTATACTTACATAGCTGTTTATGTTTTTACATATATAGCCCCCATTAGAATGTGAGCCCTTTGAGGGTAGAGACTGTTTTGACCTTTTTTTTTATCCCCAAAGTTTTGCAAAGTGCCCAGCAGTAGTAAGTGTTTAATAAATGCTTGTTGCCTGCCTGCCTGACTTATCTCTTCCTTCACTGTGCTGTGCTTCCTTTATATTTATATATTAGTGTGAACACAATAATAGCTTACATTACCATAGCACTTTACTGTTTTCAAAGTATTTTACTCAAAACAATCTCTTGCAGTTAAGGAGGGAAAAAATTGTGTCATCCTTTTATGCATCTGAGGAAATTGAAGCTTAGAAAGGTCAAATAAATGACTTATCCAAGGCCTCATAGATAATGAATAGCAGTCCCAGGACTCAGATCCATGTCATGTCACCAAGTCTTAGAAGATTCCCTTTAAAAGTAAGCTGCCTTTGAATTCTTTCTTGCTTCCTAAGGGGATTTTCATTCTCAGCCCAGCTCTAATTGTGAAGTGAAAGTCTTTGTACTTAGTTTTAGGAATTTCAAGCCTCAGTGAACAGATGGGAAAATGAATTTCAATGGAATAGGAGCCTTATGGACACTTCCAGGATCACAGGAAAGGAGGGTTATTGCCTACTGCATCTCCTCATAAGGACAGCAATGACTGTTGAACTAGCCCAGGAATAAATAATGCAGGGAGTTATGCTGATAAGTATGAGCTGCACTCTTATGGAAATCTGGATGCAATACTATACATTGTTCAGAATTTTATTGTAACTAGAAAGGACCATCAAGTACAACCCTCGCTTTGAATAGATGAGGGAACTGGGGTCCTTAGGAAAAAGGTGACTTGCCAAAGCCATACAGTGAGGCAGTGGCAGAAGCCAGTCTGAACCTAAATGTACTTAGAGCCTGGACAGAGATTTTTCTACCTCACTTAACATCATTCTTTACTTTTACTATTTTCCATTTTTTACTCAACAAATATGTATTAAGTGTTATTGTTCAGTCGTTTCATCTCGACCCTATTTGAGGTTTTTTTGGCAAAGATACTGGAATGATTTGCCATTTCCTTCTCCAGATCATTCTGCAGGTGAAATTGAGGCAAACGAGGTTGAGTGACTTGTCCAGGCTCACACATCTACTAAGTGTCTGAAGCTGAATTCAAACTCAGGAAGATTAGTCTTCCTGACTCCAGCTCCTGTACTCTATCCACTATTCTGCCTAGCTGCCCTTGTATATTGTGTACCTCCTTGCTTCAAGTCACTTTCTTGGTCAGGGGTGGGGGACCAAAAACCTTGAGGATACATGTTGCCCTCTAGGTCCTCAAGGGTAGTCCTTTGACTGAATCCAACCTTCCCAGAAAAAAATTCCCTTAATGAAAGAATCTGTTCTGTGAAATTTGGGTTCAGTTAGAAGGCCACACTTGAGGTCTAGAGGGCTTCTTGTGATCTCAAGGCTTCAGGTTCCCCACCCCGATCTAGATGCTTCAAATAAAAAGGTTGAAAATGGTATGTACCCTACTCTCAAGGAGATTAACAACTAGTAGGAGAGATGAAATATATGCATAAATAATGATGAGGTAAAGCCATGGGACTTAGAATTTCAAGGGAATTAAGAAAATATCCAAACCAACCATGCTGTTTTATAAATCAGGAAACTGAGGATTGGAGAGATTGTGACTTACCCAAAGGTACACAGCTAGTAAATAAACATAAGTAGGATTCTGGACCCAGATCTGTTTCCTCCAAATCTAGGACTCATGATAATGTACAATTCATTGAAGACCCACACAAGATACAGAAGAAATTTTAAGAAGTGAAAATACTTTTGAACAAGAAGGGCAGAAATCAACAGGGGAACAGAAAACATTTCATGAAGAAGGTAGCAACTAAACTAGTCTGAAGAAAGAGAGAATATTGAGGAGCTCTGTGTTAGTTCATTGTTAATGAAACATTTATTAAGTCCCTACTATTTACCAGGTATTAAGAATGCAAATCAAAACTGAAATAATCCTATTCTTCAGAAACTTTCTTTCTATCAAGGTAGACAACAGCTACTACTTTAAATATGTACAAAATAAATAGTAAAGTAAATTCAAGCTAATTTCAGAATGGAGTCACTAGTAACGGGGGATCTGGAGTGGTCTTATGCAGGACATGGCTCTTGAACTGGATTTGAAGAAAGCTAGGTACTCTAAATGGAAGAAGTGAAAAGGGAGTGCTTTCCAGGCATGGGGCAAAAATGCAGAGATGAGACATGATACACCTGGAAGGAGGAATATTAAAGCATATTGGAAAGACCATAGAGTATACAAAAAGGAGTAATCCTTCATAAACCTGGGAAGGTGCATTGGAGTCAGATCTTGAAGGGTTTTGAATAGTTAAAACAAAAGATTTCATAGCAAATGAGAGAACAAAACTGGATTGGGAAGTAGATTGGATTCCGGTTTGAAGAACACATAGTACACATACACACACACACATACGCACACATAAATTCTGTGAAGTAAGAGAAGCCATATTCCACAGAGTAAGCACTAAACCAAGGAGTTTGTGTTGTCCTATAAATAATAAGGAGTTATTGAAGATCTTTTAAGTGGGGCTAACATGGTTAGATTTATGTCTTAGGAAGATTATTTTGACAGCTATATAGAGAATACATTAGAGAATGGAAACTGGAGACAGAAGGCTAATAAGGAGGTTAATATAGCCAGGCAGTGAAGAAGCATTTAAGTACTTACTGTGTGTCAGGCATGGTACTAAGCATAGGGAATTCAAAGAAAAAAAAGTCCCTGACCTCAAGAAGCTTAAATTCTAATAGGGGAGACACTATGTAAATAACTAGATGCTCTCAAGATGCTACATGTAGATGGAAAACTATCTGAAAGGGGTTCTGCAGAAGGTGAGACATGAGCTGATCCTTGAAGGGAGTCGGGAAAATCAAGAGGTACAGTTGATGGGGTGGAGAATTCTAGGCATGGGAGGTAGCGCATACAAAGACACAAAGATGAGAGATGCATTATTTGAGGAACTGCAGACATACTAGTATAGCAGGATAGTAGTATACACAGATGGGAGAAAAGGGTTAGGAAATTGGAAAGGTAGCACATGCAGGGGCAGGGGACAGATGCATAAACAAGGTTGGTGGCTATAGGAGTTGAAAGGAAGGACAAAATTCAAAAAAACATTGACAAGACTTGCTAACTTGCAAATAAGATTTAGATGGAGGGGAGCGAAGAAGCAGAAAAAAAGAAAGATGAGGAAAAACTGATGATGGGTTTCATGGCTTACTGAAAAGATGGTGTGTGGGTGTGTGTGTGTTCATCCTTCATTGCTGAAGAAGACCAGGCCATCAGAGATATAATGACACGACTTGCCCTTGACTTTGTTTTGAGTGAGGGAGGGCTGTGCAGGTCACCAGCCCCACTTCTCCTCCAGAGCCTTCTGAATCCAGTGACCAGATATTCATCAGAATGAGTGGAGACCCAGGATGAGGCAGTTGGGGTTAAGTGACTTGCCCAAGGTCACACAGCTGGTGAGTGTCAAGTGTCTGAGGTGAGATCTGAACTCAGGTCCTCCTGCCTCCTGCCCTGGTGCTCTATGCCCTGCCCCACCTCCTGCCCCAACTGAAAAGACATTATAGTGATCTATGGCAGAAAACCCCAGCCTGAAGTCCGGCTCTGCCATGAATTAGCTGCATTGTTTTGTCCAGTCAAGGTCTCCATGGCCTCATCTACAAAATGGAAGGTTTGCACCTCTAAGGTAGGTCCCTTCTAAATATAAATCATTTGACTCCAATATTTTCAGCTTGACTAGTTGGAAATGTAGTGATATCAAAACCACAAATAAAGAAGGTGACAAGACTATCGCAGTTTATAAGGAGGAGATTTCAATTTTGGACCTGATGAGTTTGAGGTTCTGGTTGGACATTTGGGTTGCCATGTCCAGCTGCCAATAGGAAGGTGGGATTAGACAGTTTAGGTGGGGTTTGGAATGCAAATTTAAGAATCATGTGCATAGATGTGATCATTGAAATCATGACTATTTAATTAATTTGTCCAGGGAGAGAGGGCAGTGAGAGAAGGAAAGAGAGTCAAGGACAGAGCCTTGGTGAATATCTGCACCAAGAAAGGATATAACAAGACAACAATGTCTGAAGTCAAGAGAGGGGCAAGAACTTTTTTTTCTTTGTTTTGGCTCCCCAGAGCTTATTACAGAGCCTGGCACATAATGTACACCTAATAAATGCTAGTTGACTAGTAATCTTTTCATAGATCACTTGGCGTAAGAAACCAAATTACTTACAATTTGTGAGGACTCAGGTCTGAGACAAGTTATATAAGCTCTCCACTTTCAGTTTAACCACTTATATGCTGATGATTTTAATACCTTCCTCCCTCCCAGGCATATTACAAGATTTTAATTAGTGTTTACAAAACGCTTAGAGATCATCAGATGAGTGTCACTATAAAATGGCGAAACATTTATCATTGCTATTATTTTTATAAGGATAATCATGAAATAATGCCAAGAAAATAGAAAGTCATACCCTGAAGGAGGGAGAAATGTTGCCACATTTAACTAGGTAATAATTAAAACAAATCTCTCTGATGATGTTTTTAGCCCTTTAAGGATCAAAGGCATATGAGTGCTACCATGATATTGGACAGCATTGTACATAGTACTAAACATGTTTGGTGCCTGGACATTGTTGACAATGAAAAAAATGGGAAAAGTGACTATTAAGGCATATAAGAGATGAAAAGTCTAAAGCAGTTGCATTTTTGGAATACACATCTAACATCTACTTTGATTGCCCTCTATCTCTTATTATACTTCTAATTGGCACTTGTGACTATATCTCATCCCTCTGCTGTGGTGTAAGCAGCCTTTTATGTATCATGTCTTTTTTTCTCAGATATCTCCCACAGTGTCTAGCATATAGTAGGTCATCAAGTTGGCTATATACTTCTCCAAGAGCACTGAAATTCCGATAGAAGTGGACAGAGAATAGATCACGAGGTACACCAGATAAAGCACTTGTCTTGGAGTCAAAAGATATATGTTTGAATTCATTCTCACAAAATTGCTAGCTATGTGACCCTGGATCAGTCACTTAATTTCTGTCTTTCTCAGTTTTCTCAAGTATAAAAGGGGGATACTAATAGCACTTGATTCTCAGGGTTGTGGTGAAGATTGGATGAAATAATATTTGTATAATACTGAGTCCAACACCGGGCACATACTCGGTGTTTAATAAATGCTTGTCTTCTTTTTTCCTTCCTTGGTCCATTCCAACAATTCTATGACCTCTCTGATGACCCATAGCCTGCAAGATGCATCTACTGGAAAGGACAAACTCCCCATCCCAGGCCAAGACAAAGGACCCTCTAAATCAAAAGGGAGTCAGGGAGACCAAGCCTGTGATAAAGCTGGATCCAATTTGACAGAGCTGGTAACAATAAAATTGGGTGGATTACCCCCAAATGGTTTTGATCTGTTTCAGAAAAAAAAGTGTCTCTGAAACCAAAAGAGTTTAAGTATTAAATATAAAAATCTCTTCTCTTTAAAATACACACACACGTGTGCATGCACACGCACACACACACACAATCAGAATCACTATGATTTTCCACTTGAACACTAAAGTCTCACAGTTCCTCCTGGTATTCACTGTGCATGGTGCTAATCACTGCATGGTGGGGAGGGGAATGTTGGTTTTCATTAAGCCAAGCTGGTCTGGATCAGTGATAAGGGAGCAATGTTTTTTCAAATGAAAAACCAGACACTTTGAAAAGAATCTTCCAGTGTGGGGGTCACAGAATTCTAAGACTGTCTTCAGGAGGACTTTTTACTATCATAAGAGACTTGACAGAAGGGAGGGCAGTCTGTGAAGGAGTTTCCAATCAAAGAAATTAAAATAGTTCGTGGGTATCTTTGAACATTTGAGTCTCAAGACCTTTGTAAGAAAAGACTGCATGGTATAAAAGAAAAGAATTCTTAACTCTCACAGGAGACTTGAGTTCAAATCCATTTGGCTACTTAATAGCTATGTCACCCTGGCATGTCATCTAAACTCCTCAGTTTCTTTTTTCAACATCCCCTACCTTCTGAAGCAGTTTGGGCAAAATTGCTTTAGAAATCTAGACCCTTAAAATGTTATCTAAACATAAATTATCCATCAAAACTGTTCAGGAAAGGAAGGGACTACCATGGATGATGAGGAATTCCTTATCATTGGAGATTTGAGAGCAGAAGTTGGAGCCCTTATCAGGAACACATACCTCAGGCAAACTTCAAGGTGGAACTAGATGCCCTTTAAGGTCCCCTTCAGATCCATGAGCTATTCTATGACCAAATAATATCTTTTGCCTCAGAGGAGAAAAATGGAAAGGGGAACGGTTTTCTTTACTTCCTTTTGACTAACACCATCAATTCATACCTCTCTATTGCTATTTTATTTATTCTTCTCATCATCACCAGATGTTCCTATGTTCCTTAGTTCCTATGACTAGGAACTAAGAAGGTATGCCAATGGATGAACATAAGATGGAGGTGACAATGAGCAGACTGGGAACATTACCTTCTTTTCCTATAATTACCTACCTCCTCTCTCCAGAGTAGTTTATCTTTTTTAGAAAAAGCCTCAATAGGATCATGAATTCAAAATCAGAGTTGAGAAGAATCTTAGAGGTCATCAAGCCCAATCATGTGACAGATGAGTAGATTAAGACCCAAAGAAAAGAAATGGCTTTCCCAATGTCACAAAGCTAATTAATGGCCAATCAGGGACTTAAATCCAGTTCTCTTATCTCACTATGCAATGGAATTTCTTTATATGGTGCTACCCAAAGGAAATAACATCTACCAAACACTCTGTAACTATAAAGTGATATGTACAAATATAGATATATAGATCTAAGAATATCTTTATTAAGTTTAAGAATTTTAAAAAGAGAATTCCTTATAAGGACAACTTGGCAAGGACATACAGAGAGATTTCATGCTTTACATGATTGATTGATGCAGGTAGGTGTTGAACTTCATAACTTCCATGTTCCTTTCTACTATAAAGGGTCTATGACTATGATGCTAAGTGTGTATGATTCCAGGATGCTATATTTGTACAGCCTTATCAAAGGGTCTACAGTTCGAAAATTCCAAGATTCTGGGATGTTTTGATTCTAAATTTCTATGATTCTCTGAAAATCAACATGCTAAGTTAAATGTGATGTTATCAAGGACAGCAGGGGGAAAGGAGCAATTGTGAAGGTCAGCTTTCTTGGAATGCTACACCCCACAGAGTACAAACAACAAATAAACACACAGGCCAGCAACATGGGCAAAACAGACTGAATAATCCAGGATAAGAAATGCACAAATATCACCACTTCACATCTGCATGCATTCGGAAAACACTAAAGGACATTTTGCGAGCTCTTATTTAATTTATTCACAAGGTCGATTTGGAAACAATGTTCCAAATGTTTTGGAAATACGTCAAGAACATCGTTTTATTTCATGGTATGGCAGGAGCATCTCTTTATATTAGTTTAATATGAATTCAGCAGAATGAAAAAGCTATTGTGATGGCATTGTGCTGGACTAAATAGATAGAATGTTATTATAGTTAAAGGAAAGATTCATAGGCTCCCATTTGCATTTGTGAGTAAGAAGCAGATATGCTCATCTCATACTTGGCAATTTGGAATCCCAAGAAAGCTAACCCTTTTGTGATTTTAATAGCAAATAAGTCCATTACTGTGGAGACAAACAGGCAAGAGAGAATAGACATGTTGAGTCTCCTCCTGAGCCATCATCTTCTTGCCACACTCCCCAGAGAGATGGGGATGTCTTGGCATCGACAGCAGTAGGAGGCCCAATGTCCCAGAGTAACTATAGCTTGCTGACTTTCAGAATGTTGATTATAATTTTTATTTACTTACTTAAAAAGAAAGAAAAAACCTTTGGTCTAGTGCCATCTACATGTGGGGCACCAGGTTAGGCAAAGAAAGAGGTAAAAATCTCTTCCAGGACCTCATAGAGCTTATAATCTGGCAGAAAAAAAAGTAAGGTTCCCGAATAATTGTCATATTATACCTGAAAGGGGACAGGCCTTAGAACCCTCAGGTCTAGTCCCAGGTCTACTAGCAATTAACTGTGTATTTTTAAGCAGATCATTTCAATTCTCAGAGATGTAGTTTCTTCATCTAGGAAATGGGGATATATTAATACATATTACATATCTCACTACAATGTTGTAGAGGGAGGTAGGTGGTAGGAAAGGAAGGGAATGAAATAAATATTTATTATATACTATGTTCTGGGCCCTGTTAAGCACTTTTACAAATGTTATTTCATTTGCTCCTCAGAGGAAAACCATAAGGTAGGTACTTTTATCATTCCCATTTTACAGGTGGAGAAACTGAGGTAGACGGAGATATCACTGATTTGATTATGTGATGTGGTCAGAGTAATACAAGAAATACCTGAGGCTAGATCTGAACTCAGGTCTTCCTGACTCTGGACCTAGTACTCTATCCACGGTGCCATCTAGTTCAGTGGATAGATAGAGTGTGGGAAATGAAGGCAAAAAGACTTAAATTCCAACCCCACCTCATACTTGCTAGCTGTTTTACCTTGGACTACTCCCTTAATCTCCCTCAGCAAGCTCAGTTTCCTCATCCTTAAAATGAGGATAGTAAGAGTGCCTATTTCAGAGTGTTGATTTGAGGATCCTATGAAATAACCCATATAACCTACATATTAACCTATATCAAGCACTTTGCAAACTTCAAAGTGCTATATCAAGGCTAGATATTACTAGCATTATAATTGTTGAGGAGATCAAATGAGAACATCTTCAAAGTGCTTTGTATGAGAAAAAAAGTACTAGATACAAATAAACTTCTATCGTTTATTATTGACAATAAGTTCATACATCAGGGAACAGACCAGACGCACACTGCAGATAGACAATGAATACTCATACCCAAGATGCAGAGGATGATTGAATTAGAGCTAGAAGGGACTTTAAAGACCATTAGAGCAAATGCCTCATTTTATAGATGGGGTAACCAAGGTCAAGAAATGTCAAGTGCATTGTCCCAGGTCACAGAGCTAGTAAGTGGCAGACTTCAGATGTGAACCTACAGTCTCAATACACCCCTTTTACACGCTTTGCTTTGAACTAATACTAGATAGGTAGATGATAGACAGATAAATAGATACACACCCACACATATGCCACATCCAAAGAGTTTACTTCCAAAGGTGCAAAATCATCTAAAGACTTCGTTAAAACCTAAAGATCATCAAGAGTACATAGTAATCAGGCTTCACCATCTAGCACGCAGTAAAAATCTTATCTTGTTCTCTATTTTATGTCATCAACAGTGTGACAAGGTCGCCAAAAACATCTTATGAGATTTGAGGCTACATTAATGGAAACCTAGTGTCCAAAATAAAAGTCTCACTAATCCCTTTTCCTATGGCCTAAAGTCTATATCTGGAGGATTGTGCTCCACAGTGGGGACCATATTTAGGTGAATACCTATCCAAAGGAAGATGACCAAGATAGTGAAGAGACTCGAAATCATACCACATGGATGAGCAGAAGAAACAGCCAATTTAGACAAGAAGAAAAAAAAAAGACTGGCTTTCCTCTCTTCAAGTCTCAGTTAAAAATCTCACCTTATACAGGAAAACTTTCCCAACCCTTCTTAATTCTAGGGCCTTCCCTCTTGTAATTATTTCTCATTTATCTTGTATATGGTTTGCATGTAATTTTTACTCATTATCTCCGCATTAGATTGTGAGGGCAATTACTATCTTTCACCTTTCTTTGTATCCCAAGCACAATGCTTATTGAATGATTATCTAACATGATCATTTCCCTCAAATTTCTGAAATGCCATCACATGATAAAGAAATCAGTCTTATTTGACTCAGACCCCAGAGGATGGAACTAGAACAAATAGAGCAATATGAAGACAGACTTCCTAACGTTCAGAAATGTCCAAAATTTTGTGTTCGTCCTTTGTTTTTGAAGAAGACCATGACAACAGAGAAATGATGATGTTGCACTTAATTTAGTTTTAAGTGAGGGAGGGCTGTGCAAGATCACCAGCCTCATTTTATCCTCTTGAGCCATCTGGATCCAGTGACCAGATATTAATCAGGATGACTGGAGATGGCCCAGGATGCAATCGGAGACCTTGGTCTTTTCCCACCTACTCACTTAGAGGGAAGTAACACAGAATAGTCTGAAGAGTGGGAATAAGTTTCCAGTCACTAGAAGTGTTCAAGTAAATGTAAAATGACCACTTATTTGTCAGCAATATCTGCTTCAGGGAAGGGTATATCTAAATGATCTCTGAGGTTGCTTCTAGCTTTGAGTTGCTAGGAACCTGTACTTAATAGTGCAGCTTCCCTGGGCTAGGAAGCATGCATGGGGCAGTTTGTGCTAATGGGTTCACTCCAGGAGAGGAGTGAAATGGCCATAGATTCCTGAAAGGGATCAGCCTTGAGGACAAGCCAAAGAGCCAAACAATCAAATAGCCTGCATATGATCAAGGGAAAGAAGAGGATCTAGCCAGGTGTCAAGATCTGTGGGAGAGCCCTGGTTACCTTGCACTAGTCCTGGCTCAGGAGGGAAGATGAGAAGAAACATAACTTTCAATATATTTTCAAAATACTCCATTTCAGAGACACAAACAAAAATGTTGCCATTTGTCTGTTGCAGAAAATGTACATTCATGCATAGCAATTAGTTTGGGGTACATTACAGATTTGTGATGTCAATGAAATGAAAGTTCATCTTAATTATTGACTCAGTATATAATTAGGATCATAGGATTCAGAGATGAAAAGGATCATAGAGATCATCTAATCTTGCTCCATTATTTAACTGCTGAAAAAAATGAGGCCTGTAGACAAAAGTGGCTTGGTAAAGGTTATATAAATAAAGAGTGACAGAGTCAAAGACTAAAACTCGGGTTTTCTAGCTCTAAATCTAGTTCTCTATCCACCACAACTCATCGTCTATTTATTGACTTGAATTTAGAATGGAAAGGACAAGGTTTAAGATATAATACAAGTTCACATTTCTATGGTGCTTTAAAAGTATATAAAGCACTTTCCTTAATGAAAAATCTGTGAATTTGAAAGTGAGAAGCTTATTATCTCTGTTTTACAGAGGAAGAGATTGAAATAGAGAAGTATGCCCAAGATAAAATAACTAAGAAATGTCAGAATTGGGAATTGAACACATTTCCTGACTCCAAGTCTAACATAAAGACCATACTGTAACTCACTTCTGTAAAATACTATAAATTGTGGCAACAAGGCAAAGTTGAAAGACTACAGGGAATAATTGGAGGTTTGGAAAATGTACGTACTTTATATGTAGGTCTGCACTTCAATACTTTAAGGATCTATGATTTCATTTGGAGGGTCTTTCTTCCACCAAAGCAGATCCCCAACTCCCTAGAAGATCGTCTTTATAAGCTATTGTGGCTGCAAAGATTTATCATCACCAGCCTCTGGGGACAGCTCTCTCCACATCTAGCTGCCCTGGTCCTTAATCAACAGAGACACAGTACATTGCCAAATCAACGTTTAGTCTTTCTGATTAATTACTACCTTCTGCAGTCATGTGCCACCAGGACTGTCCAATAGAATATAATCGCTCACTACTCTACATGCTACAAAGAAATACTAGAAGATGTAGGTGTAAATCAGGGCTTCTTAAACTTTTTTCCACACATGGACCCCTTTTCCATTGCATGATCAAAGGGCATTCACAGTGCAAAGTGCACATGCTTTGTGTTCAGAACCGAGGCTGCAGTGAAGCTGCATGATGCAACATGGGCAAATGTGGCCAGAAACACCTCAGATTCATTACACATTTGATTTTGACTTAATTTTTGGTCATTGCATGTTCAGAAACATTTTAATGTTGTCAAGCTTTTCATGACCCTGTTTGGGGTCATAACCCATAGTTTAAGAAATGCTGGATTGTAGATTATTAATGAACACTATGCACGTATAAATTAATGTAATGTTGAATTTTATAATTTCTCTCTGCTAAAATAGAGAGATGGTTTGTGAGCCAAAGAGATTTTGATTGTACATCCTGATAGCATGACCTTAAGCAAATCACTTAACTTTTCAGGGCTCTAGGCCATTCTCTAAGACTATATATGTTTCAGAGAATGTATTGGGGTGCTTCCCTCCTCCATATCCAGCACCCCTGTATTTTCCTATATTATTGAGATAATAAGCTTAGTCTCCATACCTAATAAACCCTTCCCCTCATTTTTTTCACTATGAAAAAATAACTCATTAATGTTCACTTCCAATCCAACCTCGTGGTCTAGAGGCAACTTAAGGTTGCTAAAGACTTTCTCATAGAGCTTAAACTCTAGTTGGTCCCCATGACCTAAAAATTATTTTAGTTTGGGGCTAACAAAAGACTATGTAGGAGTATAAGCACCAGTCTACCTAAATAGAACTAATATTGAGGAACAAACACTTGTAATAGAAGCCTGAGAAAGTGTCCTTTCACTCTCTCTAAGGAACCCCACTAATCTGGACCTAGTCAAGTGTTCTGAATTGAGATCAGTTCTGCAGGATCCTTGCTGCTTATGAAAAGTAGTCAAGACTTCTTGTTCTCCCCATCTTCTTGCTGATTAAAACTCAACCCCAGGACCTCATTTAAAACCTCAGTGTCATGTCTAAAGTTTACCCAAAGGAAAAGTAAAAAGGTACTCAATGTACAATATGAATTGGGTATGGCACAAATATTTTACATACACATACACAATGATAAAACATGAAAAAATATCAAAAACATATATTAATAATATAATTTAAACCAAGCAGAAAGTATGTGCTAATTTTTGTTAGACTCAGGCAGGAGGTTGATACTTAAAATGATCTCAACATAAAATAGTTTGTAGTATTATCAATAAGACACTTTATTTCACCATAGTTCTGCACTGTCTAAACAATTCTAAGTACATGTCTTCTAGTAAACAATGAGAATAGGGTTAACCATGTTGGCAGCTATGCTCTCCAACATAGAACCTTCTTCCTTTGACACTCACCAGTTCTCTCATTGGACCCAAGACCTTCAAAACTCCTGAAACCATGAAGTTATACCCAAGCATTTACACATCCAATTTGAAGCTGCTCAGGAAAGGAAGTGGAAAGTGGAAAAGACCACCCGGGTTTAAGAGCAAAACTGACCAAGTCCCTACTCCACATAGAGATGATGATGGGATAGGGAGAAAAGGTACAGCCCAGCCCCTCTCTCTCCCAAGACTATTTTTTTTTGTTTTCTTTTTTTTTATTAAATTTTTATTTTATTTATTTATAAATGTTCTACAATCACTTCCTTAAAATTAAGATTTTAT
>CM053769.1:404632476-404658667 GCA_028658325.1 Potorous gilbertii
CAGATTTCCCCTCCTTAGAGATCTTCAAGCAAGGCTGAGTGATTACTTATAAGTTATGCTATTATAAGGCTTCCCTTTCAAATATAAATTGGGTTACCTGGCATCTAAGGTCCCTTCCGACTCTCAGATTGTGTGATGTAGTAATTATAAGATTAATTATAAAATTCCAAAGTGCTTTCATATGTATGTCCTCATTTGCTTTTTATAAGATAAATCAAGTAAAGTTTTTGTCCCCACTTGTCATGTAAGAAAACTGAGGCCCAAAGAAGAAAATTAGACTGCTAACGATCATATGGCAACTGAGTGAGATAATAGGAAATAATATTTGTAAAACGCTTTGCAAATTTTGAAGTGCTACATAAATGCTTACAATGACGATGATAACGGTAGTGAAAATTGTTAGTGAGTAGTACGTTTGGGACTTGATTCCAGCTCTTCTGAGTGTCCTCACCTAGAAACTGTCTTACAGTTAAGTGTGAATTACTTTCATTTTTGTATGGAAATATATTAAGGGGCATATGCGTCTACATCTCTTGTACTTCCTGAAGGAAAATCTTTGAGCAGAAGTGCTAGTTAGTATTTGGGTTTCAAAGGGTGTTTCAACATCCTGTATTCATACAGGGAACTGAGATGTCAACAGATAAGCTCAATTAATAAAATGTACTACAAATTGGTACCTTCTAAGTAGCCTCCATAAGCAAACAACTTTCTAATGATACTGTCTTTTTGAATGTCTCTTTAATGACAGTTGGTATAAACCAGGAATAAACTATGTAATCAGACTGACAAAGAAATTAGAGTGACAGCAATGTCTGTGCAGGGTAATGATACCCCTTGGTAAGTCAACCTCAAAGGAGAGGATGATAACTAAGTTTCTAGTTAATACTCTGTACCTGATTCCAGAACTTGGCTCTCAGGTGATAATTTCATGAGAACAGGGTCTAGTCATGAGGCATTGGAAGGAAACAACTTAGGGCTCAGAGTCAAGAATCCTGGAGATGATTTCCAGATTTACTGCTTTCTGTGGGAGATAGCCTGGGGTGACAGGAAAGCAAAGTACTTTGGACCCAAAGACTTGGGATTCAAATTCCAGTCTCATCATTTCTTCTTTGACTTTTTGGAAGGTATGGCACTACTTGGATTGTTAGTTTCATTTGTAGAGCAGGAGGAGAGTGGCACGGAGACCCAGTATTGGAACTGGAATCAGGAAGATCTCGGTTCAGATGTGGTCTTAGATTTAGACTCTATGTGTCTCAGTTTCCTTATCTGCAGAACATAAATAACAAAGTCATTGTGAGGATAAAATAAGATAAACACTGCAAAGTGTAAAAACACTTTGCAAAACTGTATATTCATATATAAAATACTATGTGAATGCTATTGTTATTGCCGCTTGTACTGTTTACCTTTTTAGTCCTGTTGTGAGACCCAAATAAAATCATCTGTGTAATATATTTTGAGACAGATAGGTAGTACAGGGAATGGAGTGTCAGACCTGGAATCAGGAAGAGCTGAGTTCAAATCTGGCCTCAGGCACTTATTAGCTATGTAACCTTGGGAAAGTCACAACCCTGTTTGCCTCCGTTTCCTCATCTGTAAAATGAACTAGAGAAGGAAATGATAGACTACTCTAGTGTCTTTGCCAAGAAAGCCCCAAATGGGATTTTTGAACACCAAACAGTATATTTTGAAATTGTAAAGTACTACATATAAATAAAAATTAGTAACATTATTGTGTAATCCTGAGCTTGAGATGCTCAGTCTTTCTGGCTGTAGTTTCTCTATCTACAAAATGAGATGTAGATCAGATTAAGGTTTTCTCTGGTTCCAAATTTCCCCTCATTAGGGCTTTTCAAAAGGAAGTTGAGTGCCTGTTTCTAAGGAATGCTATGAAAAAGATGTTCATTTCAATTTTACAAATATTTTTAAGCTCCTACTGTATGAAAAATAGAGTATTTGGAACTGGAGGAGGAGCCTAGGTTAGACAAGACATGGTACATGGCTATAAGAACAGATAGTTCTTATAGTTTTGTATAGGAATAGTTCCTATATACAAATAGCTATTACATTCAGTGATAATGCTGATTACATAGAAATAAAAAGCACATTATTTTGTGAGTTCTAGGGTTGAGAAGTAAAGATAATATTACTTGTTGGGGAAATCTAGGAAGGCATCTTGGAAGATATGACATTTGAGTTAGGCTTTCAAGGTTGGAAAATAATTCAAAGGCAAAGGAGTAAGGAAGTAAGGTTTGGGGCATATAGTATGATTAAAGTCACATGACAGGAGAAAGAGCACAGGAGTTGTACAGGGGATGGTGGCCAGCATAGTTTGTCCAGAGTATAAAATATATGGAGGGATTCAGCAAGCAATTAAGCTAAAAAGTTATATAATGCCAATGTATAAGGCAATATGTAGCCACTACAGACTTTTGAGTGAATGAACATTGCCTGAAACGATTTATAAATCAATGAGATTAGTTTTCTGAGTGTCGCAGTGTAGGGAGAAGAAATGGGAAGGTGAGCATGTGTGAGAAGACCCATTTGAATGCTATTGCAGAAGTGCAGCGGAGTGGAGAGAAGAGCCTGTACTAGGTGGCAGTGAGAATAGATTACTAGTGCTACCTGTCAGAGATGTTCTGTAGGTAGAATTTATAAGATCTGGTAACTTGATTGGGTAAGAAGTGGTGCAGGAGGCAACCCTTAAAGATAATCAAAGACAGCCACAAAGCTTCTAAAGTGGACTGGTCTATTTTATCTCAGGGGCAGCCCAACTCTGCAATTCTGTGCTTGTGGTCTCTTCTACTCTAACCAAGTGAGATATAAGCAACCATAAACAATTTATCCAGAGGGTCTTTAAGAGGAACAGTTGGGCAAGGGGGTCATAAAGGAATGACCAAGCATTCAAGACATTTACAAGATTGAAATGAGAATGCCATTTCCAGATTCACATTGCTGATCTCTAAAGTACCTCTGATAAAAGATGTATTAATGACAATTGATGGCAGTTCCCTTCCTGTAATGTTTCATCTAATGGCACTTTGCCTCCTGCATACAATATTTCTTTCCCACTCAGGGCATACAAGAGCTTTCCCTTCATAAAAGGAAGCCCACTCCCCAAGAACTCTGAGCTGTTCTGCCAGGAAACTCTTGAAATGATGGAAATGAGGTGAGAAGGCACAGTGCCTAGATAAAAGTTTATCCACACTCTGCCTTTGGCATCCCATTAGGGTTGCTATCCAGATGGCCCTTGACCAAACTGACCAGTATTTTATCACAGAAGCCATTTATTTCTCACTGATATAAGGAGTTTCGTTATTTTTCTTTAATTGGATTTTGGAAGGTTTAAAAGACATTTAAATTGTTTGTTCCTCTGGTCTTGCTGCTTGAACACTATAGAGAGAAGAAATTGAAGTTCAGATAATGACCTAAGGACTTTTTACCTTTTTTGGGGGAGGGTGATCTGAGTAGAGATTCTAAGTGGTCTTAGCATAATAGGACACAGAATATTAGAGCTAGGAGGAACTTCAGAGATTATGTAATTGAATCTCCCAATTTTAGAGAGAGGGAAGCTGAGCCAACCCCTCTATTTCCACTCTCACTCCCATTCCTTCCTATAACTCCTAGGAGCTTGCCCCTTCCATCATGCTCCCTCTTCCTCATGTTAAGTCACTGGCTTTTCCCCTTGCTGCCTTCTAACATCTCTCATTTTTCAAAATCCTTTACTTGATTCTTCTATGACTGAAAACTATTGTCCTGAATCTCTCCCTTCTTTCTAGCCAAACTCTGACATACTTTCTACATTTTTTCTTCTACTTTCTCCTAGCCATTTATGTTACAGTATGTTTTGCAACCGCACAACTCAACTGCAAGGTTACCAATGATTTCTTAATTGCTAAATACAATGGTCTTTTCTTACTCCTACTTTTTCTGTAGCTTTCTGTATCATTTCAGATTACTGATCATCTCATTCTTAAATGCTCTCTTCTCTAAGACTTTGGTAATAATATTCACTCCTTGCGACCTACCTGACCTGGTTTCATTCCTAAATATCTCACCATTCCTTTTCAATCTCCTTTGCTATGTCATTATCCACATCCTGACTTCAGTGAATGAATAAACCCCAGGGCTTTATCCTGGACTTTCCTTTAAATGCTTTCTCTCTTGACAAACTGATCAGTTATTGTATGTTCAAGTATTTCCTCAATGCAGAAGATTCCTGAGTTTAGATATCTATTCCTCATTTCATTCCTAAATTTCATTTCCACTGAACCAAATTCTTGCTAGGATATCTCCATCTAAGTGCTCTATAGGTATCTCAAACTTAACATTTTAAAAACAAAACTCATTAACTTTTCCTTAAAATCCAGCCCCTCTAATTACTCTGTGCTGAGGAAAACCACCATCCTTTCGGTCACCCAAGTTGTCAACCTGGGCATCAGCTCAACTCTTCTTTCTCCCTTTCTCACTCTCATGTCCAATCAGTTGCAAAGTTGTCAATTTTACTTTCATAAAATTTCTCACAATTATCCCCTTCTTTTCATTTGCATCAATACTAATCTAGTTCATGTCTTTATCACCTCTTCCCTTGATTACTCCAGTATTCTCTGAATTATCTCTCTGCCTTCACCCTATCCACTCTCCTATTTTACCTGTCTGGCTATAGCTCAGTTTCTTTTGCTGGTTTATCAACAATATGAAAGATAATTCAAAAGAAATGGAGTATCTGGTCAAATGAAGAGCAGTTAAAAGGTAATTATAATTTAAGGCAGGGGGGTGAGAGCTTGAAACAGAATAGTTACAATAGTTTCAACCGAATTTTGGAGGCTGAAGACAGATTTCAAGGACTGAAGAGTGAATAAATGGTGAGGTGGTGGAGAAAGTAATATTTTGAGAGTAGGGCAGTATAAAAGGGAGACTGACTTTGAGCTGAGGAGATCTGAACATACTTGTAAGCCAGAAGAAGGAGCCATCAGAGAGGGAGAAAATGAAAGTGCTTGAGAGATAAGGGTAATTGGTGATCACTGAGGAGACAGTAGGGAATGAGATTGAAGGCTGAGGTAGAAGGTTAAGGATAAGATCAATCTCTTCCTCTGAGGCTAGAGGCGAGGAAACAATTGGTAAGAATTTAGAAAAGTTCTGACATGAGTAAAAGGGAGGTGATGGAAAATGTGATAAATGACCTAGATCTTCAATAAAATATGCAGTGTGGGATGCTGCTGAATGAGAGTATCAGGAGACACTTGAATTCAAATCTTACCTCTGACAATTACTAAGGGCAAATTATGCCTCTCAGGAATGTTACGTGGATCAAATGAAGTAACGTATCTGTGATCTGTGACTCAGGGCTACCAAGGATTTGGGATTTGGAAATCCTGGATTCAGTTTTGGGGGTTCACCCCAAGAATATCATTATCTTTCTTTTACTATAGAACACTAACAGTACTCTGGAATTAGGGCCATTTGTTAACATCATTCTTTAAATTGCAGTGTTCAGAAATAAACACAATATTCCAGGTATATGCTAACAAGGAAACACTTCCTTCATTAAGTCTTTATTAAGATTATCACTTCATTCTGGACACTGGTTCTGTTAATTTAATTTTTAATGTCATTAAACAATTTGGGCTGGCTTATCACAATTTTGACTTACTGAACTTATCATACACTTAATCCTGAGGTATGTCTGGGTCTTCTGGAAGCCATGTTTCCTAAGTCTAGTCTCATGCTGCATATCAGCAATAAAATTGTCCCTGCCACAGATCTGTGTTAAACCCTCTTAGATTACATCTGGGATTAGACTTAACTGGTTATACACTTAACTTGAAATAAAACAGAGACCTCTTCTCATCTTAGACTCATAGACTTTAAAAATTTGGGACTGACTCCTCACAGAGTAACATTTCATATACATTGATCTGACCATGGTACTCCTCTGCTCAAAGATCTTCTGTGGCTCCTCGTTTTCTATAAGTTATAATTTAAATTAATTTATCTAATATTCAAGTCCTTTAATAATCTAGTACAATCTTCCCTTTTCTTAATATTGTTTCCCTCCATTCTCCTTAAATTACAGACAAGTTTCTGCTACTTTCTGTCTCCTGAGTAACTTCTTCATTTTCCTCCATCCGTACGTTTGCTTACATTCTTTTCTTTGCCTGTAATAAAATACTCCCCCCCCCTTTTACCCAATAAATTACTATTAACCTTTTAGGAATATCATATACTACTTTGCTTTGCCCTTCTTCCAATCACTTTTTCCGTATTATAATTATCTGTGCAATCCTCTCCTCCTTACTCAAATGGCTCCTTGAGTAGAGAACATTTTTATCGAAACTTTTCATTCTTCTATCACTTAGAGCAATGCTTAAATATCTACAAAGTATGTATTTCGGAGATGTTCATAACAACATTTTTTCCCCCATGGCAAAGAATTGAAACCTAAAGGAGGTTCTGGGGAATGATTAAATGTCTACGAATGCCTATGAATGTGATGGAATACTATGGTGCTTTAAGAGATGATGAAAGAGATGTCTTTAGAGAAATCTAGGAAGATTTGAATGAATTGATGCAAAGTGAAGTGAATAGAACCAGTAGAACAATTTATAATAACAGCAATATGGTAAAGATAACTTTAAAAGTCTTAGTCGAATCAACACACTAATCAACCACAATTGCAGAGTACTCAAGTTGAAATGCTACCCATGTATAACTAAAGAGATGATAGACTCAGAATACAGAATGAGATATATGACTGATCTGGGAGTTTGTTTTTCTTGACCATATGTATTTGTGATCTGTGTTTTGTATTTCTTGCTTTTCAATTGATGGGGGAGGGAAAAAGAGAATATATGAAGATAAAGTAACTTTTTTAAAAAAAAAGAGTTTTTGGAGAAATGCATGAAATGTTCACAAACTAAGTATTATTTGTGAGTTAACATAACATACTATCTAATAATATTGGATAGCATCACAAGACTGGGGTTCATATCCTGACTCAGGAAATTATTAGCTAAGGTCCTTGACAAGTCATTTAACCCCTCTGTATCCCAGTATCCTGTCTTTTAAGGAAGAAGTAGCAATGATACCTATCATCTCATAAGATTGTTGTGAGTATCCAAAGGGATCATGTATGTAAAATACTTTATCACGTCCTCAAGTTCTATCTATATAAAGGACATTATTATATTATAGTGGTTTGATAGCTAGTTAAATAGCAACGTAATTACATTTCTATAGTAATTAAAGGTTTATAAAGCATTTTTCTACAAGAATGCCTATGAGGAGGCAGAACAGATATTATCTCAATTTCATAGATGAGGAAGCAGACATAGAAGAAGCTCCTAGATGTCATGGTGGATTGAATGCTGGATTTGGAGTCAAGAAAATCTGAGTTTAAACCTTAAACCTTACCCCAGTCATTTCCTAGCTATGTGACCCTGGGCAAATCACTTCGTATTTATATATTATCATAATATCAGCAACCTCACAGGGCTGAATCAGATGTGATAATATATGTAACACATTCCCCAACTTTAAAGCACTATATAAATTATCATGATTATTCAAAAGGAGAGATAACTTACCCATGGTCACATAGCTAGAAAGGGTCAGCGCTGAGACTCAGATCTAGATTTTCTAACTTGGATCAGAATTATTGCCCATACAGATTAGACCTTCTCCTGAAAACTGCTTTATTATTTATTATGATTATTTGTGAGTGCTTGAATGACACTAAGAGAATCAGGAAAATGCTTTCCATCGTAGACAGTAAGAGCAAGCAAAAATTCAATTTCTTCCTCCTCTCACCTCTCATACTATGATTCATGAATGACACATGACTTCTCCTGAAACATTTCAGAGGAGCCCTGGTGGGGAAACAAATTTAGTTTTACAAAATCGCGATAGGAAAAAAAAAGGGTACTTCTTGTCCATATTTATCCAGTTTGTTTTCATGTGAACAAACAGTTCTAGCAATGATGGTTGGATCTTTTTCTTCCTTAGAAAACACACTTGATAAATATGAGCCTGAGTTATTATCTAAGTGCCAGGATGATTGGTCTAAATATAGACATCTGATAATTACTACATGATATATTTGTCCTGGTCCTCACATGATAAATGGTCAAATCTTTCTTTTTCCTTAGTAAGAATGAAAAAATAGCTACCTTACCCCCATTGCTTCTGCCTTGTCCCCCGATTTTGCCTCTAAGGAGCTGAGGATACTTAGCAGAGACTTACAGCTGCCCTAAGCCATTACTGGCGTATTCCCTGATCTATTTTTCCCCTCACTGGAAATATTTTCCTTGAAAAGAGGAATTAGGTAAACCAGCTCTACTTCCCCCAGTGGGTTTAAAAAGGGAACTTCTTTCCTCCCTGTGATTTAAAAAAAAAATAAAATAAGAACTCAAGCCTGCAGGTCTGGTTATAAATGTGGTAAATCCAGACACACAATGAATTCCAATCTGTACGTTTTTATAAAGGCTACTTAGGGCCAAGCTAGTCTCAGATCTAAGAAACATGTACAAAACGACTCATTGTTAATAGGGTGAGCTCTTTGCATTTGGATTAGGGTTAACTGACAGTATCCAGTCACCTTTTTATTCTCAGAGATTCTAGGAGAAGAATGCTTTGTGCCTCTCTGAAAAAGGCAGAATTAGGTGTTCCATTTATACTATTGATCTTAATAACCTCATCTCATAAATACCTCCTTTATGACATCAATAAAAACGGAATTGTGGCAACTTGGAACAATGGAAATTGTTACTTTGGAACTGAAGTATTTCACTGAGGAGCTCAATGAAAGTCCACAGATTGGAGCAGCAGGGAGGATTTATGGTTTTTCTTGCGAGAGTTTTGTGCATGTAGGGGCCCATGGGGGGAGCTTGATTTTATTTAATTTTTTTTGTTTAAATTTTACAAAACAAAACAAAACCTAGCAAACTTTTCAAATGTAGAGATTCAAATGAATCTAGGAGAGGACCAGAGAATTTAAAACTACAAGAGAATTTTGCAGACATTTTGCCTAACCCCTTCATTTTGCCAGTGAAAAAACTGAGATATAGGGAGACATTATAGGATTATAAATTTAGAGCTGAAAGGACCTGAGACCCAGTCAGTCAATCATTCACTCAACAATCATTTATTAAATGTTTTACTATGTGCCAGGCACCATCCTTAGCAGCATGGATAATAAAGAAAGGCAAAAACACTATCCTAAGTCCTCTAGGAACTTACATTCTAATGGGGAAGACAACATAAATAACTTTGGACACTCCATATATTTAGTAAATGGAAGGTAATCTCAGGTGGGAACATATGAGTAGCAGGCAGTATTGGAAAATGTATCCTGCAGAAGATGGGATTTGAGATGAGTCTTGAAGGAAGACAGGAAAACTAAGTGGGGGACGTATCATTTCAGCCAATGCAAATGCATAGAGATGGGTGATGGAATATTGTATGTGAGGAACATAAAGTATGTGAAAGTGGTTAAAGTGAAAGAATACAGGAAAGGTAGGAAAGAGTTAAATTGTGTAAGAGTTTATCTTTGATTTTGAGATAATAAAATGCAACTTGAATAAATAAACTGTAATTTATTGAGTGGAGTTGATGTGGTCATAAATATGCTTTATGCATATTGGCACTTTGGCAGCTGAGTGGCAAATGGATTGGAGGGAGGAGATACTTGAGGCAAGGAGACCAATTAGAAGACTATTTCATTAGTCTAGAAGTGATGATGTATTATACTAGAGTTGTTTTTGTCTTTTGTTCTCGAGAAACATCATGACATCAAGGAGGTGATGCCATGATTTGCAAGTGAATTGGATGACTGTAAGGGAGGGCTATGCAAAGTCTCCAGTTTCACTTTCTCCTCCAGAGCCATCTGGGTCCAGTGTCCAGATACAAGATGACAGGAGATGACTCCCATTATGTTAGGGTGGTGGCTGTGCGGTAGAACAAGAAATATTGTAAAGGAAGAATTAACAGAACTTGGCAACAGTTTGGATATGGCAGATGAGAAAGGGTAAGGAGTAGAGCATGAATTGAGTTTTAAACTTAGGTGAGTGGGTGGTATTCTTGACAATAAAAGGAAAGTTGAGAAAAGGACAGTAGTTGGAGTGAAAAGTAATGAATTTTATTTTGGACATTTTGAGTTTGACATTTGTTGTTGTTTTTGTCCTTCATTTTTGAAGAGGACCATGACGTGGGAAATGATGACATGACTTGCAGTTGACTTTGATTTGAGTGAGGGAGGGCTGTGCAAAGCCAGGATCCTCACTTTCTCCTCCACAGTCATCTGTATCCAGTGGTCAGGAGGACTGGTGATGGCCTAGGATGCAGTATGAGACCTTGGTGATTTTAGTCTAAGGTCTTTTCAGGTACTCACTTAGAGTGAGGTAACACCCATCCAGTGAATAAGCCTTTTTAAGAAGTGAATTAAGAGATGGCCCCTTTAATTATAAAAAAAGAAAAAAAAATCAAGATGGGAGGGGAAGACCCTCGGAGTTGCTGTTCCCAAAAGAAACTGTTACCATTGACATTTACTCCAAGCCAAGAAGGCCCCAAATACAGCCATTAAATGGAGCATGGACAAGGACCTATTATAGTCCAGTCTATGAGCTTTAGAGTTTTGAACTGAGTTTCAAGAAAGAAAGAAAGAAAGGAAGGAAGAAAGAAAAAAGAAAGAAAGAAAGAGAAAGAAAGGAAGAAAGAAAGAAAGAAAAGAAAAAATAAATTTGAGATACTACAGTTTGAGATGCCCAAAAGGCATGTGAGAGTTAACTGATGAGAGAGTCTCATCCTGGATGTATACATCTTGGAATAATATGCTTAGAAGATGATAACTGAACCCATGAGAGATGATGTGATCGCAAATGAGATACCATAAAAAGAGAAGAAAAGAGGTCCCATGACAGAGTCCTGAGGGTTGCCCATGGCTAATAGGTGTGATTTGGATAAAATCATATAAAGGGACTGAGAAAGGATTGTAAGAAAGGTCAGAGAACCAGGAGAGAAAAGTGTCATGAAAACTTAGAGAGGAGAGCATATACAAAAGGAAATGGTGATGAACAATGTCAAAGGACAGAGAAAGCTCAAAAAGGATTAATATTTTAATAGTTGTCAGATCTGGTGATTAAGGAATCATTGGTAATTTTGTATAGGGCAGTGTCAGTTGAATGTTAAAATTGGAAGCTAAGGAATAGAAATGGAGATGGATAGAAGTGGAGTACCTCCTGTAGATGGTTTTCTCAAGAAATTTAGCCAAGAAGAGGAAGAGACATATTGGATGACACCTAGCAGGAATGGTAGAGTTGAAGGATAATAGTGGGGGAAATTTTCTGGAGAAGATGGCATGGGATTGGACCTGCTTTAGTGAAGACAAGCACCACCTCTTTATCAGAAGTAGAAATGAATTATACAAGTAAAAGAAAGTGTGAGTGATGTGAGATATGACGGAAGGGAGAAGAGGAGATTGTTTGATTAACAGCTGTAGTCTTTTCAATGAAACATGAAATGAGGTCCAGCTGAGAGAGTAGGTACAATAATCATCTTGAGGATGGATGGAAAGATTTGGAATGCCTCCTGAGGTGAGTGGGATAGTGAATTGATCATGGAATTGCTAAAGGGTTGCCTTGATGTAGCAAAGTCCCAATTGAGATTATGTAATACATGTTTTAGTGGCCTCACTCGGTACAGTTTTGTGATTCTCTCTGGTTATGTTCAGCAGCTTGTGACTAGGAGCACAGGAGTAAGATGGTAGAAGCAATCCAGGATTGGGGTTTGGCAAGGATTATTGATAGCACAAGGGAAAAAGGGATTTGAGAGTAAAAGATAGCATAAAGTTGAGCTGGTTCATCAATGGGATTGAGATAGGGAAGGGTGCATCCAGAGCAGGAGGGCATTCCTGGGAAATAACTCAAGGGCAGAGGCAAGGAATATCATTGTGAGGATGAAGAATGTAGTAGAAATCATTAGACACAGAGAAATATGAGCTGATGAAAGTGTCAGTCAGAGAGTACAGTAGAGAAAGTGCTGGATTTGTAATTAGGAAGACCCAAATTCAAATCCAGTCTCAGATACTTATCAGTTGTGTAACCCAGAGAAAGTCATTCAACTTGTCTCCTCCAGTTCCCTCATGTGTAAAATGGGGGTTAATAATAATGCCTACCTCCTTGAACTGATGTAGGGATCAAATCAGTTAATTTTGTAATCCTTTAAATATATAGGAATGCTAGCTATTATTCACAAACATGGAAGAAATGTTCAATAGCTGACTCAATCATATTCTTCACTTGGATTCCTACCCTTACCCTTGCTTACTTCAATATCAAGATGATATTCACCTTAAAGTCCTTTTGTCTACCATGGCCTCCTAGTTAATCAACTTCTAAAATTTTATGACCTATATTTTTAGGCTATCCCTGCATGGGGAGAGTGGCCACATTTTGATATCACTCTCAATGAAAACTTGGGCTTCCAGCTCCAAACTTCCCCTCTGTGACCACAACCTCTTGCCCATTCATCTCATCCATCTCTTAAAATCTTCTCATCATCACCCTGCCCCTAATTTGTTCAGTCTTGAGCCTATACTAAATAAGTTCAGCAATGCACTATTCTTTTATTTGTTTTATTTTTTATTTCCATTTATTATTTTTTTCACTGTTTTTCACCTTTAACTTCCTTGCCTCCTTACTTTCAAGTGTTCACCTCCCACTATCTACCTTCCCTATTCCCCCTGTTTAATTCTACTAGAGGAAGTCACAAAACACGCTGACTGGATCCACTACAAACAGAGATCTGGCTTCAGAGTCAGAGCATCCTGGTTTCAAGTCTTGCTTTTGAGACTTGCTGACTGTGTGACCCAGGGCCATCTCAGTACCCTAAAAATTCTTTAAGACTGCAATTTCAGGACAAGTAACTGCTGGTCTGCATTGATAGAGGGATTTTCCTAATCTACACTGATGAAATAATATACAAAAACAGCCCAACTCAACAGCCCTCAGGATACAAGGAGATCCTTCCGTTCATTCTCTCCTTGACCTTGGTTACTCTCATCATAATGACTATTCCAAACCATCTCTGATTTAAAACTCCTCTTCTCCCCCATGTTACTCCCTCTCAGAAGATGAAACTTTTCCCCAAATTTTACTGAGAAAATTGAGATTATCCATGACTTTCTAGTTCTCATTAAATATTTCTTGATTTCCCTCCCCAAAATTGTCTGCTTACTTAGTGGATTATTAGCTTGTCTGTCAAACATTCTACTTCTTATTACTGACGAGGTTCCTTGGTACATAGAGCATGACCTGCTTGGTGGATATGGAGGAGGAATTGAGCCATACAGGAGAGTCCTCACAGATTTAGTGAAAAAACAGACATACAGTCAATTGGATCCTGTGATTGGCAGAATGGGGAAGGAGTTACTCAGTTTGGAGACCTGCTACCTAAATCTGTGCATTCCCTTTAAGAATTTTACCGAGTTGGCTTAGGGATTTCTAGCATTATTTCCTAAGATAGACAGTTTACTCACTTCTGCTTCCTATTTATGGAGAATGATGCAAAAACAAATGCTGATGGTATGAATATGGCCTATGGTACTTATTGTCTGTAAAATGTAAATAGATTCACCTCATTTCTTTTAATTCATTGTTTAAAATATTTTATTTTACATTAATTATTTAAATTCAAGTAAGCATTTGTTTTCTCTCTCTCTCCCTCTCTCTCTCTCTCTTTCTCTCTCTCTCTCTCCCGCACGCACCCGCTCTCTCCTCACCCCCATCCTTATTAAATCATTGGTACCTTGATGAGCAGGCAGGTCCAGTGAGAATAGAGGAAGGAGAAGAGAAAATCCTGCCATTTGGTCATCTATTTCAAAATTGACACCAAAGTATTACTGATGAGTTTTTGAGTCTGTTCATTTAACCAGTTTTGATTTCATATAACTAATATTTCCTAGTCCACTTTTCTCAGTCCCCCCCAACCAAGAATAGTGTGAATTTGTCAAATGAGTTATGAAAATAATCAGGAAATTATAGTCCCTGACCAACAAGTGTATTAATCATGTTAAAAAAATGGAAACAAAGTTATTTTGGTATGACCTGTCAGCCACATTGACTCTTTACATTTATTGCTTCCTATTCATAATGTTCACTAATCATATTTTTAAAAATAGTTTCTATGATTTTGCCTTGCATTGAAGTCAGACTCATTGGTCCAAAATCTGATATTAAATTTTCTTCCTTTTAAAAAATCAGATATTTGCCTTTCTCCAGTCTTGTAATATTTTTCTTATTCTTGACAATATTTTAAGGGTGGTTCAGCAGTCACAGAGACCAACTTTTTTCAGTGCTCTGGAACAAAGTTGATCTAGGTCTGGTGAACTGAACTCAGCAAGAGAAGCTCACTGATCTGTAATCTAATCACCTTAGGTTTTAATTTTGTCAACCAGTTTCTTCTATCTTTGCCAGTTCTGCCTGGCTGAACAGCGGATTGAAGCAAAATAAAGCTTGAATTATTTTGTGTCCTTTCTGTTACTGACCATCCTTGATAATTATCTCTTTTGCACTGGCAATGTTTCTCATCCTCAAAATCACAATGTTTCACTCCCACTCTCCCCACATAGCCAGTTTCAAAATCTTGTTATTTCTATCTCCTCAGCATCTCCCATATGCATCCTCTTTTCTCCAATAACAGAAATATCACTTTCATTCATGCCCTATCACCTCCCACTTGGGCTACAAAACTAGCTTCCTAACATGCATCCTCCACATAGCTGCCAAAGTAATTTTCCAAAAATGTTGATTTGACCATGATAATCCTGTGTTCCTCCCTGCTCTCCATTCAATAAATTCCAGTGGCTCCTTAGGATTCAATTATGCATAAATGTTCCTCTTAGGTATTTAAAATCCTTCACAGTCTAGCCCCTTCCTATCTTTCCAATCCTCTTACACAATGCTCCCTTCCATGCACTGCATGTATTTCTCATAAATGGCACTCCAATTCCTTTCTCCATGTTTGAAATGCTCTAATTTCGACCTCTTAGAATTCCTGGTTTCTTTCAATAGTCTCCTTAAATCTCACCTTCTGAAGTTATTTTCCAGTGCTCCCACCCCCAGTCTAGAAGTTAATGCTTTCCTTTCTGAATTTACCTTGAGTCTACTATGTAAATATTTTATATAGGCCAATTTTTCTTTGAAATTAAACTTATTTACAAATTTTTAGTTTTCAACATTCATTTCTACAAGATTTCTGAGTTGCAAATTTTCTCCCCATCTCTCCCCTAACCCCACCTCAAAATACCATGCATTCTGATTACCCTTTCCCCCAATTTGCCCTCCCATCTATCACACCCCAACTTTCCCTTATCCCTGTCTTTTCTATTTTCTTGTAGGGCAAGATAGATTTCTATACCCCATTACCTGTATTTCTTATTTCCCAATTGCATGCAAAAACAATTCTCAATGTTCGTTCCTAAAACTTTGAGTTCCAACTTTTCTCTCCTTCCCTCCCTACCCTTCCCCACTGAGAAGGCAAACAATTCAATATAGGCTATTCATGTGTAGGTATGCAAAATACTTCCATAGTAGTCATGTTGTGAAAGGTTAACTATATTTCCCTCCATCATATCCTGCCCCCTATTTATTCTATTCTCTCTTTCGACCTTGTCCCTCCCCAAAAGTGTTTACTTCTAAAATTACTCCCTCCTTTCATTTGCCCTCCCTTCTATCATCTCCCCCACACCCCATTTATCCCCTTCTCCCTTCCTTTCCTGTAGTGTAAGATAGAGTTTTCATACCAAATTGAGTGTGTGTTATTCCCTCCTTAAGCCAAATGTTATGAGAGTAAGCTTCACTTTTTCCCTCCATTGAAGAAGCTTTTCCTTGCCTCTTTTACAAGAGATAATGTGCCCCATTCCATTTCTCCCTTTCTCCTCCCAGTATATTGCTCTTTCACACTTTAATTTTATGTTTTTAGATATCATCCCTTCCTATTCAACTCACTCTGTGCCCTCTATCTATATATATGTATATAATCCCTCCAACTACCCATATCCTGAGAAACATTTCAAGAGTTACAAATATTATCTTTCCATGTAGGAACATAAACAGTTCAATTTTATTAAGTCCCTTGTGAATTTTCTTTCCTGTTTCCCTTTTCATACTTCTCTTGATTTTTGTGTTTGAAATTCATATTTTCTATTCAGCTTTGGTATTTTCATCAAGAATACTTGAAAGTCCTCTATTGCACTGAATGATCATTTTTTCCCCTGAAGTAGTATACTCAGTTTTGCTGGGTAGGTGATTCTTGGTTTTAATCCTAGTTACTTTGACTTCTCACCAAGCCCTTTGATCTCTTAATGCAGAAGCAGATAGATTTTGTGTTATCCTGATTGTATTGCCACAACACTCAAATTGCTTCTTTCTGGCTGCTTGTAATATTTTCTTTGTAGTCATGCTGTGTAGAAGAACTAAAATAAATGGGAGAAATCGTGTAACAAACCAAAACAAAATATACACACACACATCCATAAAAATGATCTGCTACATTCTGTGATTGAATTCCATAGTTCTTTCTCTGAATGTGGAAGGCACTTTGCCTTAGAAGACCATTGGGAATTTTCTTTTTTACATCCTTGCATTGCTATGAAGGTCCAAGTCTACCAGAAAACACTCTCGCATACTGTAGTTCTTGCTGTACACAAAGTTCTCCTGGTTCTGCTCCTTTCACAGATCATATAAGTCTTTCTAGGCTTCTCTGAAGTCTTCTTGTTCATCATTTCTTATGGCACAATAGTATTCCATTATATTCATATACCATAATTTATTCAGCCATTCCCCAGTTGATGGGCATCCCTTTGATTTTCAGTTTCTGGCAACTACAGAGTGCTGCTATAAATATTTTTGAACATGTGGGACCCTTTCCCATGTTTATGATCTATTGGGGATGCAGTCCTAGAAGTTATATTGCTGGGTCAAAGGGTATGCACATTTTTTGTAGCCCTTTGGGCATAATTCCAAACCACTCTCCAAAATGGATGGATGAGCACATAGCCCCACCAACAATGAATTAGTGTTCCAACTCTTCCACATCCTCTCCAACATTTATCATTTTCCTGTTCTGTCATGTTTGCCAATCTAATAGGTGTGATGTGGTACCTCAGAGTTGTTTTGATTTGTATCTCTCTAATCAAAAGTGATTTAGAGCATTTTTTCGTGTGATTATAGACATCTTTAATTTCTTCCTCTGAAAATTGCCTGTTCATATCCTTTGACAATTTACCAATTGGGAAATGACTTCTATAGTTGTAAATTTGGTTCCATTCTCTATATATTCTAGAAATGAGACCTTTATCCCTGAGCTTGGCTATAAAAATTCTTTCCCAATTTGCTACATCCCTCTGAATTTTGGTTGCATTGGGTTTGGCTGTGCAAAAAACTTCAGTTTAATGTAATCAAAATTATCCATTTGCACTTCATAATGCTTTCTATCTCTTCTTTAGTCAAAAATTTTTCCCTTCTCCATAAATCTGATAAATACACTATCCTTTGCTCCTCCAGTTTATCCATGGTATCAATCTTTATACCTAGATCATGTAGCCATTTGAACTTCATTGCTGTGTATGGTGTCAGGCATGGGTCTATGCCCAGCTTCCAGTTTTCCCAGCAATTTTTGTCGAACAGTGAGTTCTTATCCCAGAAGCTGGGATAAGTCCTTGAGTTTATCAAACAGGAGGTTGCTATATTCCTTGCCTACTGTGTCTTGAGTACCTATCATATTCCATTTGTCTACCCTTTTGTTTCTTAGCCAATACCAAGTGGTTTTGATAATTACTGCTTTATAATACAATTTGATATCTGGTAGCACTAGGCCATCTTCCCTAGCATTTCTTTTCATTGGTCCTTTTGATATTCTGGGCCTTTTATTCTTCCAGATGAATTTTGATATTATTTTATCTAGCTCTAGAAAATAACCATCTGATAGTTTAATTGGTATGACACTAAATAAGTAAATTAATTTAGGTAGGATTGTCATTTTTATTATACTGGCTAGGCCTACCCATGAGCAAATGATACTTTTCTACTTACTTAGATCTGACTTTATTTGTGCAGAAAGTGTCTTGTAATTGTGTTCATATAGTCTCTGGGTTTGTTTTGGCAGGTAAACTCCCAAATATTTTATAGTGTCTAACCTAGCTTTAAATGGGATTTCTCCTTCTATCTTTTGCTTTTGGACTTCATTAGTAATATATAGGAATGCAGAGGATTTGTGCGGGTTTATTTTGTAACCTACAACTTTGCCAAAGTTATTTATTATTTCAAGTAGTTTTTTTACTTGAATCTCTGGGATTTTCTAAGTATACCATCATATCATCTGCAAAGATGCTAACTTAGTTTCTTCTTTGCCTATTCTTATTCCTTCAATTTCTTTATCTTGTCTAATTGCTACAGTTAACATTTCTAGTACCATGTTGAATAATAGTGGTGATAATGGACAACCTTGTTTCACCCCTTACTGCATATAATGCTTGCTGAAGGTTTTAGGTAGATACTGCTTATTATTTTATGGAAAGTTCTCATTATTCCTATGTTCTCCAACATTTTTAATAGGAATGGGTGTTGTATTTTGTTGAAAGCTTTTTCTGCATCTATTGAGATAATCATGTGGTTTTTGTTAGTTTTGTTGTTGATATGATTGATAATGCTAATAATTTTCCTAATATTGAACCAGCCCTGCATTCCTGGTATGACTCCTACCTGATCATAATGTATTATTCTTGTGACAAGATGCTGTATTTGTTTCACTAAAATCTTATTTAAAATTTTTGCATCTATATTCATGAGAGAAATTGATCTATAGTTTTCTTTCTCTGTTTTGTCTCTTCCTGGTTTAGGTAACAAAACCGTATTTGTATCACAAAAAGAATTTGGGAAGATTCCTTCTTCCCCAATTTTCAAAAATAGTCTACATAGTATTGGAAATAACTGTTCTTTAAATGTTTGATAGAATTCACTTGTGAATTCATCTGGCCCTGGAGACTTTTTCCTAGGGAGTTCATTGATGACTTGTTCAATTTCTCTTTGTGAGATGGGGTTCATATCCTTTGACCACTTATCAATTAGAAAATGACTTGTACAGTTGTACATTTGACTCTCTTCTCTATATATTCTAGAAATGAGGCCTTTATCCCTGAGCTTAACTGTAAAAATTCTTTTCCAATTTACTATATCTTTCTGAATTTTGGTTGCATTGGGTTTGGTTGTGCGAAAACTTTTCAGTTTAATGTAATCAGGTAATGTTTAATTTAATCAAGTAATGTTTCAGTATTCAACTTCTTCTGTTAATCTGAGCAATTTGTATTTTTTTAAAATACTCATCCATCTCATTTAGATTGTCGAATTTGTGGACATAAAGTTGGGCAAAGTAATTTCTAATTATTGTTTTAATTTCTTCCTCATTGGAGGTGAGTTCACCCCTTTCATTTTTGATATTAGTAATTTGATTTTCTTCTTTTTTTAAATCAAATTGACCAAAGGTTTATCAGTTTTATTAGTTTTTTCATAAAACCAACTATTGGTTTTATTTATTAATTCAATAGTTTTTTTAATTTCAATTTTATTGATTTCTCCTTTGGTTTTCAGTATTTCAAATTTGATATTTACTTGGGGATTTTCAGTTTGTTCTTTTTCTAGCTTTTTCAGCTGCATGGCTAAGTCATTGATCTCTTCTTTCTCTATTTTATTGATGTAGGTATTCAAAGATATAAAATTTCCCCTAAGAATTGTTTTTGCAGTATCCCGTAAGATTTGGTAGGTTGTCTCATTATTGTCATTCTCTTGAATGAAGTTATTGATTGTTCCTATGATTTGTTGTTTAACCCATTCCTTCTTTAAGATTAGATTATTTAGTTTCCAATTGATTTTTGGTTTATCTTTCCATGGCCTTTTATTACATATAATTGTTATTGAATTATGATCTGAGAAGGATGTGTTGATCATTTCTGCCTTTCTATACTGGATTGTGAGTTTTTTATGTCCTAGTACATGGTCAATTTTTGTATATGTGCCATGAACTGCTGAGAAAAAGGCATATTCCTTCTATTCCCATTCAGTTTTCTCCAGAGATCTATCATATCTACCTTATCCAGAATTTTATTTACCTCTTTAACCTCTTTCTTATTTATTTTGAGATTAGATTTATCAAGTTCAGAGAGGGGGAGGTTGAGGTCCCCCACTAGTATGGTTTTGCTGTCAATTTCTTCCTTCAGCTCCCCCAACCTCTCATCTTAGAATCGGGATGTTATACCACTTGGAGCATACATGTTTAGGTTAGGAATGATATTTCTTCATTGTCTATGGTGCCTTTTAGCAGGATATAGTTTCCTTCCTTATCTCTTTTGATTAGATCTATTTCTGCTTTTGCTTTGTCTGAGGTTAGGATTGCTTTTCCTGCTTTTCTTACATCAGCTGAAGCACAATATATTCTGCTCCAACCTTTGACATTTACCTTGTGTGTATCCCCCCATTTCAAATGCATTTCTTGTAAACAACATATTGTTGGATTATGGCTTTTAATCCATTCTACTATCTGTCTCTTTTTTATGGGATAGTTCATTCCATTCACATTCACAGTTATAATTACAATCTGTGTATTTCCCTCCATCCTCTTTCCCACCATTTGTGCTTTTATCTCTCCTGTCTCCCTTCCCCTCCTCAATAGTTTTCACTTTTTACCACCATCTTGTGCAGCCTTCCCTTCCTTCTTTTAGCCCTCCCTCCCTTTTACTCCCCTTTATCCTTACTGCTTCTTCCCTCCCTCTTATCTTCCCTTCCCCTTTCTTCTCCCTTCCCCTCCTACTGCCTGTGGAGCTAGTTAGAATTAAATATTTAAGTTTATTGTTCCCTCCACCAAATCAGATGAGAATACCTCTCACACAATGTTCATCTCCCTCCCCTTTTTCCCTCTGCTATAATTTTGTATTTCTTCCTGTGATGCAATTTATCATTTTCTGCTTCCTCTTTTTCACACCTCCTGTTACAATCCCTTCACATACTTAAATCATATTTTTAACATGAATCATTTAATTTATACCCATTGCCTCTATTTATATCCCTTTTATATTTCATAACAGATGCACAATTCCCAAGATTAACAGGTATCATCTTCCCTTATAGGGAGGTAAACAGTTCGCCCAAATTGAGTAACATGTCCCCCCACCCCCACCCCTGTTTACCTTTTCATGCCTCTCTTCGTACTTACATTTGAAGATCAAATTTTCTATTAAGTTCTGGTGTTTTTGTCGGGAAGGTCTGGAAATCCCTTACTTCATTGAATGACCATGTCCTTGCCTGTAATGTTGTGCTGAACTTTGCTGGTAGTTGATCCTTGGTTGTAAGTCCCAGCTCCTTTGCCTTACAAAATATTGGATTCTAATTCCTTAGATATTTTAATGTAGAAGCTGCAAGATCCTGTGTGATCCTGAGTGTGGCTCCTTGATATTTGAATGGTTTCTTTCTGGCTTCTGTAGTATTTTCTCCTTCACTTGATAGTTCTGGAATTTGGTAATGATATTTCTTGGTGTTTTGAGTTTGGCATCTCTTTTGGGAGGTGAACGTTGGATTCTTTCGATGACTATTTTGCCCTCTGGATTTAGCACTTCTGGGCAGTTTTCCTTGATGATTTCCTGGAAGACATTGTCCAGACTCTTTTTTTCATCATGGTTTTCTGGCAGGCCAATAATTCTTAAATTTTCTCTCCTGGATCTATTTTTCACGTCAGTTGTTTTTCCAATTAAATATTTTGCATTTTCTTCTATCTTTTCATTCTTTAGATTTTGTTTGACTGATTATTGCTGTCTCATAGAGTCATTAGTTTTTACTTGCCCAATTCTAGTTCTTATCAAATTGTTTTCTTCACTTAACTTTTGTATCCCCTTTGCTATCTGCCAATTGTTACTTTTAAGGAGTTATTTTCTCCAATTAATTTTTGTGTTTCCTTTTCTATTTGTTCAATTTTCTTTTTTAGAGAGGTGTTCTCATTAGTGAATTATTTTTTTCATATTTTTAAAATCATTGACCAATTTTTATATTTCCTTCTTTTCTATTTCCTGTTCCATGAGAGCTACTTGTGCATGTGAGCAGTTCATAGTCCCTTCTGAAGTTTCAGATGGAAGTACAATCTCACTACTGACCTCTTTGGTATTTGTGGTTTGGTCTTTGTCCCCAAAGAAAGATTCTATGGTTTTTTCACTGTTGTTTTGCTTTTTCTTGTTCTTGATGGTGATTGTGTGTTGTGGCTTCTGGTTCTTTCACTTAGAAACTGCAGAACTTGGTGTTGAGCTGACTTTTGTGAAAAAGCTAAGAGCAGGTTTTTTTTTATCTTTTTTTTTTGTGTTTCCCTGATGTGCCCTGGGGTTAGCTTGTTAAGTGTTGGGGAGTAGTGGTCTGTTCACAGGAGATCTCCTCACTTGGCCTGAGGCAAAGGCAAGTTCAGAGGATGGTGATCCTCGCTGCCCTATTGTCTTCCCATTTCCCCTGGAGTGCTGAGGCATGCCTAGATCCTAATGTGAGTCTCCACCCCTCCTGGGGCTCCTCTCTTGGTACTGAGTCTTGCCTGGGTCCTAGTGCAAGTTTTCACCACCCTGGGGCCCCTCTCCTTCTGGTTCACCTCCACTACACTAAGAGGAATCCGCCTTAGCTATTTTCCTAGCCTCAGGTGTTATGAGACAATTTGCCCCCTCTACTGTTACCACTGGGGAAATATTTTATGGTTCCTTTGAGGTCATCAAGGTAGGAGGAGAGAGCTTTTACTGATCACTCCACCATCCTGGCTCCCAGAAATTCAAGTAGGTAACTTATAGATGTTTAATCATTGGGCTGAAAGTCTCAAGAGCTGCTGTGGCTGATATCTGGGGCTCAGTGGCTGTCACTTGCTTGGCTTTGCTAGTCTCTTGCCCTGGGCTGCCACTCCTCTGGTTCTGCCTGCTGCTGTCTCAGGTTTTTTGGGGTCCTTCCAATCCACTTCACTGGATGCACTGTGCTGTGCTCTGTGGGCTCACCCCCACGCAACAGATCTTTCCCGTGGACCTTCCAGGCTGTCCTGGCCTTTGAGTCTGCCACAATCTGTCTTCTATTGGATTCTGCACCTCCAAAATTTAGTCAGATTCTTTTTTAGAGGTATCTGAAGGAGTTTGTCTAAGAGCTTAGCTGAGTCATTGCTCTCATTCCACCATCTTGGCTCTGCCCTAAAGATCATTTTCTTCAGTGAACTTTTGAACCTCCTTTTCCATTTGGTCAAATCTTCTTTTTAAAGCGTTCTTCTCCTCATTGACTTTTTGAACCTCCTTTTTCATTTGGGTTGGTCTGTTAAGGTGTCATTTTCTTTAGTATTTTTTTTTGGATCTCCTTTAGAAAGGTGTTGACTCATATTTCATGATTTTCTTAAATTGCTCTCATTTCTCTTCCCAGTTTTTCCTCCACTTCTCTTACTTGATTTTCAAAATCCTTTTTGAGCTCTTCCATGACCTGAGACAACTGCATATTATTTTGGAGGTTTTGTCTTCCTCTGATGGAATGCTATGATCTTCCTCATCTGAAAGGATGGAAGGAAATATCTGTTCACCAAGAAAGTAACCTTCTATAGTCTTATTTTCCCCCCCTTTTGGTCACTTTCTCAGTCAGTTACTTGACTTTTGAGTCCTTTGTCAAGTGGAGGGTATACTACCCTTGACGTCACAGGTTTTGTGCAGCTGTTTCCTGAGATATCTCTAGGGACATGTAAGTTCTTAGTTTCTCCAAGTTGGCACAGTCAAGACCTGTACTCTGGTTTGGGAGCAACCACAAACTTTTCTGCCCAGGATCTGTGAGTAGAATTCCCTCTCCAGAGCCTCTACCATTTCTATCAGGCCAGTGCTCCTCCTCACTCCAGACCTGCCCCTCAGGATTGAGACCTAGATCAGCAGTGCAATTCACCCAGGGTTTTTAGGCTGAGGGCTCCAAACATGGACACAGCTGTGGAGCTGGCTGCTGCTACTCTGTGGCTGGACCAGACCTCACTCCCCTCTCACCCAGATGAAAGAGCTTTCTCAATGACCTTTGAAGCTGTCTTTGGCATTGGTGGGTTAAGAAATCTGGGAAATGCAGCTGCTGCCCATGATTCTGCACCCTGAAGCTTGCTCCAATCCTGCCAAGTGGCCAAGGCTGGGCTGTGCTCTGCTGTTAGTCCAGTGAGACCTTTTCTGTCAGCCTTCTGGGCTGCCTTGGGCTGGAAATCTCTTTCCCTCTGTTATTTTGTGGTTTTTGCTGCGCTAGAATTTGTTTAGAGTCATTTTTTATGGGTATTTCATGGGCTATAGAGTGTAGAGCTACAGTAGGTCCATCCTTCTACTCCACCATCTTGACTCTGCCCCCTAGGCCTATTTTTCTAAGCTCCTTAAAGGTAGGGGCTATTTATTTGTAGCACAGTGTTTGGAACATAGTAAGTGCTTAGTAAGTTGATGTTTGATCCATCCTCTTATTGGTCCTGATCCAGTGAGCCTGATACTCCTCCCCAGCCTCAGTTTGCTCTAAAGTTTGGCCCTTCTGAGGATATTCTAACTCAGCTATGTCACACATTTGTCCTCGCTTTCCTGACTCTTTCAACTTTTGTAGATACTTTCATTTTACCTTTTTATGATACTTTAAAAATTCCTAAGGTGCTTTGGTTTCAGTCAAGCCATAGCATCTATGGCTGAGAAATCATACCTCTCTCTTTTCTTTCCCCTGGTTTCCTGTCTCCCAGATGTGAGTTTAAAAAACAAAACAAAATACAGAAAAGCAAAAACAGCAAGAAAATCCTCCCAAACTCCCCAAAACAAACAAGCCAAAAACATGCACAGTAACAATACATTTAGTGAGAGGTAACTTATTAAGTATTAGGAACCTGGCTGAGAACTGGGAAAGAAGCACCCAAGGCTTCAAACGGCTAACTGGCATTGTAAGAATTTTTACCATTTAAAAATGATTTAAATATATTATCTCTTTCCTTATAACAATGCTTTGAGCTAGGTACTTATTGTTTCCATTTTGCAGGTGAGGAAATTGAAAAATCAGGAAATTTAAATGGCTTGCTCAGTGTCATACAGCTGGGAAAAGTAAGTTATCCAAAGCAAAAGTCCTAAAACAGAGGTGGGAAACCTGCAGCCTTGAGCCCACATACTGTCTTCTAGGTCCTTAGGTGTAACCTTCTAACTAATTCCAAGTCTGACAGAATAAATCCTTTCATTAATGAGATTTATTCTGTGAAATTTGGATTCAGTCAAAGGGCTACACTTGAAGACTTAGAAGGCCACAGGTTCCCCACTCCTGATCTAGACTTGGCTAATCACCCAGCACCAAATACAGTGCTTGACATATTGTTGGCACTTAAAGAATGATTACTATAACTTTCCTTCTAATGTGCAGGTGCATCTTTTTATCAGTCTTCTCAGTGTACCACCTTTTAGGAACCTGAGGAATTGTTTAGCATAGGGGAGACTTTTATGAAATTTCAATTTCCATTAACTTAGCACTGATAAATTAATCATTTTTTTAGTTAAATTGGAAAAAAACATTTTCAAAGATCAGTGGAATTTGCTTTAGAGAGACACCTAGATATTTGCATAATTCTTTCCTTTCTGTTTTATGATTTCATACACACATATAATATTTATGTTTTATGTGTGTGTGTGTGTGTGTGTATGTGTGTGTGTTGGCCAACATTTCCTTGTTGAGTTTCTTTATATAAATAGAGTCTTTCCATGAACCATACTCAAAGTTCCCCTTCCTGGTTCCTGCTATGTGGGTCATGTGGGAACTGCTTATAACCATATGCTTAAGCAGCACTGAGAGAAGTTAGTGTTTTAGTATGACATAGCAAGCCCTGAATGATCTGTCCATTCTCTACTGTCCCATGACAATATCATGTAGGTTTCATGCTTTATCAGTTAAAAAAAATAGCTTCAAGAATGGTCTACCTTGCTTAGACTCTCCAAAATGGCAAGTAGAGAGCTCCTCATTTAAATAGTCTTGGGAAGACACAGTAGGCAAGGAATATAGCAACCTCCTATTTGATAAACCCAAAGACCCCAGCTTCTGGGATAAGAACTCACTGTTTGACAAAAATTGCTGGGACAACTGGTTAACTGTGTGGCGGAAATTAGGCATAGACCCATGCC
>CM053769.1:404659167-404675116 GCA_028658325.1 Potorous gilbertii
AAGTTGTTTCCTTTCTCTGAGATTCAATTTCTTCACCTGTAAAACAGAAATAATGTTACATTGCTACCTGTCTCACAGGGTTATCATGAGACTACACATTAAAGAGTTATTGTGTGCAAACACACACTTTTTAGTTTAACTTGCATTATAAACACTTTTTAAAAAATCCAATCAATCAACAAAACAATAAATAATGCACTGATTTGTCCTTAGCGTCCATTTTTGAGGTATAAACACTCATACTGAAACATTTAACAACCTTTCAAGCAAGTTAGAGCTGGCTCCAGCACACCTTTAGATACAAGAGACATTGCAGAGGTGAAATGGATATGACCTAGCAGGTCACATCCTCTAAAGAGTATAGATGTAGAGCTGAAAGGCATCACAGATCCATTGAATTCATTTCCTCCATTTTACCGATTAAGAAACAGACACAGAAATGTGAAATGACTTTCCCAGGAGTACAAAACTAATAAGTGTCTGAAGCTAGATTTGAATTCAGATTTTTCATACTCCAGAACCAACATTCCATTTCCTAATCAACCTAGCTGCCTCTGAATGGTTATTTTCAATTGAGATATAGAACTGTAAAATGTTATACCTAGAATCTCAGTTTACCCAGATCAACTTTCTTCCAAGTTCAGAATCTGCTCTACAGCTCATCTGACAGAGGATCATCAATTATCTTTATTTTGGAGAGGTATTAAGAGGACATCACAGAGCCCTAGAATCTAATTCAATTCACTTCAGCAAATGTTTAAGTCCCTTCTACGTTCAAAGCAATGTGCTGAAGAAAATAAATGCAAAAGAGAAGCAGTTCACATTCTTGAAGAAGCAGTATGCTGTGTATTGACACTGGATTTAGAGTCAGGAAGACTTGGGTTCAAATTATCTTTGGGACACTTGCTAGCTCTATGATCTCTAGTAAGTCACTTGACCTCTCTGGATCTCCCTTTCTCACCCTTTAATAAGAAGGTTAGACTAACTAACCTCAAAGTTCCCCAGATCTTTGGTTCTATGATGTGATTATATACAATATAATCATAAGGAGATGCATTTAAAGTAATGCCAAATAATGTTCTGAGGGAAAGAAAGCTAGGGATTCAATAAGGTGAAAATGAGAGGGAGAGTGCATTCTAGTTACAGGGGCTCACTTATGCAAAGGAACCTTAGAGAGGGGATTTAGTCCAAAGTTCATCTGGAGCATGAATACCATGTACACCATTACCACTCAGTGCTTATCCATGTAGAACAGAAGGTGTTCTGAGAAGAACGTACACACTCACTGTCAAAATGAATTAATATTTTTAAATCTTTTAATTGCACCTGCCAAGAATTCTATTGTTCTCCATCTATGTCTAAAATATGAACTACAGAAATGGGTCATGTGAAGGAATCTTCACAGTAATTTTATCTTTGGCTTCTCTCTATTTCAATTTCATTCAATTCAACAAATACTTATTACATATTTACACTAAACTTAATAAGCAGGGCTGTTGACCATCTAATCCAATCCAATGAAATTTAATTCAATTCCGTCCAATTTAAAGTGTTTCGGGATAGTAGAAAAAGCCTGGATTTGAAGTCAAAAGAATTGAGTTGATATCTTCATTTGACTATTTTACTACCTGTGTGATCTTGGACATCATTCATATTTATTTAGTCTTTCTGGGCCTCATTTTCCTCATCAAAAAGAAAAGGAAGTTGGAGATAGGTGGCATTTATTTAAAATATTTTTATTTTGTTCCCACTTCCCTCCTTCTCACATTGGAAAAGAAAAAAGAAAAACAAAACCTTTGTAACAAATATGTATAGTCAAAATATATTCACACACTGGCCAATTATCCAAAGATGTGCTTCTATTTTTGCATCTTGAGTCAGTCCTCTCTGTGTCACAAAATAGCATTCTTCTTCAGTAGTTCTCTAGAATTGTCATTGGTCATTGCATTGGTTCTTAAGTGTTTGAATGTTGTTTTTTTTCCTTTATGATATTGTTGTTATTGTATGCTCCTGGTTCCTTATTTCTTACTTCTTTCATCACTTCTTATAATTTCATTGTATTCCATTATATTCATAACTTGTTAGGTCAATTCTCAACAGATATTCATTCTTTTGGCATCCAGATTTTTAATACTACAAAAAGAACTACTGCAACTATTTTTTGTATGCATAGGTCATTTTGCTTTATGCATCATGAATTACAAGTGTTATGGTGTGGTTGACTTAAATTTGACTATTTTTTTCTGTAAAGTTTATTTATTTTCAGTTTTCAGCATTCACTTCCATGTATTCCTCAAAGTCAATTATTTGACCTTTGAGTTCTTTGTTAAATGGAGGCAACCTCCAGTTCAGCAGTGGGTGCTGCTGCCCTGGTGCTGAGGTTGGACCATGCTCCCCTCTCAGATGGGTGAGACCTTCAAAAGCTGTCTTTTGCATTTTTGAATTGAGAAGTTTGGAAACCTCAGCAGCCTCCAGCAATTCAGGCCCCTAAGGCCTCCTCCAGCTCTGTCCTTTTCCCCACAGACCACACCGAACTGCACTCTACTCCCAGCATGTTGTTGACCTTCTGGATTGTATTGGGCTGGAAATTTGCTTCAGTGTGTCCTTTTGTGACTTCTGCTGCTCTAGAATTTGTTTAGAGTCATTTCATACAGGTTTTTGAGGGGTTTGTGGGGAGAACTCTAGCATGTCCCTGCTTCTACTCTGCCGTCTTGGCTCTACTCCCTTAACTTGGACTAATATATGTATATTTATATCTAGTCATTAGAACTTAAACATCAGAATCCACTCCCTCCATCCACTTCTTCAGACTTCCTGGTAGTAATATTAGATACTAAAAACATGATATCTCTTATGTGTACACACATCTTTCAATGTTGAGGATAATTAATAGTTCCCATGGTATTTCCTAAGCTAGACTCAATTTCCCTTGAGCACGGAGGGCTCACTTTCTTTGAAAAGATGCAGATTCACTTTAATCAGAGCTAAATGTTAAAAAGTCATATTCTCTACTATTTCTTCCTCCCTTTTTTTGGGTGTATGTATATAAATATATATATATATATATTTATATACATACACACACAGACACACATGTGTATATATACATATATATATGTCTGCTGGTTACTTGTAACCACTGGTTCTAGTTCTACCTTCTAGTACCAGGACAAACAATGGGAAACTGAAATAGAAGAAATGTAGAAGAGAGCATAGGGAAACAGTGGCTGAGTACCCATATGTGGCAGCTTTGCTTTCCACGCTTTAAAGTATGTGGAAGTAGAATAGGAAATTCTTTGATAAAAGGCAAGACGTGTATTTTTTTTTGTAGCCTCCTAACATTTTAATGTGTTACCTCAAGGGACTATGTGTTGTAACGGAAAAAAAAAATCTGGATTTCATTCTGACTTCCAATCCTGCTTCTGATACTTTTTGGCTGTGGATTTGGGGCAAGATATCCTCTTTTTTTTTTTTTAGCATCAGTTTGCTTATCTGTAAACTGAGTATAAGACTACTTTCCTGGTCATTTTGAGGAAAGTACCTTGTGACCTCTAAATAGGCAATGTCCATGTGAGCTATTATTGTTTTCTGGTATTTGATAGCATCTTGGAGCTTTATTCAGGTCATCTAAGTGGTTTGGTTAACATTGCCTTGTTATTAGTTATAAGGCAAAGGGATATAATTTAGAGGTGCTTGTGAGCAAAACACAGAAAGATTATGTCGGGGCTTATGTTTATGACTTTTATGGTCTGGCTTAAAGTCTATTCTGTCCACAATCAATACATTCTGCTCCTGGCTCTCCTGAACCAAAAATAACTTCAAAAATGACCTAAGATTCAGTTTTTCAGTTCAATTCTACTTGCTCCTGGGCATTTTGAAAGTAAATCAATAAAGGAGGTAAAATCTGAAACCCGGAAAAATTTTTAATCTTTAACATTCTTTATTTCTCTTTTCCAGATCCATGGTTTCTTCTTTCTTCTCTTCTCACAGCCTTCAGCTGAGAAGGATCCTTTTATAATCTGGTCAGGATGCAGTCCATTGATCTTCCCCTCCCTCTCAATTAACATTGTTCACAGAAACATTTGGCAAATGTGTCAATTAGTACTGTTATATTATTACTCATTATTCCAACTTCTTAAAAAAAGATCAAATGAGATAATGAACGTCAATTGATATATAAATGGGAGACATTATTGTTTTTTCTGTAATAACAACAAGAGGTAGCATTTATAGAATATTTTAAGATTTGTAATATGCTTTACTTATTATCTCATTAGATTCATTTTAGTAGTAGAAATGTTACTATCCCAGTACTTTAAAATAGTTGAGGTTTATAATTTTAATTTTGTTGATAACAGCAATAGTGCCACATTTCTATAGAACTTAAAGGTTTACAAAATCATTTTTTCACAACTACCTTATGGGGTAGGCAGTGCAAATATAATACAAGATGTCCCAAAAATATTAGGGCAGTTTTTATACTTGCATTACTTAAAAGAGCTTTAGTGGCTTAAAAAGTTGAACTAAGACTTTTGAGACACACTTCATTTAAATCACATTTCATCTATACCTTTTAATCTTGTATGATTCTTGTCCATAAAGGATCTACCAAATGTGATGGAGCCATTCCTTTGTTCATTTTAACTATCCTATATACTGTGGTGTACAACTTAGGCTGTTTTTCTCCACCCCTCTTCCCTCCCCCCCACCAATTCTTATTTTAAAAAGTTCTGACCTTAAATGCAAAAATGAGCATTTCCATGTAGACAAAAGAAAAAAGGGGATTTTGTGTGAAACCATGAATCTCTATTTTGTAACTTGCTTAAAAAAGTGTATAATTTATTCAAAATGTTGCTTTCAAATCTGTTCTACTTTTCCATGTTTCCTTCTAACCTACTTCCTTTTCTCTTTTCTACATTAAAAATGTTTCATCAGTAAGGCAAATTTTTCACAGTGTATCATGTTTACAATATTGTTGTTACTACGTGCAATATTCTCATGGCTCTGTGCAATTCACTTTGCATCAGTTCATGTTTGTCTTTGCAGATTTTTCTGAAACCAACCTGCTCATCATTTCCTACATCACAAGAGAATTCCATCATAATCACATACCACAGTTTGTCTAGGCATTCTTCAATTGCTGGGTATCCCCTTGATGTCCAATTCCTTGCCATCACAGAGAGCAGCATTACTGAGGCATTGTTTTAAATTTTAGAGGGGAGGATATTTAGAAAGATCAGTGGAATGTTTACTCTGTCATCTTGGGTCTCCCCTCATTTCAGATTTCTTAGAATCAGAGGGACAGGTGAAAACAGAATCTACCAGCCACCTCCTGAAACAAACCTCAAAATGACAACTCTTGGGGAACATCATAGCCAAAACCCAGAGCCTTCAGATCAAAGCAAAAAAAGATATTACAATCAGTCAAAACAAAAGAATTCAAGTACTGAAAAATCACAGTCAGGATCTCACACAATACAGTGGCCACCAGTATAAAGAAGGAGAGAACTTGGAATTCCATATTTTAGAAAGCAAAAGACATGGGCTCATATCCAAGAATAACTTATTTTCTGTTACATTTTAAGCCTCTTGGAAGCAGGTAAGGTGTTTTATGTCTCCTTGCATCCCCCGTGCTTAGCAAAATGCCTGGCACATGGTAAGGACTTAATAAATGTTTACTAACTGATTTATTGACACAACAAAGCTGATATTATAGAGGACTTCTAAGCACTCCTGATGAAAAGACAGGAGCTGCAGAGAAACTTCGAGATTCAGACACAGGAGTGAAAAGAAGAGAAAAAAGTGTAAAACAAGAAGTTATTTATATTCAGTTATGAGGAAGTAATACATGTGTCCCTTCTGAATCTGTCATCAGGGTTCATGGAGGGAGTCCAATTAAGCAAGACCTAGGAGAATCCTATCTTGATGATTCTAATTAAGAAAAGAATGAAAAGAGGGGAAAAAGGTTATATTTGTGAGATGGGGGAGAGAATGGTTGGAAGGTTGGAAGAAAATACCTGCTCACTAAGAAAGTAACCTTCTATAGTCATATTTTTTCTTCCCTTTTTGGGCATTTTCCCAGCCAGTTACTTGACTTTTGAGACCTTTGTCAAGAGGAGGGTATATTCTTGGGACCTGTAAATTCTCGTTCCTCCAAGGTGGCACAATCAAGGAAGAGCTGGTTACTCCTCTCCTGATCTGTGCACTGGTCTGGGAGCAACCAAAAACTTTTCTGTCCAAATCTGCAATTCAATTTCCTGTCCAAAGCCTCCACCAGCTCCACTGCCAGTGCTCCTCCTCACCCCTGGATGGAGCTCAGGGCTGAGAATCAGATCAGGGGCTCAATTCCCCTAGGGCTTTAGGTGAAGGACTCCCAAAATGGCAGGTACCAGAGCCCTTTCACTGACATTTGAAGCTGTCTGTCGTGTTTGTGGGTTGAGGAATCTGGGAACTGCTGCCAGTGGTGCCCTGAATCCTGTTCTGAGACCTGTTCATGCTGCTCTGGTCTGGTATGTGCTCATAGTGCTGGTCTGGTCTGTGTTCATCTCACTGATATGAAGAAATTGATATCTATACAAACAAGGAGGAAAAGGTGGGGTGGGAGCATCTCATATTCAAATGTCTTTGTGGACTGGTCAAAAGAAGGAAGGATACTCAAACACAGTTGTCTACAGAAATCCACTTTACATAACAGGAAAATGTGAAGGAAAGTATAGAAGAATAGAGGGGAACTTAGAGGGAGGGTATTCTAAGGGAGAGATCAGTCCTAAGTAAAATAAACTCTAAGAATGTGTGAAAATATTTATAATTCTTTGTGAGATGGCAAAAAATAGAAATCTAAAGTAGGGCTCATGAACTGGGGAATGGCTGAACAAGTTGTAGTACATGAATGTGATGGAATATTATTCTGTTGAACCTTTGTCAGTGTAATGACCAACTGGGACTAATGATGAAATGTGCTGCCCACATCCTAACAAAGAAGTACAGGATTGAGAATGCAAAATTAAACCTTTTAAAAAATTGTGCATGATCAATGTAGAAATCTGTTCTGATTGCTCATATATGTCTGTAATAAATTTTGTTTTTCTCATGTTCTCAATTGGGAGCATAGTGTTAGGGGAGGGAGAGAAGTTATAGATCTCGGCTAATTAAAATAAATAAAATATTTGTTAGAAAAAGAAAAATAATGATAACTTTCTCAAGTCAGTTAAAGTCAATTCACCCCTGGAAACGAGATTTGGTAGATTTGGTAAGTCATATGATTTTAAGATCACAGATTTAGAGCTGGAAAAGACCAAAAATACATTATTTCCAAACTTCACCTTTTATATCTTTTATTTAAATTAATTTATTTGTTTTCAGTTTTCTACAATCACTTCCGTAAGTCTTAGATTTTCTCCCTCTTCCTCCTCCCTCCTTCCCCCTAGATGACATGCAGTCTTATATGGGTTCTACACATACATTCTTATTAACCACATTTTCACGTTAGTCATGTGGCATAGAAAACTTAAAATGAAAGGGAGAAATCATGAGAAAAAACAAAGCAGCACAAAACATAACACAAAAGAAAATATTCTGCTTCATTCTGTGTTTCAATTACATAATTCTTTCTCTGGATGTGGATGACATTTTGCCTGAAAACTCCTTTGGGAAGGTTTTAGGTCCTTGGATTGCTGTGAAGGGCTAGGTCTACCAGAAACAGTCTGCACATTGTGGCTGTTACTGTGTACAGTGTTCTCCTGGTTCTACTCATTTCATTCTGTGTCAGTTCATATAAGTCCTTCCAGACCTCTCTGTAGTGCTCCTATTCATCATTTCTTATAGCACAATAGTATTCCATTACATTCATATACCACAACTTGTTCGGCCATTCCCCAGTTGATGGGTATCCCCTTGATTTCCAGTTCTTGGCCACCACAAAGAGAGCTGCTATAAATATTTTTGTACATCTGGGACCTTTTACCATTTTTATGATATCTTGGGGATACAGTCCTAGAAGCTATATTACTAGCTCAAAGGCTATTCACATTTTTGTAGCCCTTTGGGTGTACAAACTTCACATTTTATAGATGAGGACATTGAAGCACAGAGACATTAAGTAACTTGTCCATAGTCATCTAGCTAATATGGAATTATTTATTAAGTACCTACTATGTGCCAGGCACTGTGCTAAGTACTTTACAAATAAATTTCATTTAATCTTCACAACAATCCTAAAAGGTATATATATATATTATCATTGTCTTTATTTTACAATAGAAAGAACTGAATCAGACAGAGGTGAGATGATTTGCCCAGAGTTATACAACTAGTAATTATCTGAGGCTGGATTTGAACTGATGTCTCCTCCAATGCTTAGTGTCAATAAATATAGAGAAATTTGAAATATGAAAGAGGGAATGTTTGAAGGGGCCAGTTTTTGAGGTGATAGTATGGAATATAATTGAAGTTTTAAATGGGAAGATTAATAGTGGAAGGGAGAATGCCAACTCATTTGTTGAAACAGGATAAAAAGTAGAGGGAATGGGTACATATTTAGAAGTGTTTGATATCATAGTATTAGAAATAAAGTAGCTCATGACAGATGATCTTGATTTTCTCAGAAATGTCTGAACTTAGTTTCTCTATAAAAGATGGACAGGTTATGAGTGGGGTGGGGTTGGTGACCAAAGAAGGGCATAGTTTTGAAATGGTCTTTGAAGGCTGTGGAAAATTCCACTGGAGGAAGAGGGATAAAATCAACCAAGGAAGAAGAAAAATATTGCTATGAAATTGTTCAAGATCATACATAAAATGAATTTGAAATAGACTTAGTTGTCTTGCTTTTGTGAACTCCTCCAGTGGTATTTAACAGCATAGAAGCAGGATCAGAGATTTTAGATGATAGAATTTCACTCCAGTTTAAGGATTTACAAGGTATAAGCAATTGTAGGAAATAAAACAAAGGAGTCAAGAGATAAGTTGAGTGATAGCCCAAGTGTTGCACCACCTCAGAATAAAAAATGTATGGGAAAATCTCTAGGATGTTGGGCAGATTCAGAAAGGAGGATTTGTGGAAATGTTAGAACAAGAATAACATAGGAAGAGAAAGCAACAATAAATTGCAATCTGCACTGGTGAGGAAAGTGCCCATATTGTTGAAATCATAGATTTAACACAATATTCTTATATTATTTTAATTATTATCAGTGCAAATAAAAATAATAATACTTCAACTCTTCATAGACATTATTTGATATGCAAAGGTATCTCTCCTACTAATGGGGAATGCAATTCATCTAACAAAACATTTTATGAGTTACTTAGGGCAACTGCATTATCTTTTGGCCGCCAGTCCTTATTGACATGCCTCTTCAAATTTATTTCAGTTCATGGACACACAAATCCTTTCTACATTAGTAGAACTCAAGGAATTTACTATCTACTAAGGGAGATAAGATAAGTAGGGAAATAATGAAAAAAACAAAACAGAATATTAAAGATACACAAGTGATATATAAATGAAGTACTCTTTCAGATCTATAAAAGCAAAGAATGTTTATGGTGTGGGTGATTGGGAAAGGCTCCATGAAAGAGGTAGAATTTCATTAAGGTACTGAATATTATTAATAGTATTGCAATATGTGATGACCAAGTCTTATGAAATAATGTTTCTTGTAGCCTATGGGTGTATGAGAAAACTCACTCCACTAACTCCTTCTTTTGTCCCTACAGGGAGTACCTGCGAACCATCTTTCCAATTCATGGGAACATTCCTCCTTTTTCTGGTTTTGTTTATAGCAAGAATATCATGATTGAAATGATTCATTGACTACACAACATGACCACTCATAAGTTATTGGACCAAGAAATTCATGAGTAGAATATCATTAGGTAGTTAAATTGAGGCTTGTTGATAGTCTAAATCTGTGTGATTCTTATAAACATCAGTTCCTGTTTCTATAGCTCTACCACAGTCTTTGAAAATGCTGAATGGAGCAGCAAGGACCATTTTTCATTTTTATTTGTTTCATGGATTGCCATGGTAAAAAATTTTAGAAAAAAAATATAGTTACATTTTAGCAGACAAGAAAAAAATTGTAATGGACGTGGGAAATGCTTTTGAGTCAGATACCTGTGTACAAGCATACCTTCAATTCATCATAGCTAAGAATTGGTTTAAAAAGAATTAAGAATGAGAAAAATCTGTAGCAAAAATTTGACTATTTAATCTTGATTTATTTATAAAAGTTATAAAAATATAAAATGGAAGATAGATAACAGAAATGACATTAACACTGACCATAATACTTTCATACAGCAGTTTTACCAATTTAAATGAATTGTCAGAAGGAAACTAAAAGAGTTAAGAAAATGTCTTAGTAAACATCTGAATCAATTGCCATTGGAGAAAAATGGCTTCTGAAGGCAATGTCCTGTTAGAATATAAACTTGTCTATAAAATCATATGAAGAAGAATAATAACAGTTGTGAGAAATATTTTCTTATGAAACAGAAAGAAGACGAGGAAGGTGAAATCAGTTTAAAGTAAGCATGACATGATATTCAATCAAGCAAAGTCAACTACAGGGCCTTTAAGAATAAAAATTGGAAGGAGGCAGGCTACAAATAGAACAAAAATGGAAAAAAGGATTTTGAAAATCAAGTAAGAGCTAGGTGAAGAAAAAATTGGGAAGAGAAATAAGAGCAATGCAAGAAAATCATGAAAAATGAGTCCACAACTTGCTAAAGGAGACCCAAATGCTGAAGAAGATAATACCTTTAAAAATAGGGTAACTCAATTGACAAAAGAAGTCCAAAAAGCCAATGATAAGAAGAATGTTTTACAAAGCAGAATTAGCCAAATGGAAAAGGAACTTCAAAAACTCACTGAGGAAAATAGTTCTTTAAAAATTAGAGTGGGGCAGATGGAAGCTAATGACTTTATGAGAAATTAAGAAATTACAAAACAAAACCAAAAGAATGAACAAATAGAAGATAATATGAAATATTTCATTGGAAAAACAACTGACCTGGAAAATACATTTAGGAGAGACAATTAGGACTACCTGAAAGTCATGGTCAAAAAAAAGTAGCCTAGACATCATCTTTCATGAAATTATTGAGGAAAACTGCCCTAATATTCTAGAATCAGAGGGAAAAAATAAATATTGAAAGAATCCACTGATCACCTCCTGAAAGAGATCCAAAAAGAGAATCTCCTAGAAATATTGTAGCCAAATTTCAGAGTTCCCAGGCCCAGGAGAAAATATTTCAAGCAGCTAGAAAGAAACGATTCCAGCCTTGTGGAAATACAATCAGGATAATACAAGATCTGGAAGTTTCTGCATTAAGGGATCAAAGGGTGTGGAATATGATATTCCAGAAGTCAAAGGAACTAGGATTAAAACCACGAATCACCTACCCAGCAAACCTGAGTATAATACTTCGGGGGAAAATATGGTCTTTCAATGAAATAAAGAACTTTCAAGTATTCTTGATGAAAAGACCAGAACTGAATAGAAAATTTGACTTTCAAACACAAGAATCAAGAGAAGCATGGAAAGGTAAACAGGAAAGAGAAATCATAAGAGACTTTCTAAAGTTGAACTGTTTACATTCCTACATGGAAAGGTAATACTTTTACATATTGAAACTTTTCTCAATATTTGGGTAGTTGGAGTGATTATACATATGCACACACACACACACACACACACACATAGACAGAGAGTACAGAGTGGGTTGAACATGAAGGGATGATCTAAAAAAATAAAACTAAAGGGTGAGTGAGGGATATATTGGAAGGAGAAAGGGAGAAATGGAATGGGGTAAATTATCTCTCATAAAAGAGGCAATAAAAAGCTTTTTCAATGGAGGAGAAAAGGGAGGAGGTGAGAGGGGAAACATGAAGCTTATTCTCTTCACATTTGACTTAAGGATGGAATAACATACTCACTCAATTTGGAATGAAAATCTGTCTTACACTACAGGAAAACAGGAGAGAAGGGGACAAGTGGGGTGGAAGGGATGATAGATGGGAGGGCAAATGGGAGGAGGTAAACACTTTTGGGGAGGGACAAGGTCAAAAGAGAGAATAGAAGAAATGGGGGGCAGATAGGATGGAGGGAAATATAGTTAGTCTTATACAACATAACTATTATGGAAGTCTTTTGCAAAACTGCACATATATAGCCTATATTGAATTATTTGCCTTCTCATTGGGGATGGAGGGGGAGGGTAGAAGGGAGACAAGTTGAATCTCAAAGTTTTAGGAATGAATGTTGAGAATTTTTTTTGCATACAACTGGGAAATATGAAATAGAGGTAATGGGATATACAAAGCTATCTTGCCCTGTAAGAATAGGGAGAAGAAAGGAATAAGGGAAGGGAGGGGTGTGATAGAAGGGAGGGTATATGGAGGGAAAGGTAATCAGAAGGCAAGGCATTATGGGGTGGGAGAAGGGGAGAGATGAGGAGAAAATTTGGAACTAAAATTTTTGTGAAAATGAATGTTGAAAACTAAAAATAAATAAATAAACATTTTAATAATTAAGAAAAGAAATGAGAGTAATGCAAGAGCATCATGAAGACAAAAGACTCTAAAGCAGGGGAAAATATGTATAAAAGTTTATTGAGGAAAATACCCTCCTAAAATAGAATTCTTCAAATGGAAAGGGAAGTACAAAAGCTCAATGAAGAAATTAATTCCTTAAAAATTAGAATGGAACAAGTGGAAAATAATGATTCTATGAGACATGAAGATAACATAAAACAAAAGAAAAACATTTTAAAAATAGAAGAAAATGTGAAATTTCACATTGGAATAACAAGTCACCTAGAAAATAGATCCAGGTGAGATAATATAAGAATTATTGGACTACCTGAAAGTTGTGATAGAAAAAATACCTGGATAATAACTTCTAAGAAATTATCAAAGAAAACTACTTCTGTATGTTAGATTAGATTTCAAAATAGGAACTGATAGAATCTACTGTTTACTTCCTGAAAGAGATCCCAAAATAAAAACTTCCAGGAATGTCATATCCAAATTTCAGAACTCACTTGGTAGCAGCCAAAATGAAACAATTGAAATTTCATGAAGGTATCATTGGAATTACATAGGATTTGGTAACTTCCTCATTAAAGAACTGGAGAATTTGGAATATGATATGTCAGAAAGCAAGGAAGTTGAGATTGCAACCAAAGATCACCTACACAGAAAATATGAATATAATCTTTTTGGGGAAAAATGGATATTTGACAAAATAGAGTACTTTTAAGTATTTCTAAAAAGACCAGAGCTGAGTAAAAAAAATGACCTCCAAATACAAGACTCAAAGGAACATAAAAAGGTAAAAAAGAAACAAGAAAAAACCATAAGAAATTCAGTACTGTTAAATTGTTTATATTTCTATAAGGCAAGATAGTATTTGTAACTCTTAAGAACTTTGTTACTCTAAGGGCAATTAGAAGGAGTATATATAGACAGAGGGTGTGTATGTAAGGTGACTATGATGGGATGATATCCTAAAAACAAAATAAAGGGGTGAGAAAGTAAATGACATTGGAAGAAGGAAGGGGATTAAATGAGGTAAATTATCCTTTATGAAAGAACTATGGTAAAGGAGGAGAAAATGGGGTGTGAGTGGGCAAATTTTAAAACTTATTCTCATAAAAACTGGCTCAAAGAGGGAATAGCATATATATCCAGTGGGATATAGAAATCTATCTTGCCCCATAAGGAAGTAAAACGAGATGGGGATAATAGGAGGTGGAGGGAAGACTGATGAAAAGGAGGGTATATTTTGTAAGGTAGTGATCAGAAAAAAAACACTTGTGAGGAGGGAAAAGGTTGGGGGAGTCAAAAAGAGAAGGGAGACAAAGAAGTAAAAAAGTAGCATGGAGAGAAATATACAGTTAGTTATCTTAATTGTGAATCTGAATTAGATGAAGTCACCCATCAAATGGAAGCAGGTAACAGAATGGATCAAAAACCAGAATCTTACAATATATTGTTTAAAAGAAACACATTTGAAGCAGAGATATACACATAGGGTAAAAGTAAGGGTTTGAAAGAGAATCTATTATGCTTCAGCTAAAGGAAAGATAACAGAGATGGCAATGATAGTCTCAGACAAAGCGAAAACACAATGTAGATATACTCGAAAGGGGTAAGGAAGGAAACTACATGTTGCTGAAAGGAACCATAGACAATGAAGTCATATCAATTCTAAACGTGTAATAAATGGTATGGCATCTAAAGCTTTGAAGGAGAAGTTGAATGGGTTATATAGTTAGGAGAAAATTTATATCTCTGTTTACATCAATAAAATAGAGAAAAAGACAGATCAATGAATTAGGCATGCAAGTGAAAAAACTAGAAAAAGAACACATTAAAAATCCCCAATTAAACACCAAATTGGAAATCCTGAAAATCAAAAGAAAGATTAATAAAACTGAAATTAAGAAAATGCATGAATTAATAAATAAAATTAGAAGCTGCCTTTATGAAAAATAGATAATCCACTGAAAAATTTCACTTCCTGGTATGAAGAATGAAAGGGTGAATTCACCAAAGAAGAAGAAACTAAGACCTTTGCTAGAAGCCATTTTGCCCAATTATATGTCAATAATTTTAACAATCTGAATAAAATGGATGAATATCTATAAAAATATAAATTACCCAGATTAACAGAAGGAATAAAATACTTATATGACCCAATCTTTAATATATAAATTGAAAAATTATTAGTGAATTCCTAAGAAAAATTCATAAGACTGGATGAATTCAAAAGTGAATTACACCAAACATTTAAAGGATATTTAATCCCAATTGTATATAAACTATTTGGAAAAATAAGTTGAAAAGGAGTCCTACCAACTTCCTTTTATGACACAAGTATGGTGCTGATTCTTAAACCAGAAAGAGTCAAAATAGAAAAAGAAAATTATAGACCAATTTCCCTAATAAATAGTGATGCAAAAATGTTGCATAAGATATTAATAAAGAGAGTAGGGCAATATATCACAAGGATAATACACTATACCAGGTGGAATTTACATCAGGAATACAGGCTTGACTCAATATTAGGACAAGTATCATTGGCATTGACCATATCAATAACAAAACAAACAGAAATAACATGATTATCTCAATAGATGCAGAAAAAGTCATTGACAAAATACACTATCCATTCCTATTAAAAACATTAGAGACCATAGGAATAAAGGCACCTGACCTTAAAAATGATAACCATCAGAAACCATCAGCAAGCATTATCTCTAATGGCGATAACTTAGAAGTCTTCTGGATTCAAACAGGGATGAAGCAAGGAGGTATTATCACCTCTATCATTTATTATTGTATTAGAAATGTTTGCTAGAGCAATAAGAAAAAATTAAATGGAATAGAATAGGTAATGAGTAAGTAGAACTGTCACTCTTTGCAGATGACATGATGTTATACTTAGAAAATCCATCAAAAAGAACTACTTGAAATGAACAATTTTAGCAAAGTGGCTGGATACAAAATAAACTCACCTGAATCACCAGCATTTCTGTATGTTGCCAAGAAAGTCCAGCAACAAGACATAGAAAGAAAAATTTCAAATAAAATAATTGTAGACAATATAAAATACTTGAGAATCTACCTGCCAAGACAATATCAAGAACTACATGAACACGACTACAAAACACTTTTCACACAAATAAAGTCAGATTGAAATAATTGGAAAAATATTGGGTGCTCATGGGTAGGCCAAAACAATGGGACAAAATGACAGTTCTACCTAAATTAGTCATTTGCTCAGTGGCATAATAATCAGACTATCAAAAATTATTTTATAGAGGTAGAAAGATAATAGAATTCATACGAAAGAACAAAAGTTCAAGGATATTAGGGAATAGGTAAAAAAATGCAAAAGAAGGTGGACCAGTTATGCTGTGACTCAAATTATATTTTATAGTG
>CM053769.1:404675616-404722984 GCA_028658325.1 Potorous gilbertii
TAATAATAAAGGAGATAAACAGGAGAAATACATTTTGCTGCAAAGTACCATAGATGATGGATCCATATAAATACTATGCATATATGCATCAAATGGTATCACCCCTAACTTCTTGGAAGTTTAATGAGTTGTAAAGGAAATAAGCAGTAGAACTATAAGAGTGGAGGACCTCAATTTATCCCTGTCAAATCTAGATATGGCTAGCCATAAAATGAATAAGAAAGAAGTTAAAGGGAGAGATAGAACTTTAGAAAATGTTGATACAATAGATCTGTGGATAATATTTAAAGGAAATATGTAGGAATATGTGTGTGTGTGTGTGTGTTTGTCCTTCATTGCTAAAGAAGATCGTGCCATCAGAGAAATGATGACATGATTTTCACTTGACTTTTTTTTTTGTTTTTTTGAGTGAGGGAGGGCTGTGCAAGGTCACCAGCCTCTCACTTCTCCTCCAGAGCCATCTGAATCCAGTGACCAGATATTCATCAGAATGACTGGAGATGACCCAGGATAAGGTAATTAGGGTTAAGTGACTTGCCCAAGGTCACACAGTTAGTGAGTGTCAAGGGTCTGAGGTGAGATTTGAACTCAGGTCCTCCTGACTCCTGAACTCATGCTCTATCCACTGCACCACCTAGCTGTCCCATGTAGGAATATACTAATTTCTCAGCTACTCAAGGCATCTTCACAAAAATTGACCATGTATTAGGGCATAAAAATTTTACAAGCACAGAAAAGCAGCAATATTATTTTTTTCTGACTTTAATAAAAATTATCTTTGAAATATAAATTTAAAAATTACTTGGAAACTAGAATTTTTATTTTATTTTTAATTTGTGAAATAAAACAAGTATTTCCATAATGTTGTACAATAAAAAAAGATTGCACATTAAACTGCTAATTTATTATGCACAACTTGCTATTTCTTCAAATATTTGTCATTTTCCCTTTCAATCATTTTAGCCAATCTGACAGGGGCAAAATGATATCTCAAGTTTGTTTTAATTTGCATTTTTCTAATCAATAAAGATTCAGAGCACTTTTATATGACTATAAATTATTTTTATTTCTTCATTGGAAAACTGCCTGTTCATATCCTTAGACCATTTATCAGCTGAGGAATGACACATATTATTATAGATTTGACAAAGTTCTTTATGTAATTTTGATGTGAAGTCTTTATCTGAAAAACTGTCTATAAAGGTTTTTTTTTCTGAATTATCTACTTTCCTTCTGATATTGGCTACATTTAATTTATTTGTAAAAAATCTTTTTTTTAAATTTAATGTAATCAAGATTATCCATTTTACACCTAACTTTGTCTTCTATTTCTTGTTTATGTATAAATTGTTCCTCTCTCCATAAGTTTGATAAGTAATATGTTTGAGGTGTGAAATAAGGATGCCTGCCATCACCAATATTATTCAATATTATATTGGAATTCCTAGCAAAAGCAATAAGAAAAGAAAAGAAAATAGAAGGAACTAGAATAAGAAATGAAGTAATAAAACTATCTGTTTTGCAGATGATATGATGATATACTTGGAAAATCCCAAAGACTCAACTAAAACATTAGTGGAAACTAGAATTTTTAATGAATATGACTTTAATTCTTGGAACGTTTGCCACTACCTACATAACTTAACTCCTCCTTTTATAATTCTGGAATAGTAATCATAGTTATCTGTGGAAAGGGAGTATCTATGTGTTTGCATAAAGCTCTACTTATTATCTCCATAACTTTCCAAATCAAAATATTCCTCCCTAGACACCGCTCTCTATATGTGTAATCTCCCTTTATTAGAATATAAGCTTCTTGAGATCCTAGACCTTTTCTGCTTTCTCTTAAAATCTTTGGCACTTATCAGAGTATTTGGCATTTAGTAAGCACTTAATTAATTTTTAGTTTCAGTCATTCATTCATTTACCTGCTATAAAAGAAATAACTGGCTATTTAGAAATAATAGTAATTCTCATTTAAAGACAATATAAAAAAGATTATGCAGAACTAAATTCATTTTCTTTTGAGAGCTACTATACTAGTAGATCAGGAGAAGGACATACTATATCTGAACTTTAGAATAGAAATCTAACAGTTTCTCATGTGATCCTTATGAAGAATTTGGGGATGTGTTGACAAAATGATCGTGCATTCATATACATAGATATATTCAGACTAGTTGAATGATAGGACTCAGAGGACAATCCCTAACAGATCAGTGTAAACTTGGAGGTCTCTAGTGGGGTACTTCAAGGATCTGTCCTTGACAATGTATTATTGGGAATTTTTATCAACAACTAGCATGAAAACGGCTTGTTTATCAAATGTGAAAATAACATATATTTCTGAGGGATAACCAAAACATCAAATGATGGTCAGAATTCAAAAAGACTTTGATAGGTTTTCTATGATGGCCCATCAAGTCTTTTACAAAGGTCTATGATGAAAATGATGGCAGAATACAGGAAGAAAATGCAATGGTATAGTTATAAATGTTATGCTTCAAAAAAACAATTAACTCTACAATTTAGAGGACCAAAAGTTCAATTTAAGTTGACACTATCAAATGGAAGTTTAGCTCATATATTGCCTCCCTCCAAAAGCCTCCTAAAGATAGTAAAGAAACATTTATTAAGCACCTACTATGTGTCAGGTGAGGGGCAGTTAAGTGCCAGCCCTGGAGTCTCAAAGACCTGAGTTCAAATCCAGTCTCAGACACTTACTAGTTGTGTAAAATGAGTTAGGGAGGGAAATGTCAAACCACTCCAGTATCTTTGACAAGAAAATCCTAAACGTGCTCATGAAGAGTGATTCACAATAAAAATAACTAAACAACATCAACAACATGCGCCAGGCACTGGGCTAAGCACTTTAAGTACTTTCGCTCCTCTACTCTTGACTAATGATTTCCCTAGAATCCTTTATAGTGCCAACTAAAATCTCATCTTCTACAGGAAGCTTTCTCTAGCCACTCTTAATTCTAGAGCCTTCCTTCTGTTAATTATTTCTCATTTATCTTGTATATAGCTTGTTGTGTATATATTTGTTTGTGTATTGTCTCCCTCATTAGATTGTAATCTCCTTGAGGACAGGCATCGTCTTCTGTTCCTTTTCGTATCCTCAGCCTTTAGTACAATGTTTCACAAGTTGTAGGAGCTTAATAAATATTTATGGGTTGATTAATCCTCACAACAATACCAGGAAGTAGTTTATTATTTTGATATTATATTTGAGGCAACTGAGGCAGCCAGGGATTAAGTGACTTACTCAGAGTCACACAGCTAGTAAGTGATTACAAACTTGTAATCAAATTTTCCTGACTCTTGGTCTGGTGCTGTATCCACTGTGGTACCTACCTGCTCTCTCTCACTTCAAATTATTTGACAGTTTATTCATTTTGTTCTTGTTGTATATTCCAGTAGAATATTGGGGAAATAAGCTCTGTCATGTATGAAGTTTCATTATTGTCTTTACATGCCCAGGGCTTAGGATGACACTTTGCATATAATAGGCCATTCATGAAGGTTTTTTCAACTAAAGAAAAAAATCTTAGATGATTAATAAGCTTTATAGTGTCCAAAATAATAGGGGAGGGATGATAGTACTAATCCCACTGTGCTTTCTTTTAGTCAAATAAGAACATATCTGGTTATGCATTCAATACTGACACCACATTTTTAGTACAACAAACTTAAGCAGAGGAGAATAACCAGAATCAAAGGTGGAGATTTTTACCCTGGAGAAGAGACACACAGGTGCCTATGTATATGTGTGAGTGTGTGTGTGTGTGTGTGTGTGTGTGTGTGTGTGTGTGTGTGTATAAGCATGTATGTAATATTTTATAGTAGGACAAGCCTTCCTTTCATTTCTTGGTTGTATCTTTAAACTCTAGCATGTCATATATATATATATATATATATATATATATATATATATATGTATATATATACATATGTATTTTTAGCACTTTGTGGTTTACAAAGAGATTTTTTAGCCCTTATTTGATTTTCAAAATGCCCTTTCAGATGAGCAAGAATTTTATGGCCGTTATTCAGAGAAGGAAGATGAAGTAAGGTAGTCCATTCAAGGTCACATGACTTGTGAGAAACAAAACCACTCCTGGATCTCCAAAGTCATAGTTCAGGGCCTATATGTTGAAAGATGTCATTGGTGATGGCAAACATACATAGGTGTAGGGGAAAAGTTATGAGTATTTATTCAGTAACTCCTGTGGACCAGACACTGATTGTCAGATCTCTCTGACTGGCATTGGCTTCCCAAGGATTTCAGTTTCTTCTAGAAATTGATCCAAAGCAACTTGAGTTTTTGTTTATGGCTTTCTCCTTTAATGCCTTCCAAACCATCATAGTACCCCAAAGAGATCAAAGATAGAAGAGAAGTATTTATATGTACAAAAATATTTGTTGCAGCTCTTTTCATGGTAGTAACGAAGTGGGAATTAAGATGGTAGCCTCCAATTGGCAGATGGTTGAACAAATTATGGTATTTGAGTGTAAATGAATATTATTGTGCAGTAATAAATTATGAAAGTGATAGTTTCAGAGAAGACTGTAGAGACTGGAATGCAGCTGTGCAAAATGAAGAACAACCAGGAGAACAGTTCATCTACTATCTATCTATCTATCTATTCAATAGTTTATACAATATCAACATTGCAAAGACATATAATTAGTGGCAAAGCTGGTAGCACCTAATTCAGTACGCATCACATCTTGAGAAATTGATAGAACCAGCTAGAATTGGGCTATGCTGAACAGCCTTTTTGGCTATGGGAGGAACATCATATAATGGGAGGTTGGGGGCGGTGAGAAGAAGATAAGTGGTACATGATGTTGGTAATTATTGGACAAGCCATTGCTGCAGAAACTTGTGAAAGATTCAGTTACTTGTTGAGAATGATTACCAGCCAGGTAAAACACCCAGGACAAAGGAAGGAAATAGCCCCTCTGTTTTTAGCATGTTCTTTTTTTTCTTCCTCTGGTCATACATTATGGCTGTGGACTCAGTGTCTAACAGATCAACCTTCCAGTTCAAGAGAAACTGTTATAGAAATGACTTCCTATGAGAACTTAGGCAGTATCTCTGAAATGTCAACTTTTGGAGATGCCACCTAATCAACCCTCAGGCATATTTGAATATAACTGTCCAGTACACACTCCATACTGCAACACATTTTCTTCAGTTTGATATACAAATTCAGAAATAATACATCTGAGTGAGATGATTAGAATTAAGACTTTTTTTAAAAGTACCAGACTAGTTGGTACCTAAATTTTCTTAGTTAGTCTATCTACCCATACTTCCCCGACTTAGCTTGGGCCATGATCCTCTCTAGTCTAGAATTATAACATCCAACTCCTTCTTGGTCATCATCCTTTAAAAAATGGCCTCCCTTCTACAATAATTTAAGATTTTCTGAAGTTTTCCCTTACGTTTTCACTCTATTTTCTCTTTTTGTGTGCCCCTAAATCAAGCTCATTGACCCACTCTGCAGTTGTGAGCTTACTCTCAGCTAATCAGATAGTTTCCTGATGCCTTGGCAAATTTTGAGGATGTTTTACCATGTTCTTCTCTAATAACTGGAAATTAAGTAAAAATACGGGGATAAAAACTTTGTTTTCATCACCTCAAAAATCTGAAAAATTGAAGCTCATACAGAGGTCACAGCCAAAATGCAGGGAAAATGTTTAAAAAAAAATACCTCCAGAACAATGAAGGGGAGATAGGTAAGATAAGGAAGGGGAGGAAACACAATTCTATGTTAAAAGACTCACTCTCCAGACTTCTCTACCTCCTTTTCAACAACCTTCCTACCCTCAAGAAACCTTTGCACCGTGGTCTCAATCTCTTATTAAGGAACTTAATAAGGCAGCCTGGGCTGCCATTTCAAGGAGGGGCCCTAACCATGCTCAGATAGTCTGGATTCAATGCATTCTAAGGAATTCTTCACCTCCTCTCCAGAATTCTTTCCCCTCTCTTCTCCTCCCCTTTCATGCTTGCCAGCTCCCCATATGTATTGCCTCCCCTTTAAGGCAGGGATTGTCCTCCATTCTTGTATTTGTAATTGTAGTATAAGCTCAAAACCTGGAATGCAGTAAGTGATTTTAAAATACTTTATATATCATAGATTTATGTCTGAAAAGAGCCATGTTGCGGTTCAGTCATTCGGTCATGTCTAACTCTTCATGACCCTATGTATCATAGCATGCCAGGCTTTGCTAATCTCAAGTGTCTGCCAAAGTCTGTCCAAATTCATGTTCATTGTATCCAAGGCACTATCTATCCATCTCATCCTCTGCTGTCTCCTTCTCCTTTTATCTTCAATCTTTCCCAGCATCAGCCTTTTCCAAAGAATCCTGTCTTCTCTGGCAAAAGTATTTTAAGCTTCAGTTTCAGAATCTGTCCTTCTGAAGAGTAGTCTGAATTAATTTCTTGACTGATTTGATCTCCTTTCTGTCCAAAGAACTCTCAGTAGTCTCTCAGCTTTCCTTATAGTCCAACTCTCACGAACATACATTGCTACTGGGGAAAAACACCAACATAGTTTTGACCATACAGACCTTTGCTGACAAGGTGATATCTCTGCTTTTTAGTATGCTGTTCCAATTTGCTACAGCTTTTCTTCCAAGGAGCAATCATCTTTTAATTTCATGACTGCAGTTGCCTGCAATGGTCTTTGAGCCCAAGAATATAAAATCTGACACTGCTTCCATTTCTTCTCCTCTATTGGCCAGAAAGTGATGGGACCAGTTGCCATGATATTAGGTTTTTAATGTTAAGCTTCAAGCCAGCTTTTTCACCCTCATCAAGAAGCTTCTTAATTCTTCTTCACTTTCTTCCATCAAAGTGGTATTATTTGCATATCTGAGTTTGTTGACATTTCTCCCAGCAACCTTAATTCTAGCTTTTGATTCATATAGGCCTCGAAATCAGTTATGCATACAATCATGGGCCATCTCTATGGGATGTTGCTGTGCATGAATTCTTCTCTCCATCCCTCTCCACCTCTAACTCCAGAAATAGTAATAAGACCAAAGCAGGAAAGGATGCATCAATCAATTTCCCTGCCCTCTATATAGTATCCCTGGAGTTTTCTTATCAAAATAACCCTTTCTGACTTTCACTAACCCCTATTAGAATGCAAACTAAGTCCTTAAGCTCTTTCCTTTTGTATCTGTGTCCCTAGTACTTACAAAGTGCTTGGCTTAAAACAAGCCCTTAATAGATGTTTTGTTTCCCACTCATTTATAGGATGATGGGTACAGAGTTGGAAAAAAGCTAGTTATTCCAACACTTTCCCATCTTCCAGAAGAGAAATTTGAAGTTCAGGGAAGATAAGTGACATGTTCAAGGTCACAATGGTAAGAGAGAAAGGATCTGAATCCAGGTTCTCTGACTTCCTAACTCTTTTCCCACCGTATCAGTTTATGGTCAAATGTGGCCATGCTCTAAGTACCTAGTGAGGAAGGAAATGATGATAATTGCAAGAGAAAACTGGATAACAGAAAGAGGAAGAAGGTGGCGGGTTAGGGTGGGGTGGGGAGGGTGCAAAAGAAGATGCAACTTGACCTCTTTTGAACTTTTGCCTGCTCTGGCCCCATTCAGATTCAAGGGCTTTGAGAAAGCAGCTCTCTTCACAGAAACCTGCAAGGCAACACCTAGAAACAATTCTTTATACACACTGTAAGAACCCTATGCCGGCACTCAGAGGATTGCATATTCTTTTAGCCTCTTTCTCAGCCTCACTTTCCTCATCTGTGAAATGGGGATAAAAATCCTTACACACCCAGCCTCACCGAATTGTTATAAAGAAATCACTTTGTGAGCCTTGAAGTCACTCTAGAAACATGAGCTATTGTTGTTATAGGAAATGCAATGAACCAAAGAATTCTTTTGTTGGAGGGGGAGGAGGATGAAGGGATGTGGCCTTTTGGCCACAGCACCATGAACTCTAAAGTAATCAGAGAAATCATTTGAAGTGAAAGGTTGGAGTCAATCTACTCTAAAAAGCATGGGTAGGGAGGAGAATGTGTGATTTTTTTCTAAATGGCCCTGTAAGAATCACTGCTCTCCATCCGACCCACTGTCTCCCCAGGAGGCCATGTGTACGCAAAGCTCAAACTCTAGCATAAACCATATGATTGAATTCCTCTTGTGGTGGGGATGGTTTTCTTAGGTATTTATGAAACCACTTCACAACATAAAATAAAGCTTCATAAGTCTGCCCCTTGCAAAATAATCCAGCAGCAGGGTGTGAATAGGGGGCCCTATTGATGGAAAAGTTTGGGGAATTTGTGGAGAGAAAACTCTTTCATGAGTGGCATCTGTGAATCCTTTTAGTCATAAACAACTTAATTAGTGACTAGAGAATATGTTAGTTATTTCTATTGTCCCATCATCTAGATTTCCTGTCCAAAGGTTCATCTGTTTGCTGAGGTTATACAATCATAGACACATCAAATCTCTGGACTGGAATGATCATCAAGGAATGTTTACCCCCCTTCCTAACTAATATATGAATTCCCTGTCTCAGACATCCCTAACAAGGGGTCATCGTGCTTTCCCCTGAATATTTTCAGACATGGAAATATAGACTGCTGTTTCCTGAGGCTATGGATAATGGATGAGGACATTTCTTTCACATCAGCATCATGTTGAAGAGAGGGAACCATTTGACTAGAGCATATGCTATGGAGAAGGATGGCAAGATAATATTTACAGGCAATGAGAATCCAGCGAAATCAAGAGCAATTTGAGGGTAAAGATTATGCTACATCGTCAGTTAGGTGATATAGAGGATAGAGTCCTGGGCCTAGAGTCAGGAGGACCTCAGTTCAAATACAGCCTCAGACACTTACTAGCTATGTGACACTTAACCCTCTTTGCCTCAGTTTCCTCATCTGTAAAGGGAGCTGGAGAAGAAAATGGTAAACCACCTCTTTTCCAAGAAAACCCCAAATAGAGTCATAGTCAGACACACCTGACAACAACTGCAATAAATAGCTATGCAACTATATATCTAGGGTCCTGTGGGTACTTGATAACTTGCTTGTCTGAATTAATTAATTGCTAAAATATTTGAATGAAACTGGCAATGTCATTATGATATTAAGATTCTTTTTTTATACTGAATCAAATGAAACTGATTGCATTATAAAATCATAGAATCTCAGAGAAGGAAAGGCACTCAGAAGGCATCTAGGCCAACCTATCCTTGAGTGGTAATACCTTCCACCAGAGTCTCTGACAAGTCTTCATTCAGCATCGACATGCCCAAGAAGCCTTCTTCTAGGGTTTTAAAATATCATCACCATTGTCATCAATAGCATTACTGGTTTATTATCATCTCGAGAAAATATGACTTATATAAAATGTATATATATATATATATATATATATATATATATATTTATATATTTACTTATGTCATAAAAATCTATACATAGATATAATTTTTAATACAAGGAGTCTCAAAAATCAGCATAGTTTTAAGCTACTTTAGTGGTTTGAATCATCTTAAATCATGTTTTTATATATCTTGAAGATTCATGGAGGTCCCTTCCTGTCCTAAACATCTGAGTTTCAAGTATCCTTTTAGTCGGAAGACACTACCCATTTCTCTAGATGATGCCCACTCCATAATGCTATTGGTGATAATGGTGATGATGTTTTGAAATGCTAGAAGGATTTCTTGGCATTTAAAGGATAATTTGGAAGATATAGAAAATAATTACATGGGAAGAAGGAGAAGAAGAAGAGGAAAAGAAGAAGGAGGAGGAAGAGGAGAATAAATTATATCTCATTTTAAGGTTTGTAAAGTGCTTTATAAACATTATCTCACTTTATCCTCAAAACAACTCCAAGAGATAGGTGCCGTCATTATCCTCATTTCACAAATGAGAAAAATAAAACCAAGAGAAACTAATTGACTTGCTTAGGATCCCACAACAAGAAAGTGTCTGAAGTTGGATTTAAAGTCATGTCTTCCTGATTCCCTGGCCAACTCTTGAGCAACTATGTCACCTAAGAAAATGTTGTCTTGCTCAGTTGGACAAAAGACTCATGTTGATTTGATCATGAATCCATTAAAATATTAAAGAAATAGTAACAACAGTTCACATTCCTCTAGTGATTTAAGGTTTGAAAAGTTTCCCTCACAAGTCTTGTGAGTTGAGTTTTAGGAACATCATTATCCCTATTTATATATAAATAAACTGAAGCCAAGTAATGCTGCTAGGAGGTAGTAGCTAGAAGAGACCTTATAGATCATCTGGTCCAATTCCTTTATTTGACAAATGAGGAAACTGAGACCCAGGGGAAATAAATGACTTGTGTAATGTCACAAAGCTGGTAAATATTTTCTCTTGCTGCCCTCCGTGTCTTTCTGTTCACTTCCCAGACATTGCTTTAGTAAATGGGCTTTCTTTCTTCTTTCTCCTCCTCCTTCTTCTCTTTGCCACACTGGACATATAATCCTGACATGACTTTTCAATTAGACCAGTCCTGAGCTACAGAGAAACAGGAAACCACTCTCAACCTCAAGCCCATTCAGACACAGGAAACCAGGGAGAGACAGCAGCAGGCAGCAGCAGTTTCATCAGCATTAGTCAGACCAAGACTAAAGTGACTTTTGCAAAAGACACCAAGGCCTTACCTTCCTTTCTCCTGGCCAAGGCTTGGCAACCCTTGCAGGCCAAGGGATTAGTTCCTCAAGATTTAGAAGCTGTCCTCCTGTTTTGTGAAACAGTAATTGCATGCAAGGCAAATAACAATGAATTTTGACTGAGTTCTGAAATTACCAATTTTGTGACTTTGGGTAATTCCCTTTGGGCCTTAATTGTCTCACCTGTGAAATGAGGTTGCTGGACTAGATCATCTTAAAGGGGTCTTTCCACTTTAAAATAATCATTGTATTATGAACCCTAGAGACTGATTGGATGATAAAGGATCAACCCTTCAAACTTTGCTTTTTTCCAAAAAAGACTTTTAGAGGATCAGAGATATCATATATAAAGAACTTTGCAACCCTAAGGTACTATATAAATACTAGCTGTTATTGTAGTTACTTGTGTCCTAAATCTCCTATCTCTCTGACAATTCTGCTCATTCTTCTTTGGGATAGTCTTTAAAATCTACTCATAGGATTTACTTCTAGGAGGGGCATTAGAAGCCATCTGGTTCAATGCTCTCCCCTTCCCTTAATGGAGGGTAGGTGAACTGAGACGCAGAGAAAGGAAGTAATTTGTCCCAGGTCACACAGCAAGTTAATAGCAAATCCAATACACAAACCTGTCTAACTCCAAATGCAAGGCTCTGTCTAGACAGTAAGTTCCTTGAGGGCAAGACCACTGGCTTATTTAAACTTTGCATTACCCCTCCTCCCCAGTACTTAGTTTAGTGTTCTCCACACCACTGGTACTCAAATGTTTGTTCGATTGCATTGTTTTGTGCTGTTTGACTATGCTGTGTTGAATTCTATTCTGTTTGATTACATTGCATTACATTGCTGAAAGTAATGTGGAGTAGTGAATAGAGATCCAGGAAGACCAATGTTCAACTCCCATCTCTGACACATATTAAATGTGTGACTCTGGGCAAGTCATTTAACCATCCAATGCTTACATGACTAAAAGTAGTGGAGATGTTGGCTTGCATTGGTAGAAGGGGTGCAGAGGCACCAGAAATCTCTAACCCCATGAAGTCTACTTCTCTTCCCTATCCTATTCTATTTTTATTGTTTTGTATTGAATTATGCTTACCTAAAGCTTGTACTGTGTTGAGGAAAATAAAAATAGGGGCCATGGAACAAGCTTTAACTGGGGAAAGCCAATAAATGCAACTCATTTCTGTCACTAACTTATTTGGTTATTTTCCTGTAAGAATACAAAGAAACCCACAGATTTCTGGCAGATAGAAGAAAAGGTAAAAGTGCTTCATTTTCCTTTCATAAAAATTTCAGGAGACCTTGAATTACAAATTTGGTCAAAATAAGAAAGTCTATAAGAGCAGCCACTGCTCTGAATACAAACATGTATTCACATTTCATCTAAAGAGGGTTTCTGAATGATTTGTTCAGAATCAATTGAGAAACATCCCTGAGACATTTCTAGCTATAAGAATGAACTTTGATTTAAAAAAGAAAGAAAAAAGGATAAGTATGGTAGGACTTTTTTTATGGGAGGAGAAGCTGGAGGAAACACACATATATATGTATGTATGTATGTATATATATATATATATACAAATATGTGCATATAAACATAAATGCAAATTGCTTGTGATATTGTATGTACATATGTGTGTATGTATTTACATGTGAGTATGCATATTTCTTCCAGAAATGCTTTAGCTATGAATCTTTAATGAAAAAAAGCTGTTGAATATGAGCTGTGAATCTTTGTGAAAAGTAATATGACTGTGGGTCACAGGGTGGGATTGGTTAAATACCTTTCATATAGTCTTTCCTTTCTATTAAAATCACTAGGACCAATATACATTGTCTCCATTCTAGAGACATGTGGTTTCCTTTTTTGAAAAATCACTGAGAGATGAAAGGAAAGAAGGAAGGGAGGAAAGAAGGAAGGAAGGAAGGAAGGGAAAGAGGGAAGAAAAAAGCAAAAAAAGATAATAAAAAAGAAAACAAGTGAGGGAAAAAGAAATAAAAGGAGGAAAGGAGGAAAAAGAAAGGAAAGAAAGAAAAAGGAAGGAAAAAAGGGAAAAATAAAAGGAGGAAGGGAGGGAAGGAGAAAGTAAGAGAGAGAAACAAGGATGAAGGAAGGAATGAAGGACAGAAAGAAAAGGGAGTAAAAAAGAGAGGGAGGAAAAAGGAAGGAAAGAAGAAAAGAAGAAAGGTAAGAAAGGTGAGAGAAAGGGAGAGAGGGAGAGAAGGAGAAAGTGGAAGGAAGGAATTTAAAGAACAGGGGATTAGCTGATAATTAGTAATAAATTCAGCAAAGTCAAGAATATTTATGTGAACCCATGCATATAGGTTATCCTTGTACTCAAATATGTAAAAATCAATAAGATTTGAATTCAGGTCTTGTGGCTCAAATTCTGGGAGTCTTTCAACTAAGATACAAACTCCTATTTTTATTGTATCTTCCCTGTATTATCTCATTTGGTTATTTTGTTATTCAATAAACATTGATTAATCACCTGCTCTGCTCCAGGGATGAGCAAACATGCAAGGCAGTATAGGACAGCGGTTAGAGGTTGGCCTGAGAATCACAAAGAGATGAGATCAAGTTCTGCTTCTACTATCCATACATACATATATATATACATATCAGACAAATCACCATTGTGATCAATTAAATCATCCTTGGAAAGTAAAATGCAAGTATATGAATATATAACTGAAAGAAGTTGTCTTTTGGCAAAAAAAAAAAAAATCACCTTTAGACTCTACAATCCTGAGATTAATAATGATGATTTTTTTAAAATTTCACTTTCCAATATTTTTACAAAATTTACTGTACAAATATCTCATTTTATCTCATAACCTGGAGAAGTAGGCGTTATTGTTATCTCCATTTTGCAAATGAAATTAAAGTAATTGGAGATTAAATGACTTGTCCAATGTCATGCAGTCAGAAAACATCTGAATACAGATTTGAACTCAGGTCCTCCTGACTCCAAGTTCAGTGCTCTATCCACTGTACAGTGATAAAACTCTATGAACTTTTAGCTGGGTAGGAGAATTTATCTTATAAGATGACACTTCTGTTGTAGCTAAGGGAGACAAAAAGCAATGAAGATCAGTGTTGTAGTGGACAGAACACTGGTTTTGAAACTAGTTGTCTCAGTCTACCTGATCTTGGACAGGTAATTTACTCTCCCTGAACCTCAGTTTTCTCATATGTAAAATGAAAAATAACACTGCAAACATTTTCCTCACAGAATCCTTGTGAAGTAGTCAATAAATATTTAGTAAATATTTATTATGTGCCCAACATTGTTAAGCACTAAGTATATAAATAAAGACAAAAAACAATCCCTAGTCTCAAGGAGTTTAAAGTTTAGTGGAGAAGACAACATGTAAACAATTATATATAAACAGAATGTCAGAGGGAAAATGCTAGCATCATTAAGGGGGAATCGAGATCTTGCAGAAGGTAGGGCTATATCTAAGACTTTTTCTAAGAAGCCAAGAGACAGAGAGAGGAGGCAGAAAATTCCAGGTATGTGTGACAACCACTAAAAATGCAAACGGTCGGGGTGGGAGTGTCTTGTCTGAGGAACAGCAGTGTCACAGAATCACATATTAAATGTAGAAGACTAAGGTGTAGGAAAAAGGCAGGGGTGAGGTGGGGTGGGGTGGGGGAGGGAAGGGCGGGCAAGGGTGCAGTTTATGAAGAGTTTTAAAAGCCAAACAGAGGATTTTACATTTGAGGCTAAAAGTGATAAGAAATCACAGGAATTTGTTGAATAGTCAGAAATATTATATGTATAGCTTTCTCATATCTGTGACTATTTAAGTGTGTATTTGTGTATATAATATAGACATGAAATATGTATACATAGTATATGTATACATAGCAACAATGACTAAATATAAATGTTTCTATATGTATTTGTTCAAGTATATACAGGTATGCCCACACATGTATAAAGTAGGTACTAATGTTAAGACACAGACCTGTGCTCACTTAGCTTGTCTCACAAGGTAGTATCAAAGATTTTAAAGACAAAGAAGCTTGAGAGATGTAACTAACAATTCTTATACCTGAGACAAATTCATTTGAGAGAGCAAGGCAAAATGGAATGTATGGTCATGGTGGGATACAAGAAAATTGAACCTCAGATTACAGAAAGAGCCCAGTTGACAGCCTCATGGAGAGTGGGGGAGGGGAAATTGGACCCTGGGAAAGAAGTGCCCTAGAAATGGGACCTTGGGGGTGGTGTTCAATGAACAGTCATACAACCTAGGAGTGCAGCCTAACTAAGCATAATTAAAGGTAAGACATGGGGATCATGAGAATTTTGCTCACTCTCTGGATTCAGGCACCCTGGAGAAAAGCCCTGGTCACTTCATACTAGTTAAAGCGCCAAGAAAAATCAAACTGGACATGAATACTTTAAAAGACAGCAAAGAGCAATCTTTAAAAATCCTCTCAGTAGGGAAAAATCTTTCATCTTAAGTTCCCAATCTTTTTCTATAAGAAAAGAGCTTTTTGGTTTCCCTGAAACTTGGAGTTGGGAGGTGGGAGAAGATTATGAACTGACAGTAATACCCCTGAACAAATGGGTGGGCAGGGATCAATGTTCCTGTAAGCTGTGTGTCAGCCCTTGCTAGAAATCCTGGCAAACCTCATAAAGGAGGGTGGTCTTCTGTTTCCAAGTTCAGCGCTCTTTTCCAACCCCCTAAGGAAAGTAAATTACCAGCAGGCTATTAACACTCTAGATCTTTGCTTTATTCTCCTATTGAATTACTTCCCTGATTTCCAGATTTTCTGTTCTCATGTCAGACCACAATGCCATAGCTCTTTTGCTTGGAAATGGGAAGGCTATAAGTTCCAAAGTGACAAGGAGTCATGGCACAGAGTATAAGCAACGAGACCCTTCCTTAGACCAAGTAAACAGCAATGACCAAAGCTCCGACATTGTGGTCAGACATGGGAACAGTCAAATAGAGAAATCAAAGGAGCAATCTCCTAGGAGAATAAATCAAGTATCCGGGAAAAATGATGTCCCGACAGTAACTGGTTTTCCTCTGGGCCCCTAGGGCATTGGGCTTGAATTGAGGAGATAATGAATTTGAATTCTGGCTCTTCTTTCCCATCTTTATGACCTTGGGCAAGTCTCTTTCCCTCTCTGAATCTTAATTTTCTCATCTGTAAAATGAGGGATTTGGGCTAGATCAAGATTTCAGCTTTTTTGTATGTCCCAGACCTCTTTGGTAGTTTATGGACCCCTTCTCTAAGCAATGTTTTCAAATGCATCAAATACATAGGATTAAAATTTAAACCAATAATATTGAAATACAGTTATATATGTGTATGTATGTATGTTTATATATACATATATGTATATTTATATACATATTTAAATATACATACAGATAAATAGGTAAACAGACAGTTCATGGACTCCATATTAACAGCTTCTGACTATATGATGTCACCTAACTCCTGGCTAGGACCCATTCAGCTTTTAGTCCTTTATGACCTGACCAAGCCTAAGTTTCTTCTCTTGTAAAATGGAGGTGATAATACTTGAACTATTTTCCCCATAATCTTCAGGTGAACACACTTCTTTAAATGATTATGAAGCATTTGTCAATAACAAAGCACTGCACATCCATGGGATAGAATTGCTTGTCACAATGGCCTTCATCAGGTGCTATCTACACTATTTTGGGAATCTTTTTAATTTGCAGAGCTCTCATTATGGGACATTATTGTTTTTAGGGGGGGACGTTGCTTTGTTAATAAAATGCCTCAACTTAAAAAGTTTGTTTGGCAATGTGTCTCTTAATATGTATCAACTTCTGTTTGTATCATTTGATGTGGGATGCTATATTAATTATTCATTTTTACAGAATGGAAATTAATTATTGTGCATGAAATCCTAAACACATATGGCCACAGTGCCAGTTGGATGGGCCCCCTGCTAAGTTTTCAAGATTCACATTCAGAGGTAGTGTTTTGTCTTCCAAGCCAAGACCTCCTAAGGGTTCCAAGATATATATATGTATCCAAAAAAACTGGCAGTTTCCTTCTCATTATGTATTTGATCCAGGTTTTATGATGCATTGACTCTACCCCCCGATGACACCATATTCTTGTCCTGAATCTTCTCTGCCTGGGAGGAATGTCAGCTGTCTATCACTGTAACCAGGGTCCTTCGGAAATCCTTCACCAGAGTGTCCTTTTCTCCCAAATCTGTCTGCCTGTTTGCAGGAGGCAACATTAACCTCTTTTCCCTAGCTCATTCCAAATGCCTTATGATGGATAGCACCGACTGGCGCTAATTAATTTCAGGGGTCAGTTGTGAATGATTGGTTTGTTATGGTCAAGGTATGCATTATACATGAGCAAGAAAGCCTGCTGAGATGGATGTTCAATCACTCAGGGAAAATTAAATGAGAAATTTAAATTCAAATAACAATTATAATGTTGACTTATAATTCCATAGCACTTTGTGCTTTAGAAAGTGCTTTTTGGTGCAGGAGTTTAATGTAACTGATAAAAAAAGTGAAGTTCAAAGGATGTTATATTGTAAACTCCATAGGATAAGACCCTAGGATTGGAAGAACTCCTAAGAAGTGCACCTCTATCTTGTTCCATACAAGTTAGAGCCAGACATTAGGTATCATCTAGTCCAATTCCTCATTTTACAGATGAGGAAATTGAAGTCTAAGGAAGTGAAGCCTTGTGCCCAAGATCACAAAGATCAAAAATAACAGATTCAAAGCACAGTCCTCCAATACTGAGTTTTTTTTTCCTACTACACTGCTCTGTCCATAAAATAAAGGGATTAGAGAATCTTCTTTCTCTCAAGGAAAGAAACATTTCAGAAATAATGATAGATTTCCTTCTACTCTTTCAACAATATTTACAGCTTTGTCCTTGCTTTCAGAATTCCTAAATTCAATAATAACAACAACATGTTTACATAGCACCTTTAGACTTGGAAAGTATTGATCCTCTCCTAATAGCCTGAGGGAGAAGTTGGAGAGAATCAACGAGACCACAGTCACAGCTGGCGTCAACGTGAGGATCTAACGTCGGATCTATTGAATTCCAATCCATGCTCCTCTCCTCCTACCCTTGCATAGCATCCTTTGCATCAATTACGTCATTTGTACTTAATCAAATAGGTAGAATAACCAAGTTTTAAAAACACAATAGTTTATCTCCCCAAACCTTGATTTTAGACACTAGAATAATTTTAACACCATTAACACCAACTACATAACCACACTCGCTAGACTTGATGTGATGCTGAACGCAGAAAGATAAATATGACACAGATCCTATTTTCAACAACCATATAATATAGAAAGGAAAATAAAATATTCGTACATGTTTCTAGAGCAAATTTGGGTGCATGAAAGGAAGCATTAACACTGGTTTGGGAGTCAAAGGATAGTAAGTTCAAATACTGGTTCTGCTTTTTATAATAATAAGGGTTTTGAATTCTGATTCTACCACTTGTAGAAAGCTTTAGGGGAAGTCATTTAAGCTCCTAATCCTTGGCAACTAGGTGGCATAGTAGCTGTAGTGATGGCCCTAGAGTTAGGAGGACCTGTGTTCAAATGCAGTCTCAATCACTAACTAGCTATTTGACCCTAGGCAAATCACTTAATCCTGTTGACATGTTTCCTCATCTGTAAAAGGAGCTGAAGAAGAAAAGACAAACCACTTCTGTATCTTTGCCAAGAAAACCCCCAATGGGGTTGTGAAAAGTCAGATATGACTAACTTACTAAACAAAATCCCCACTTTCCCTATACGTAAAATTTAACCTCTCTGGGTTTAAATTTCTTCAACTACAAAATGAAGGAATCAGTACCATACACATAGAAAGTACAAAATTGTTTAAATTGAAATGTGTTTGTTGAACTGCATAGGTGATCTCTAAAGTCCATTTTAGCTCTGAGTCCTATTACATAAGGTACAAAGAGGTAGAGGAGATCGAAATGAGAAGTCACTTCTATCTAGGGTGTCAGAGAATGTCTACACAGAGAAGATGACCTTTGATCTGAGCCTTTGAAGAAAGAGTAGAATATCATCAACTTATAGAGGTGATGGAAAAGGGTAAGGGAAGAAAGACATGAAGGTGGGAAAGTACAAGATGTACTTGGTGAATGGCCCAGAAATTGCTTTAGTTGGAACATAGGTCATGAGAAGAGGAGTAATGTGAGATAATGCCAGAAAGGTAGGCTGAAGCCAGATTGTAGATGTTAATTGGCTCAAAAAGCCTTACTGTGCCCAGGGAAATAAGCTATTATGTATCTCAAGAAGGTTCGTAGTGGAGATGGTCTAAAAAAAAAACCAAAAACCAAAACCTTTACATGTGTGAAGTACTTCCCTGTAGTACTTTACATGGACACTAACTCCTTTGATTATCATAACATCTTTGTGAAGTAGGAAGAGAAGGAATTATGGTCTGCATTTTATAGGTAAGGCAGCTGAGCATCGCAAGGGTAAAGCAACTTGGTCATCCATTCAGTTAGTCTTAGAAACCAGACTCAAACCTGTCTTCTGACTCCTAGTTCATTGCATGCTTTACTTCACTGAGCATAGATGACCAAACAACACTCTCAAGCCAGATATTTCCAGTCTTGGAGGCAACCTCATGAGCTCAAGTTGTTGGGAGCTCTTAGGTCCTTTAGTCAGAGTTGACAAGTGTTTTCTTTTTCTCCTAGAAGAGAAAGCAAGAAAATGGGCTCAAGCCATAAATTGGTTTGTCAGAAGATACGAACCTTGAGGAGTTGTTTGGAGCACTGAAAATCTGAGGTAAATGCAAAATAGTAGACTCCTCAACATTTGAAAGGTTTCTTCCCAGAGTTCTTCTGACGCTCCAAGGACTTTTCCCTAAAAAATAACCAAAGGTCTAAAACTGACTGTTCTCTCTCAAAACTAGAAAACTAAAAGAGAAAGGACCTCAACCCTTACAAGCTGTCACCATTCTGCCCCTCAAACAGGCATGAAACATCCAGTAATCATTTTTCACCAATGAAAAGTACCCAATGCAAATATACCTGAGCCCCAGGTTACATTCAAATGTTTCATACTTTGATGACTTAAGTAAGAATTGACCTCCTTAGAGAACAATAGGAATTATGATGCCACTGTTTCATATTTTAAGATTTGTTAATGTGCATGAAAGATATATATGTATACTTAAACAGTTTCTTTTGCGCAGAAGAATAAAGAGCCATTTTATACTTGAAACACATGGACTATCACTCCGTTTCTGATCACCTTGACTTAAACAAAACCTAAACTTTCTTAAGTGATTTTTTCACCAGATTACTAGATCAGGGGATAAAGAGCCAGAGACATCAGAAAAAGAGCCTGAAACCTTTTTTAAAGAATAGGTTTCCGTAGTTCTGAATCCAATCCTTTTCCAAGCCAAAAGCTAGAGTTTCATGGTGGGAGAGAGTGCCCTAGTCCGCTGGGGCTAGTGCTGTTTTGTTGGTGTACTATTATCTCTCAGATCTCCTTGTGACTTCTGTTTTGGCTTTCTCTGGATTTCTATTGAGAAAGCCTTGGCTTAAATCCTGCCTTGGACATTTAATGACTGTGTGGAAACTTTAAACAAGTCACTTTTACCCTTTAAGCTTAATCTGTGATATGGGTATACTAATGTTTTCATTCAACACCTCACAAGATTATGGCATGGAATATGTCCCCAAAAAGGATTGGAAAGGAGTCAGGAATGAATTTTTAATTGCTAAAACACAAATGCTACCACTGAGGATGAAAAGTAAAAGTACTATGAAGAGATTGACGTGGATGACCAGGAAACATGGAAGTAGGATCAAAGATATAGAGAAGAAAAGGACCTTACATTTTATCAAATCTAAACATATCATTATACAAATAAGGAAAATGAAGAACCCAGAGATGATAGTTATAGAGCATAAAAGGATATGATAAACTATCTTGCCCAATCTCTACATTTTATAGATGAAGGAACTGAGGCCTAGAGAGGTGATTTAACTTACCCAAGTTTACATTTAACTTTTACAAGGATACTTCTGGAAATGAGATTTGTAGAAATGATCCTCTGACTCAATATCTTTTGAGCATTCCAAATATTCCATCTCTTAAAAAGATATTTTTGGTACAATTCAATATTTGATCCAATCATTCTTAAATAAATCACTTTTCTCCCACCACTCAAGCCTAAATCATTTGATTCTATTTCCTTTATTGATTGCTAATTGATTACACAAAATAGCATATCAATAGCATGTATAAAATGACTTCCTTTTTCTGCAATTTATTTCTGTGTAGGTTTTTTCTACTTTATACTGTGATCAATTTAGTAAGTGTATCATGAATATTTGAATAAAAATTAAAATTAAATTCCCTCAAAAATCTGATGAGTAATCTATCTACAGATATACAAAGATATGTATATATAATCTTGTAGAACCTTATTTGATAACTTCTTCCTTCTTCATATTTCTTTCCATCTTAATTACAATGTTCTAAAATTAGGGTGCTGAAATTGCCTATTGTTAATTACTCCTACATTACCTCTTTGAGTTTATTCTTCTAAATCTTTATCTAAACCTTTTCTAGTTGACCAGTTTCATTTTATAACATCTTCTACTGTCTTCATATAGTTTTGCCTTCTATTCCCCAAAAATACAAGTTCTCATTAATTTCATGTCTTCAGTCAAATTTTCATAATTTTTTCCATGTTGTTGACTTTTGCTATAAATTCAATTTGCTCTGTTTTTTATTGAAAAACAATATTTCATTATAGACATTAGATCTTTCTTTTAAAATATGATTTTTTCCTTCATATTTCCAAGTATTTATTTTTTTCCAATTTGGGGTATTTTTTTAAGATTTCGTTTCATTTCTTGGTTTTTTTTAGTTATTTTTTTCTTTTGATGACTATTCTAAGGAATATCTTAATCTATAATTTTTGTTCACCGTATCTGAAATCTTTTTTAAAAATTTCTTTGTTTTATGTTCCTTGTGCACTTCCTTGATTTTTTTTCCCCTTTCTTTATCTTGAGGCTAATCTCTTTTAAGTTTTTCTGGATAGTTCTTACACACACACACACACACACATACACACACACACAAACACACATTTATATGACAGGGTATATATTTGTACCTATACACACATACTTGTATATACACATACATATGTCCATACATATATATATGTATATACACATACATATACATGCACACATATTTATTTTATATATGTGTGCATAACTAAACATGACTATATACATATACATATACTATGTATACACATATATGCATAATTTTCTGGGAACATTTCAATTTATTCATTCAGAGTTGAAAGGATGATGGGAGAAGCTGGGTTCTCTCAAAACATCTCACTTTTCTTCTATCTTAGCAGAATTTGTAATTTGCCTATGCTAATTTTCCCAGAAATCAAATAAGAAAAACTCTTCGAATTCTGTTCTGTGAATTTGACTTTCATTTCTGGCTAAATATTAGCTTCTATTATCAGAGGAATGATTTGTGATCATTCAAAAAGAGTAATACTTACTAAAATTATCATGCCATCAATTAGAACACATCATTCCCGGGTAACTTCATTTCATTTATTAACAAGGTAACTAGACTGTTAGATCAAGATGCAGCCACAAACATAGATTCAGTAAAATATTTAATGTCCTTCAAGTCATCATCATTGAAAAGATAGAGAAAGATATCAGCTAGATGGTAGTACAGTTAGATCTTGTGCAAATTAATTTAATAATGGAATCAAAAGATCATTGATTTGAGGGTATATTTAATGTTGAATGGAAAGTCTATATATGAATATGCCACAAATCTATCATTGGTTCAAGTCAAGTCAACAACCATTTAATAAGCACCTTCTATGGGCAAGGCATCATGTTAAGTCCCATAGATTTAAAAAAAAAACCAGTCCCTGATTTCAAGGAGTTCATAGTTTAATGGGTTCTATCCAATTCAATATATTTAGTTATTTAATTCAATATTTTAATTCAATTATTCTTAGTTACATTGATTAAGGCATATCATAAAAAATCAGTATGGAATATTTATCAACTTCCTAAATGATGTGAATCTGGCATGAATACCACATTCTATGACATAATCAGCAGCTTAAAGGTCCTTGTCAGGGTGTATTGATAGGGTGAATCTAGCAACATGAAATGCAACATGGATAAATTTAAAATCCTTTATTTGAGTTCACAAAAAAAAAAACGACTGGACCAATTCCTTCAGCATGAAGGAAAAGGGAATGGCTAAATAACTGTGTGTGAACAAATATTTGGGTGTTTTGTTAGATTACAAATTCAAGGTGAATGATCTAGAAAGTTAGCTATAAAACTTAATGGGATCTGAAGTAGTATTTGGAGAGGCATAATGTCCAGAACAAGAAGGGTGCTAATTCTGTTTTACTTTGCCCTGGATAGATCACATCTAGATAATTGTGTTCAGTTCAGGGCACCACATTTTAAAGAGACTGACAAGCGGGAGAGAATCCAGAGAAAGGTGAACAAAAATAATGAGACCGTTCAGTCAGTCAGTGACATTCAGCGATCAGCTGTAGGACTTGGAGTTGTTTGCCTTATACAAGAGAAGACATGAGTCATGTTAACCATCTTTAAGGATCTGAAGAATGGTAAAGGGAAAAAAATATTAGTGTTGTTCATCACCATAAATCAGAACTACACAAAAATATAGGTTACAAAAAAGAATGATTTAGAAAGGATTATAAGGAAAAGCTTTCTACAAACCAAAGCTATCCAAAAGTGGAATGGTATGCCTTTGGAAGTGAAAGGTCTTTGTAGGAACTCTTTAGACAAATACTGGATGACTACTGCTTGAAGTTATTATTTAGGGTTTCCTGTTCAACTCCAAGTTGGACTCGATAGCCTTTGATTGCCTTTCCAACTCAATTTAAGGAAAGTTCCCAAAGACCAGTAAATTCCAAAGGTCTGCCGAGGCTAAGACAGGGACTTTGAAAGGGAAAAGGGAAAGCCTTCAGATGTAAAGCAGACTTTACTCACACTAGAAAGGTGGGAGGCTTGAATACTTTATTTGTATATGAAGAAAAAGAATTTGACTGTAGAACTTAGACTATATTCAAACAGCTCTTCCTAATCATGCCTCTATATAGGATTTCCCAAGGAGTATGTTTAAGTGACAAAATATTGGTCATCCAAAGGGAATATTAGATGGTTTAGAGAAAGAAGGGGCTTTCCAGTAGGAAGAATATATTGAAGTAGAGAAGCCAATCTTCTTCCATCTCCTGCATGGAGCTAAGATTCTGAAGGAATCAAAGAGGAAAAGCTTTCAACAATCTTAAGCTAAAGGTCTTTATCCCTGCTGAAAAAGGTTTTGTAGCCTACCATCTGAAGAGAGCACACTCCCCTACTTTCAGAATAATCAGTGATTGAATATGGAAAAATATTGCAATTGGCCATTAAAAAATAAGCCCAGTAGAAAAAAGGATCAATTGGTCAAGTGGCAGAAACTGTATCCTTAGAAGTGGCCAATGGCAGAACAAGATGGTGACAGTTGCCCACTTGCCCAGTCAAAGGCTGGGATGGTGAAAAGTGCCTGGTATGTACAGGCAATACTGATGCTGTTAATAATAGCATTAATAATGAGAAGCAGCCTGGTTAGTGAATAAAAGGCTGGTTTCATAATCAAGAAAATCTGAAAATCTGACTTCACGTCCCTTTTCTGACATACAGACCTTGGAACCTGGATACCCCAGACACTTTTCTTAGACTGTAAATTACAATCATTCAGTAAGCAATTATTAAGGACCTTCTAAGTACTAGTGCTTAGTGCTAAGGAAATAAAGGCAAAGGACAGTCCTTGACCTTGTGCTCACAATTTCATATGGGAGACAACAACATATAAGCAACTATGTACCAACAAGCTATACACAAAATAAATCAGAAGCAGGTGATAAGTCCAAATCAGTTGCCAATATGCATTGGTAGAGGGAGTTTTCTCTTTGGGAGTCCCATAAATGATGAAATCAATTGTCAGAACCAAAAAAAAATGACAATGACACATCACATTTATGTAGAGGGGAGGGGCAGTGAGGGGGAGGGAATAAACATTTATATAACAACTACTCCATGTACTAAGTAATTTACAAATCTTATTTCATTTAATCCTCATGATAATCCTGAAAGGTTAGTATGTTTATTATCCTCATTTTATATTTGAGGAAACTGAGGCAAAGGGAAGTTAAATGACTTGCCCCAAGTTGCATAGCCAGTAAACTGTCTAAAGTCTAATTTGAATTTAGGTCTTTCAGATTCCAGATTCAGCTCTATAATCACTATGCCATCTGTTGTTTGGTCACTCATTTTTGTCTGACTGTTCATAACCCCATGAACCATATGTCTACGGAGTTTTCATGGCAAAGATACTAGAGTGGTTTGCCATTGTTTTCTCCAGTGGATTAAGGCAAACAGAGATTAAGTGACTTGCCCAGGATCACACAGCTACTAAGTGTCTAACACCAAATTTGAACTCAGGTCTTCCTGATTTCAGCCTCAGTCTGCTACACTACTTAGTTGTCCCTGTGCCACCAAACTGCCTTTTTATAGCACATTAAGGTTTTCAAAGCATTTTCCTCACAAAACCCTGGGAAGTAGAATGGGTAATTCTTATCACTCCCATTATTCAGATGAGGAAATTGAAGGTCAAAATTTTTGAGTTACTTATAGTCTTAAAGTGTCAGAGTCAGGGAATAATTAGTTGTTAAAGTCAGTAGTATATTACTATGTCAGAAAAGTATGGTGGAATTACATTTTTGAAGACCTTGAATCTTCAACAAAGGAGTTCAGATTTCACTTGATAGGCAGTAGGGAGAAAAGTAAGGTTTTTAAGAATTTAGGAAGAATGTGTTGGAAAGAAGACATAGGGGAGGTGGGAAGAACTCATTGGAAACTGTGATTAAGAAGTGGCTTCTCCCCTTTCTTTCCTCTGGGTTAGAAAAATATGACAAAGCCAGGAATTGACTGGCCTGGGGATGAGACATGTTCAATATCATAGGTTTCTGGTAATGTAGTTTCCTTATGGTTTCTGATTGTGTTGAAGTGACTTCCTGGTCACCTTGGGGCATAAAACCTTTCATTGATTTTGAGGTCTCAGGCCTCCGACTTGGTAAATGTCTGAAGACCAAAAGAGTCCTCAGATCCTGCCACACTGAACAATTTCAAGTCCACATGGAGTATGGCGGACTGGAAGAGTATGTCTACAAAAATGAAGTGTTAAAGTATCATTGCTGCATATTGTTACTATGATAGGGTTAAGGAAACCTTCTTTGGTTAGTTGCACAGTGACTTACAAGTGCCTCATTTTATTCTAAAATAGAACCTGAACTAACCGTTACAAACCTAAGAAAGTTATATTAATTGTCCAGGCTGGGGACAGAGAGAAAAGCATTTATTAAGTACTTATTATGCTCCAAGCACTGTGCATTTAGGGTCATTTCATTTGATCTTTGCAATAACCTAGGAGGACAGATGCTGTTTTATTGCCAGTTTACAAGTGAAAAAATTGAGTTAAGCAGAGGTTTAGTGACTTGCCAAAGATCACACATCTAGTGTCAGATGATGCATGTCAACTAAGATCTTCCTGTCTCCCAGGTCCCCAATCCTAGTTGCAGGTGGTAACTAGGGATTTTTCCAGGGTGAGGGAACAAAGAATAAAGTGGAAGGGACTAGGACAGAAAAGTCACTTAATCCCTCTGGACCCAAATTTCCTCATCTACAAAATGAATCGGGTTGGCTAGATGCATATTAATGTCCTTTCCACTCCAAATAGTATGATGCTAAGAGGTTCAATTTGCTAAAGAATACAAATTTAAGTTGTAAATGACCCTTCCATTTTCTGATTTTTGTCTTTTGAGACTGACCTTTAAATTGAACTATTCAATAAACTGAAGAAGTAATGAATTCCTTCATTTTACAAGACAACTAATGATAGATATTTCACAATTATCAATTATTTAAATACTAAATTAATTATTAAATACTTAATTAATAAATAATTAAATATTATCAAATAATTAAATATTATTAATCATTTCTTATATATAAACCATTAGCTCCTTTAATATTATATATAATATATTATATATATAATATATTATATATATATAATATTATTTATATATATATATATATATATATACCCTGTGAAAATTAACACAATTCCGAGGGAGAACTCATCTGCAACTAAGCACATATATATATATATCTGGGAATTTATATGCCTTCTACTTTCTTCATTAAAATATAAGCTTCTTGAAAGCAGGGATGATATTTGAATCGAGAGTTATATATCGAAATTAGAAGGGAATTTAGAAATTATCTAGTCAAATCGCTTCATTTCATGGAAGAAGAGACTGAAGACCAGAGAACAATAATAATTGACATTTATAAATATTATAACTTTATGAAGTTATTTATCTGCATTTTTCTTGTCATTTGAGCCTTATAGTTCTGTGGCATATGTAATACAAGTTGTCATTTCTATATTAAAAAGCAGTAAACTGAGGCTCAGAAAGGTTGAGGGTCGTGCCATAGTCACTAGTAAGTGTCAGAGGCAGGATATGAACATAACTTGGTCTTCTACAAATATTAACTCTAGTACTCTTTATATTCCCCATCACTGCCACTGCCACTCAAGAAGAGTGATATTTCTCTTTTCTATGATGCTTCCTGGCTCCCATGTACAAAACTCAATCATATGCATGAAGCAAGCACTTTGTGATTTTTTTGGCAGACTGTCATAGTCAGCCTAGATGAACATCAAAGAGACAAAATAGAGCTTTACCAATATGATCTAATTGTCCTTTATAAATACTCAAACTAATTTTTGTGTTGTTCAGTCATTTCAGTTGTGCCCATCTCTTCATGGTTCCATTTTAGGGTTTTTCTCATCAAAGATATTGCAGTGGTTCACTGTTTCCTTCTCCTACTTATTTTACAGATGAAGAATGAGGCAAACAGATTTAAGTGACTTGCCCAGGGTCACACAGTTAATAAGTGTCTGAGACCACATTTTAGCTCAGTTCTTCCTGACTCCATGTCCAGCACTATATCTACCATACCATGTAGCTGTCATTTTTTTGGTCCTTAAAAATTTCCATAACTAAATCTTCCATGAGTTGTTCATGATGTATGTAAGAGACTTCCATAGCTTTGTCATTCATACAAGCTTGGAATCTGAATATTTATCCCTACTGCTGAAGTGAATTTGGGAAAGGATAAAGATTTTAAAAGAAGTACATTTGTCTAACACGAATCTATAAAACAACATTCTCTGGGCATTTTCATTGGCTATCTCCCATACCTATAATGGTCTCCTTCTTCATCTCTGCCTTTTGACATCCCTGTCTTCCTTCAAGTCATAGCTAAAAGCCTACCTTATAAAAGAAGCCTTTCTAATATTCCTCTTATTTCTAGTGCTAAATTCTATCAATCATTTCCTATTTATCCTATATGTAGATTGTTGATACATAGTTATCTGCATGATGACTCCTCCCCAATTAGATAGTGAACCCCTCAAAGACAAGGGCTGTCTTTTACTTTTCTTTGTGTGCCCATTGTTTAACATAGTGCCTGGCACATAGTAGGCACTTAATAAATGCTTATTGACTGACTAGCTGACTATCCTAAATCATGTTCCTTTGTTTTCAAGGAAACATCTAATTTTCAGTTTATTATTATTGCTGCCATTATATCCTTATTGATATAATTAATAATGCTAATGAGTAGCAAAATTCATCTTCCCAACAGCCACTGCCCAGAAACCATGACCTGGAAGTTTTCACCCTCTCTTCAGTGGAACTCATACCACTGGGACCACACTGTCCTGATAGGCAGCTGCCTTATGTAATCCACTTTTTCAGGCAGACTCCAGTCATGTTCTGCATCACTGCCTTCTTCTTAATAGCCAGCAATCTTGCCACCACAGACTTCTCTCCATCCCCTCCAATTCTGGGACCATAGTAAAATAATCTCTGCCATTATTCCTGGAAAAAGCCCATCAGTTTAGTCCAACTGTAGCCTAACTTCCCATCTCTACTGCAATCTAGATCAGAGCACCTGTCTTCCCTCCTCCTAAGTAGTATGTCCCTCTATTAGAATGTAAACTTCTTGAGAGTAGGGACTGTTTTTGTTTTTGTAATTGTGTCCTCAGTCCTTAACACAATGCTCTGCATACAGTAAGTGCTTAATGAACTTTTTTCATTGTTTTTTGTTTCTGTCATCTTTCTATATGTCCATGAGTTTTAGCAAATATTTTTCTTACAACAGCTCTATAAATTAAGTATTTCAAATGTCATATTCCCCCATTCTTCCATAACATTTCTTCCTTGGTGGACGACTGGACCTTTGTGCTCATTTCACTCTACATTTAATGTCCTCCTTGTTTTTTATTTTTTAACTCTATGGAACAAGATGCCCCTGAGACAGGTACCATCTGTTGCCCTACCCCCACCTGCTTTCTTTCATCCTTTTATATGTTATCTCTTCCCATTCACTCCTTGAAGGCATGGACTGTCTTTCTTTTTATTAATTGTAACCCTAGAGCTCAGCACATTGCTCTACACATAGTAGGTGTTTAATAAATGTTAATTGCGTTGGATTTGTTACATTGGATTGACAAAAATTTTTTAAATGGTGAGCTCATTGCAAATTTTTCTTGAATAAGATACAGCCCTTTCCTTGAGAAGTTTACAAGATCATTGGAGAGATCAGCAAACTGAAAGTCATAAATAAATCACAGAAAGATAGTACAAACTACATATATGTGCTTTAGGGCATGGGGGTGGGGGAAAAGGCCATCATCAGTTTGAACTACACCTCCCTCCTCACAAAAAAAAAAAATTAAGAAAGAAATGAGGATTTCAGTGACCTAAGCTACCAAACCTGAGCCATCTGGACTGGATCAAATATACAACTATCTCACATATGTATAGTATTTTACATCATTAGAGTCCTATTCCAATACTTCATTGTGACAAAGAGATGACTACATTCTCAAGGACTTTGAGAACAAAGCCCAAAGTTTAGCAGCTTCTCTCTAGCTGAAAAAGCTTCATTCAAATATGAATATGGAGGGAAATCATTCACTGTTGTCCAAGGAGGATCAGTCATACTAAGAGTTCACTAAGCTGGGCAGAGGAATAGTTCTACAGCTATTCTTAAAAACTGCCTACTATATTACAGAGAGGCACTAGTGTGTACTAGTGGAAGGAGAGAAGACAAAATTAGAGTTCTCTGAATTATTGAAAGTACTCGTGTATCATTTTGCTCCACAATTACCCAGCAAGGTAGGTAATTCAAACATTAATCCCATATTATAGATAAGGAAAATGATCCTCAGAGATCTGATGTGATTTGTCCATAGTAACTTGTCAAGTCAAGACTTGAATCCAGGTCTTCTGCCTACTGGCAAGTACCTCCTTAAAAAATCATTTCATAGCCATTGCAGAAAGATAAGGGATGAAAGAGTGGGAGAGGAAAAAAACAGTTAAAGAGATATAGAAAGATAGAAGTGAGAAAGAGTTAGAGACGAGAATATAAGAGAGAGGGAAACAGATGAAAGAGATAGAAGAGGGGGAGGAAAAAACTGAGAAGTGAGAGACATTTGGAGAATCAAGCCTATTCTCCAAATAGGCTGTGCAAGGCTTCAGTGGCAAAGTATGCTAAGGGGAGAAACAAGATCTCCAGTGTAACAGAAAGTGATGTATACTAGATGACAGCTGGTCGATGAAAACATACAGTACATTTTCAGTTACATTTATGTTTGGGAAATTGATGTATTTCCAAAGCACTGGTAGAAAATGCTGGCAGCACAAGCCGGGCCAAACTCCCACAGTTTGCATCTGATCCACAAGAGTAGGAGTAAATATGCCTGCCATAAACATTCATATTTTGTTATTTCATATATAAACTAATAGCAAGGTTTGTAAACAAAAATAGCTACAGTCTCCTTTTGGATCTGTGCTAGGTAGCTGGGCTAGTTATGTTGAGCTGGGCTCCACAGAGCATGGAACTGGGAAAGGGTGAACTAGGTGTTAGTCCTATCTCTGCTACTGACTTCTTTTCTGACCTGAGGTAAATCACTCCATGTGTCTCAGCCCCAACTTACTCTTCCATGAAATGAGGGGTTTAGAGAAGATGATATCTAAGGTCACTCTCAGCTCTAACACTGCAGGGTTCTGAGTTATGAGGTGAGATACTGTGGGAAAGATCTTTTTCCCTAGGTAGAAAGTTGCAAATTGGGGTTTCCAGATTTATAAGTCAGGTAGGTTCCCTTCGCCCCTCCATTTACATGAAATTTGATGCTCAGGGTGAAGAGAGCACTGAGGCTGGAATTCACTACCCTTGAGTTCTCATGCTCCCTTAGTCACTAGCATTAACACTTTTGATTACATAAAATTAAAAATCTTTACACAAACAAAGCCAATGCACTTAAATTTTTAAAACATAAATTTGACTGGGAAAACCTTCACAAAAAGTTTCTCTGATGAATGTTTAATTCCATGATATGTAAGGAACTAACTGAAATTCATAAGAATAAGAACTCTTACCCAATTGACAAATGCTTAAAGGATAGAAGTCCATGTTAATGTGTGTTTGTGTAAAATAATATCTGTCTACATATATATGTATACATACTATTCTAATCATTAAATATTAGAGCAATACAAATTTAAGTAATTCTGAGTTTTTTGCTTTCTATCTGCGTAATTGTCAAAGATTGGAAGAAAAGTAAAATGACAAACATTGGAGAGGCTACAGGAAAGCATACACACTAATGCAATATTGGTAGAGCTGTGCATTGTTTCAACAGTTTTGAAAGCAATTTCAAACTATGACCAAAAAGTCTTGAAACTGTCACTAAACTAAACTTTTGACACAGTGGCACCACTACTAAGTCTATACAACACAGCCATGACAAAAAGAGAATCATATGTACAAAAATATTTATAGCAGCTCTTTTTGTGGTAGCAAAGAACAGGGAGCTAAGGTGGTACTCACCAGTTGGAAAATGACTGAGCAATGTGAGTATGTGAATTTAATGGAATATTTTGTAAGGTAAGAAATGATGAAAGGGGAAATTTTAGAAAAATCTAGAAGGAAATTTATGAATTGATTCATAACCAAGTAAAAAGGACCAAGATATCAATTCATTCAACAGCAGCAACAATGTGAAAGAAAGAAAATAACTTTGAAAGTCTTCAGAAATTTAAATACCAATGATAAAATATGCTACCCACTTCTCAAAGAGGTAATTGATTCAAGATGCTGAATGAGACATGCTTTTATATATATATATGCATATATATATATATATATATATATATATATAAGCAAAGTGAGAATTTATATTGCTTATCTATGCACATGGTTTTTTTTTCTTTTCTGTTGGTGGGAATGGGGGAGGGGAAGGAGGATAAAGATGGTGTTTTAAAAAAGAGAGAACTGAAATAAGGCAAAAAAAGTATCACAAACAAGTCAAATAATTTGGAAAGACACATTTTAACTTTATTATATGTTTAAAAAGAAAAGCAAGATTTAAATTATACAGATCCACAGTTTCATAGATAATTCCTTCTTTCTGTTCTACAACACATACTTGAATACTCATTTTCTTTGGTATTTATGTTCAGAAAAAAGGTAACACAAAATACAATTTTAAAGAAGCCAGGAATCGCTACAAGGGACAGGGCCTGGTCCTGATCACTCCAATACAAAGGCAAGACAAAGGTAATTTATTTTTTAATGAACTCATGTCTTGAGGAAAAGATATTGGGAGGAGAACAAATAGCTTAGAATAGATTTAGAAAATATAAACCAAGCCATAGAATCCCTTGAGATGAGGGTCTTTTGGCTCTTTTTGCTTGAAGAGAAGAAAGAAAGGAGGTGGGAATCAAAATGAAATATGTTAGAGAAAAATGAGGGGAAATGGAAGAATTAACTTTTTCTCATAATTGGAGTTTTCAAAAAATTACTTACAAAGATCGAGGAGGTAGAGAAGCCGCTCATAAACTTCACTCTTATTCATGTGTGTACATGGCAAGAGAGAGAAAGATACAAAGAGACAGAGAGAGACAGCGAGAACGAATTCAGTGTAAAAATACAAAAAAAATTCAATAGAGTGATAGTCAGGGACAAGGAGAGGAGAATGGGACTAAAAAGGAAAAGTAAAGAAGGGAATAGTTACAAGGAAAATAAACTTCAGTTTCATAGAGTATATTATAAAAGTTGAATTAAAATTAAAGTTAAAAAAAGTAAGAACCAATAGATAAAAAGAGGAGTGAAGGAAGAGTAGGATCAAACCACTTAACTTATACATTAATACTATTAATTTTGTTCTCAACATAGTAAAAAAAATCTATTTAAAAGCAAGTAATAGAATTATTTGTAATGGAAAAAATGCTAGAGATGCTTCTATTGCTATCTGAGGTAAATAACAGTTATGTATTGTCACTAATATTATTTGATTGAATTCTAGAAATCCTGGCTAATCCAAAATGAGAATATAAAGAAATTAAGGGAATGAGAACAAAGAAGAAACCAAATAATTATGAATTTTATATGCAAATGATATAATTGTTCACTAGAGAACCTTAGAATTCAACTAAAATTAGTTGAAACAGTTAATAGTTTCTGGAAAATAACAAGATATAAATTAAACCTACAAAAATTAAGTTCATTTTTCCTTTATTACCAACAAAACCACAAAAGACTAGATTTTAAAAACAAAGAAATTCCATTCAAAATATATACAAATTGTATAAATCGCTTGGAGTCAAGCTACCACAACACATACAAGAATTTTATGAATACAGCTGTAATATACTTTTCCCAGAAATAAAAACAAAAAAAAGATTAGAAAGACATTAAATGTTAACAATTGGATAATATCAACATAATAAAGATAACAATACTACCTAAAATAAATTATAAATTCCATGCTATAAATCTGGAACTATGTTCAAAGGACTATAAAACTGTGCATATCCTTTGACCTAGAAGTACCAATACCTGGTTTATACCTCAAAGAAACCAAACAAAAGGGACCCATATGTACAAAAATATTTATAGCATCTCTTTATGTGATGGCAAAGAATTGGAAACTAAGAGGATGCATGCCAGTGGAGGAATGGCTGAACAAGTTATGGCATATGAATGTGATGGAATGCTATTGTACTAAAAAGAAATGATGAAGTAAGTGGTTTCAGAAAAACCTGGGAAGACTTATATGAAATGAGGCAAAGTGAAGTGAGCAGAACCAGGAGAAAAATTTACATGGTAATAGCAATATGTAAAGATAATCAACTGTGAAAGAATTCATAACTCTGAAAACTCCAAAAGACTCATGATAAAAAATACTATTCCGAGAAAGAACTGATAGTCTCAGATTACAGATTGAACCATATTTTTTCCTTTTTTTTTTTTTTTTTGCTTTCCACCTCCCTCACCCCATAACATGGCTAATGCAGAAATAAATTTCACATAACTTCAAATATACAATTGATACCATATTTCTTGCCTTCTCAATGAGTTATTGAAAGGGTAAAATGAGGGAATTCAAAATAGAAAATAAACAAATAATTAAAAATAATTCCATGCCATTGCAATCCAATTCCTAAATGAACACTACAAAGCTAAGGGGAAAATTATAAAAATTATCTTTAGAATAAAAATTCAAGAAACTCAAAAGAACTTATGAAAAACTGAAGAAAGGGCTTACCTATACAAAATTTTAAACTATACTAACAATCATAAAAATATTTAATCATAGTTAAATAATAAATTGAAAAAGAAAACAAACTGGGGACATGAGACTGAGAAGCAAATGAACATAGTAGCACGATCTTGAGTAAACCCAAGGATTATAAATACAGGAGTTAGGAGTCACTATATTAAAATAAGATTGGAGTAAAGCTAGGGTGTTCACTGATACTACTATTATTTTATATCATTTTGGGAACGCTAATTATGGCAAGAAAACAAGAAAATTAAATTGAAGGAACAAATGTAGGTGAAGAGAAAACAAAATTATTATGGTTTTCATAAAGTATGATGGCTTACTTAAAATACTAGAAAGCCTAGTACAAACTAATGGGAATAATTAATAACTTCAGTAAAATATGAGAATATAAAATGAACCCACAAAAACTATCAGTCTACCTATATATTGCTAACAAAACCTTACAAAAAGTGATAGAAAAAAACATTCAAAATAACTATAGAAGTATAAAATATCTAGGAATCTACTTAGCAACAATATAAAAGAGTATAAACATACAACTACAAAACAACCCTGCTTACACTTTTATTACCAATTCCCCAAATATTCTGCTTCATGAAGGTCTGGAGATATAGACCTCAACCTCCAGAGCAAACCCAGTAGAACAGGCATTGGTCCTAAACTATTATCCTTGGAAGTCCCAAGTCCATTTGGCTCACTGTTTCCCCTACAAGGTTTATGAAAAGGAATGAAAGAAATCAAAGAAACTACACTGACTTTAATTGAACTGATTTTCAAAAAGAAAAGAATGGTTTTGCTTTTGTCTCATAAAGCAGAAAAAAAGTAGAGAAGGATAAAATCAGTGTAAAGAAAGCTTAGTAAGATATCTAAGAAAAATCATTCCAAGGGCATTTACAGACAAAAATGGAAGCAGGAAAACAATTAGGAGAAAAAAGAAAAAGATCTACAAAGATTACTTTAATAAATGGTTTTCAACATCAATGATACTGGAATTATCAAAAGATATAGGGGAGATAGAAATGATTTCATGCAATGCATGAATTGAGGTTACAATCAGAGGGGAAAAAGTCAAGCTTTAACAAACAATAGTCAAGAATGATCCACATCTTTCATTTTAACATTGACCAAAAACAGACAATATAAATTCAATTGTGTTTTGATTTTGCTTATTAATGAAATCCCATTTGATTAGAGTGAAATTCTATCCTAAAGGATGTTTTCCAGTAAGGTGTTTACCATCTAAATGTAAAAATTATTCAAATTACTAAAAAGATATAACAGAATTCATCGTGTCAAAATATCTTATAATAAAAACAATAATAAGGGAAGACATTCAGCAAGCATGTAGATACATACCAAAGACATTCATCATCATGGTGGAGGAGATACAGTACATAAAATAAGTTGGAAATTGATTTTCTATGGATGTTAAAATTGTCCAGGTACTCTGATTCATGAATGACATTGTGCTAACTTTACTGTAGAGCTTCACAGAAGATGTTTATAACCATTCAAAAGAGTTTGGTTATGACCATCCACACAGGAAAGACCAAGCAGATGAAAATTTTATTTTTCCGATTATGACGTGAATTTGAATCGTCAACATAAAGCACTTGTGCATCTCAGTATACATTTAAGATTAATAGTACAGATAAATAGCAAATCAAGCCTGGAGTTAAAAACAAGAGGATAGTCGGTTGGATTATCTTTAGAAAATTCCTTTAATGACCCTAAGCTTCCCATGGAAATAAAGATTCCTATTTTTAACACCAACATTCTATTGTTATTGCAGCAAATCATGAAATACAATAGTCTCCAAATAATTTAAAAATGAATATCACACAAAGGCAGTGGAGTGTTATATGGTTAGGATAACTTGCAACCAAAAACCAACAAGGAACTTCCAAGAACAGGAATAAAAGGTGTCATCCAGAAAATGTGTAATAGGAAGTGAATATGGAGTGGCTGTATGACGAGGGTGGGTAAGAGTTGGACAGTCAGAGTGATTCATTAGTAACCTCACAATATTAGGAGAAAACAGAACATTCCCTAACCATTAACAGCTGTCCAGAAGTAGAAGGGGCTATCTCAAGACATGCTATAACTCCTCTTCTCAGAGATTTTCAAGTTCTTTTGTGTATAGATTGAATTGTACCACTGATGAGATTCCATCCAGCTTTCAAATTCTGGAATTTTATAGGCCACATCTCCAATAGTTTGGGTGTGCCCCCTTTGGAGAACTTACATAAGATCATGTAGACAAAAAGGAATGCATGAATGGGTTGTATCATAGAAGAGCACTCCCAAATTAATGAGATCATAAACCCATTTGAGGATTAAATGTTTTTAAAATATGGTTCCCAATATATCATATTCTTTTTCTAATTTAGGAAATTCAGAATGAGTTAGACCTTACCTAACCTGAAAAAACAAAAAATAAAGAGAATAACTAACGGCTCATGAGAAATGTACTTAAGTGTACAGTATCACTTTAAATATTATTCCATATTTCAAATTGCATTTTATAATAGTGATTGTTGATTAGTGATTGTTGTAAGGGAATTTCAATATAAGGTTCTATTATTTTCTCATGTTTTTCAAGAAAATTTCTACATGGTCAGCACCTTGTGTTAAGTTGTCTCTATCCACTGTCTACACCAGTGCAAGACCCGTGCTTGATTGTTTGGCCCATGATGCCATAGCTCCAGTGTGCATCTAGGGTTCCATTACCTGAATGGACAGTTGAACATCTAAGAAGAAATAAACAGCTTCAAATAAACTTGTCTTACAATGCCAAACATAAAGTCACAACATATGTCACAACACTTTATATTAAAAAGATAGTGGCTATCATGCCATCACTCTTTTATGATTAACAAGAAATTTCAGGTTTATGCTGCTGTTGTATCATATATGTTCTGTCATATTGGCTGCTAAAGAGATCTGGCTAATGGATAGTGTTTTCCTGTTTTTTTTTTCTTAAATTGCATACAATGTGAATGTTACTAAATCCCCTGAAATCTTAAACCTCAATTTTCATGTATTGCCCTAAACTGTAACACCTAATTGCCCACCATTTAGAAGCAATAGATAAAGGTATCTATTGCTTCTAAATGGTGGGCAATTAGGTGTTACAGTGGATACAGCATTAGGCTTGGAGTCAGGAAGACCTGGCTTTGAACACTAACTAGCTGTGTTACTCTGGGCAAGTCACTTAACTGTTTTCCTCAGTTTTCTCATCTGTAAAATGAGTTGGAAAAGGAAATGCCAAACCAATCCAATACCTTGCCGAGAAATACCTAAATGGGGTCACAAAGAGTTGGACATGACTGAAATGATTTAACAACAAATATATGTGCATATATGAATACATACATATACATATATACACATACACACATATATGTATATATATGCATATGTATGTGGCTGTCATATGGGGAAAAATAAGATGCATTTGGTATTGTTGCAAAGGAAAGACAGAATGAATGGGTAGAAGGAAAAGATTCTCAGAAGGGGAGAAAGAGGGTATAACCAAACCCCTTCTCTGGAATTTAGTCACTTTGCCACTTGGGACTTGTGTTTTCTCTTCTACAAAATAAGGGCTTTATACTAGATGATCTGAAGACCCCTTTTAATTCTAAAATCCTAAATGACACAGGAAAGCTTCTTCCCAATAGAGGGAAGTCAGAGCACTCTAACAATGACTAGCTACTTGGGAAGGTAGTGAGCTTCCTGCCACTATAGGTATATCAGGCACATAATAGAGAAATTATTTGATTTTAAAAGATTGTATTAGTAGGTTTCTAAGATCCTCCTACCCAACTCTAAGATTCTATCATTTCCAAGGCAAGATTCTGTTACTTCCTCATCCTGAACCTCTCAATTTGGAGCTTCCCACTGTTAAAGGTGGATCGTATCTCCCTGGTGCTCTTCTCCATTCTTTTTCCCATTTGTTTTCCCCAAAGGACAGAAAACTCCTCAGGCAGGGCTCTTCCCTGCCTTTCTATAACCCTATGTACACTTTGAAAACTCTCAAAAACGCCATTAATTATAATGCTAATGACACTTTGTACTTTTATAGTCTCTTTCATCAGAGGATCTCTGAGCACTTAAAAATATCATCTCATTAATCCTCACAACACCACCTGGGAGACAGCTGGCAAGTAAATGTATCCCAGTTTCACAGGGAAAGGAAGTGAGATGCACAGAGATATTTACCGACTTGGTCCAGATTGGACAAAGCCCCTTTGCCTGAAACTCACTTGGGCAGCCCGTTTTAGTTTTGGTTAATGAAGAAAAGGACATTTTTTAAAAAGTCCTAAATATTCTCTGGCTTATTTTAGTACTCTTTGCAAACTTGGATTTTCATGCCTCAAATTCATAGGTTTGGAAGGTGAGTGTAAGGGAAGGGGGAAGGGGCAATACTTCAGTTGGTAATAAACCTATGGGATTGTATTTTTTAATTTTTGCAGGTCCATACCTGCAATTTTACCAGTATGGGGAACTCCTGAGGAAGAAATATCTTCTATTGATGCAGATGGAAAACCATTCTATAGTTTATAGTCTTAGAAAGTTTCCCAGGATATTGAGAGAGGCCTTCATAAATGTGGCTTTCTCCTATTTTTCCATCCTTGATCACAAACACACACACACACACACACACACACATTCTGACCTTTTAGTATTCCCCTAAAAAGAGAATCTATCTCACCTCCAGGCATTTTTACTGGCTATCCTCCATGCCTAGAATGTTCTCCTTCCTCATTTCTATCTACTGATTTCTCTGGCTTCCTTAAAGTCCCAGTTAAAATCCTATCTTCTAAAGGAAGGCTTTCCTGATCTTTAATTTTAGTGCCTTTGCTCTTATGTTCATCTACCCTTTATCCTGTATGTAGGTTCTTTATACTTAGTTGTTTACAAGTGTTCTCCTCCATCAGACTTCCTTGAGAGCAGGGACTGTCTTTTACCTTTCTTTGTATCCCCAGAACTTAGGATAGCATCTGGTACATAATAGGTGCTTGATAAATATTTATTGACTTCCTGGCATACAAAATGTTTGTCAATAGGCAGGAGCTGAATGCAGGCTTGACTCCAAAACTCAGCTCTCTATTCACTTTAGATGTCGTTTTATAAATTCAGTCATGTCTTGACTCTTTGTGACCCTATTGGGGATTTTCTTGGCAAATATACTGGAGTGAATTGCCACTTCCTTCTCCAGGTCATTTTATTAATGAGAAAACTGAGATAAATAGGGTTAAATAACTTGCTCAGGGTCACAGAGCTAATGTCTGAGGCCAGAGTTGAACTCAGGTCTTCTGGACTCCGGGCCTAGCACTCTCTCCACTGTGCCACCTACTTGCCAAGCACTTTAGATAGTACTGTATAAACTGGAATTTGTTTGTATAAAGGAAAAACATGAGAGAAGAATGTAATTCAAGTATTTAAGCCAAAAAATGACATTGTTGCTAATAAGTTTTCTAGTTCTACTTTAAAGAAAATCATATAATATTAACAAAATTAGAAAATATCAGAACTGCAAGAGATGTTAGAATCAGGTTATTATGGGGGCCTTAGAATCATACAGCTATGAAACATTAAATCTGGAAAACCACCTAGTGACCACCTAGCTCAGTGATTGTCACACTTTTCCACATTAGCAGAGTCCTTCAATTTAAACAAAATTTTGACATGATCCTCGTAGTAAAAGCCACTAAAAATATTAGTTTAATGCCTATTAACAAATAACATAAGGTTCATTTCTTTTTAATTAAGGCTTTTCATGGCTTCTTGAAACGCAGTTTGAAAAAACACTGATCTCTCCCACTCTCATTTACAGAAGAGGGAATGTAGGGAACTGGGATATTAAGTGAGATCACACTTAAGATATTAAGTGAGGTCACAGCTAATCAGTGGAAGAGCTGGGAATAGAAGTAAGGTTTCTTGACTCTCAGGCTCATTTACTTTCTACTAAATCCCATTTTCCAGAAGGACGCTGTCGGAAATCTCTTTAAAAACATGAAATGATCTGGTCAAAAATCACCTCATCTCCAAAGGAAGGTGATTTGTGTTAAATAGAAATAAAAGAATTGGAGATTCATGTGACAACAAGTCTGAGTTGTTGGAGGCAGCAACCTAAGACCCAAACTGGCAAGGATGACAGTCTCTGTTTTGGGTAGAAACAGGCTTCTTTGACTCTAAGAATGTATTCAAGATATATAATAGATACCTGTCTGATATAATTAATTATATTTTTCCTAAATTTAACATTGCCTGAAGGGAAAAATCATTTTGCTTGGTAAAATCCCTCATGCCACACAAAGTCTGTGAAAGAGCCAGATTTAATTGCTGTGATAAAAACCACAAGAAAGACCAAGTTTGCATTAAATCTATAACCACATCTACTAAAAAATAGCTTTAATCACCTTTGAAATGGTGACCACAAGATAATTAAAGGGAAAGTGTGCTCATTGGTAATTATCCAGGAATATCAAATCTCCGTTTATCATGGAGTCCAATTTAAAATATCTTGGCAAGGGATTCATTCCTTACCCCCCACGCCTCCCCAACCCCCTCCCTTTTAAGCGTAGGCCTCCGTGTTCCATAGCCAAGAAAGCTGGGTCTTTGTGTCATTTAACAGTCCACCAATGGGTTTCTATTTAGATGGGGCTGTGGCCTCCCTCCACTGCCCCGTATGATCCTCATGAACTCATCAGATAAAAGACAACAGAAACAAGTCAGAGCATTGGCTCTCCACTGACAAGTTTGTTTCTCCATAAACCTAAGACTAACCATGGACTTTAAGGTTCCCACACTTTCCCTGAGCCTCCTCCTACCTCAGGGGGGAAAAAAAAGATGAAGAAAAAAGAACAGAAGAGAAAAGAAAAAAAAAACTTATGTGACTGAGGAAATGTGAAAAGGGGAGGGAAGCCCTTAAACCAAGAGAGTAAATCACTATAGACTTGTGATTTATGTTAACTTTAACTGGGCTTATTGTGGCTCCCCAGATCTGGGCTCACCTTCAGGCAGAAATGGAAACCTGTGGGGTTACATTCTTTAAAGGCCTCAGAAGCTTTGTTCCAGACGATTTCTCTCAGGCCTCTGTCTCCAGTCTTTTCCTAGCCCCTCCCCTTCCCTCCATTCACTCTCTCTTTCCCTCTCCTCTTCCACCCTCTCCTTTAGCCTTCTTCACTGATCCACCTCTCCTTTCCTCTTTTTCTGCTCCCACTCACCTCTTCTTTATCCATTGGGTTCTGGGAACTAATATTGGATTTGTCAGAAGACCTGAATTCAAACCCCATCTATGAAAATTATTTATTTTGCTGCCCTTGACAAGTCATTTCCTTTCTCCTGGTGTCATTTTCTTTCTCTGTCAAATGACCTGGGTGGACTAAATGATCTCTAAGGGAACTTCCAGAATTGAATGTTAGTGATTTTATGAAGTCATAGAACTGGCAGGTCCACACCCTGTCCCTTCTCACAGCATCAGTAACTAAAGCTAGCACTTCAAATGTGCTTACAAGTCACTGCCTGCTTGGGCTGCTAGCCCTTTATGGGGAATGAAAGGCTCCGTGCACCCTCCTCCTGCCCTGAGGTAGCATGCTGCACCAGAGTTCGGCAGCTTCAGGGACTTAATGCTTTGTGTCACCACATCTCCTTCGGTAAGAGAGAAAGGAGGACGCCTGGAACAAGCTCCCCGCTCACTTCTGGCTCTCAAAAACCCTGGTTTCCTTCATGGCTCCAGGACGGTCTTCTACATGAATCGCCTCCTGGTCCCCACAACTACCAGACTATGCCCCGACAGAATATCTGCACACAGCGATTGACATGGAGTAATGATGTGAATACATGATTTTTCATCTCATAGAATTTAAACAGGTAGACAGACAGACAGACAGACAGGTAGACTTGTTATCTCCCCAGGTATAAGTTCCTTCAGGGTTTGCAATTTTCTTTTCATTTCTCTAGCGTTTGTCATAGTGCCTTGTAAAAAGAAAATATTTAATCAGCGTGTGCCGATTGAGTAGTTGGTGGTCTAACTAGGCAGAGGGTACTGGAACTATCATCTGTTGATGCACACACTACAGCTCTACTCGCATAGAATAAGATGACATCAGTTTTGAGATTTTTTTTGAGTAGCCACATCACAATATTGATGCTAAATCTTTTCCAAATAGTCTTCTGTCAAGCATGTGTCCTCCATTCTGTATTCATGGAAGTGGTTAAAGAAAAACTTAAATATAAAACTTTACATTTGTTCCTAATACATTTCATCTTATTAGATTTGGCCCACCATTCAGTGTTGAGATCATTTTAAACCTTGAGCCATTCATTCAAAGTATTAGCTATTCTTCATAGATCTGTGCCATCCATAAATCTGATCTCTATCCAAGTAAATAATGAAACTGTTAAACAGAAAAAGACCAAGTTCAGAGCCTTGGAGCAAACCACGAAGACCCCTCTACAAGTAGACATTGATGCATTTAACAACACTCTTTGATAGCATCCTTCAGCTTGCTACCAGTTCAACTATTGTTTAGTCTCTGGTATTGTATTTAATCTCCAAGGAAATCATTGAGTCCATGTCAACTGAAAGGGAAGACTCTGGCAGAGCGCCCTTGGGATCTGTCCTTGGCCCTAAGCTCTTCAATATTTTTAACAGTGATTTGGATAAAGTTAGTGAAGGTAACTAGTACAGTGGATAGAGTGCCTGACCTGGAGTAAGGAATACATCTTCCTCAGTTCAAATGTGGCCTCAGACACTTACTAGCTGTGTGACACTAGACAAGTTCATTTAACCCTGTTTATCTCAGTTTCCTCATCTGCAAAATGAACTACAGGAGGAATAGCAAAATGCTCTAGTATCTTTACCAAGAAGACACCCAGTGGAGTCATGAAGGGTCAGACATGAATAACAACAATACATTGAAGATAAGCTTATAAAATTTTCAGACAATCTAAATCAGGGAGGGATAACACAAGAATAGGTTGGAATTATTTCCAACTGACTGCCCAGAGCCCATCATTAAATATTCTGAGTGAGCATTTAAACCTTGGAAATCAGAAATCTTCCAAAGTTACAAATTTTAGCTTAATATATTGTTTTATTGATTATCTAGACTAGTGGGTCTGCAAACTACTACCTGAGAGATAAATCTGGCCTCCTCTCTATTTTGTACAGACCAGGCACTTAGAATGGTTATGTTTTTTGTTGCTGGTTTTTAAATACAATAAAACTTTATTTTAAAATGTAAAAGTCACTCTTACCTGATAGCCATAATACAGATTAAAGTTTAATTAAATTAAAGTGTGTCATACGTCCCCTCCCCACCAAGAGAGAGTTGTTAAATATTTAACAGCACATCCTTGAATAGCACATATGCTATATTACAGAATTGGGTTAGAACAAAGGGCCATGTTTAGAAAGATAAAATTTAATAAAATAAATATAAAGTTCTAGATGCATTTTTCAGAGTTTCCCTGGTGCAGGATGGACAAGATGTCACTAGACAACAATTTCTGTCAAAAAGATCTAAGAATTTCTATAAATGGCTAGCTCACATAAGTAACCAGTGTGGTATGGTAACACCAAAAAGCTGATGCTCTCCTAGGTTGAATCAAGAGTCATCAGGTTCACAACAGGGCAAATAAGAGTTTCCTTTTATTCTGGACTGGTCAGACCTCATCAGGAGTGCTATGTTCAATTCTGGATAACACATGTTAAGAAGGACATAGACAAATTGAAGTGAAACAGAAAGAAGTTGAGTAGACTAGAAGAATATATCATTCAAAGACTGGTTGAAAGAATTGGGCAAGCTTGGTATTTGTGGCACATGGTAAGTGTCAAGTGTTTGAAGGGCTGTCACATTGAAAAAGAAAGAGACTTTTACTGCATGGTTCCCCCAAAGTTAGAACTAGGAGCAATAAGTTTAAATTTGCCTTGAGAGGCAGATTTAGGCTTTACAGAAGAAAAATATGAAATTTTTTTCTCAATTAAAGATGTTCCAAATTAGAATATGCTACCAGGATAGGTAATGGGTATCCCTCCTGTAGAAGTTTTCAAGCACAATGTGGATGATCATTCATCCGTGGCAGCTTGGCAGCAAGTATTTGTTTTGATACAGGTGGACTATATACCCTTTGAGATCCTTTACAACTTTTAAGTCTTTTGGGTCTATGATTTAAAAATAGTTGTTGTCTGTTTTGTTTTATTTTTTTATACCTTGCTGAAATTGTGATATATGGTAGCTATACCATTTTCTTGATCAACTAGTCTAATAACCCCATGATAAAAAGAAACACATTTAACTTAGTATGACATTATACGTATCATAGAACATATGCCATAAAATAAGGGGAATGACTTAAATGATCTTGAAAATCTCTTTAAACTCTGAATCTGTGGTTCTATAACCCTTTGATTCAGTTATAAAAAAAATCCTACACTAGGAACCCTCACTAACGAAAGGATTTCCAAGCTCAAGTTAATAAACACTGCCTTTTTTGGAAGCCATGTTCCTTCCAATAAAATTCCCATCCCATTGAAGAATGTGGATGTTCTGTAGAAGTTCTCTGTAATAAAATATAATTTTCCTATGTATTATAATATATACTCCAGACCTTAATAGGATCACAGGTTCAGAGCTAAAAAGAATCTCAGAAGTCTAGTCCAATCCCTCCCTCATTTTGTGGGTGAAGACTCTAAGGTCCACAAAAGGTAAAAGACTTGACCAAAGTCCAACTGATTGTAAGCCATTGAGACAGGATATGAATCCAGGTTTTCTGATTCCAAATCCAGCATTTTCCTACTGTATAGCATGGTTTGGAGTTTTTATGAAAATGTTACTTTAAAGTCTTAAACAAGACAAGAAACCAAGATTGTAGTCCCAGGCTTGTCCCTAACTAGCCGTGTGACCATAGACAAGTCATTTTAACTTCTCTAAACCCCAGGTTCCTCATTGGGAATATCAGAATAATGGAATTTACATCACTTGCAGGGATTTTGTGAATAAAATACTGTGTAAACTTTAACTCCCTTGAGAAGTGATAGTTATTACTACCACTATGTCTGCATGATATAGTGCAACCCCATGAGATTGAAAAAAATCTTGGAAAAGTAAGATAGAAAACTGTCCCAAACTGTGCACAGCAAAATGTGTCCTTTTGCTCTGAGCCCCAGGACTCATAGACACTGGCAATCAAGTGTCACAAGTGATGACAGTATGTCTTATGATCTTTGGGGGTTGATTTAAAAAAAACTTTGCAAGCCGTGCACACATGTGAAAACCAGAAAGTAGCCTGCTGATGCATTCTCAGCATTAGACATAAATGACATTTCAAAATCTGCTGTAAATATGTGGCTCTGCTGGGGAAGCCAGGTTGAGGAGAATATGGGCAGAAGCCCAGGAACGGACTGCAATGGATGGGGGGTAGTTGGAGAAAAGAAAGTGAAGGCAAGGGCCATGGAGGAGAAAAGAGGATATGAGGATTTCACTGAGGGGGTCTAATTGGGAAATAGGAGGTAGAATTTAATTTAAGCCAATTCAACAGGCATTCAGTAAGCACTTACTAAGAGTGAGGAAAGAGTAGGCCCTGAAGATAGAGAGACAATAACAAAAATAGTCCCTGTCCTCAAGAAGCATCCACTCTTCTCTGAGGAAACTACATGTCTACAGAAAAGTGTGTTATTTGGGGGAAAGGAAGGTGATGAAAGACAAAAAAAAATAGTCAAACAGAAGTCAAAAGAGCCAGGTTTCAGTCCTAGCTTTGTGACACTTACAAGCAGGGTGCCTCTGAACATATTACACAGCCTCTGTAAATATGGGTTAAATCATATTTTATTTTTTTAATAAATTTATTTATTTAACTTTTTACATTCATTTTCACAAAATTTTGGGTTCCAAAATTTTCTCCCCATTTTTCCCTTCCCCCCACCCCAATACACCAAGCATTCTAATTTCCCCTATGACCCATCTGCCCTCTCTTCTATCATCCCTCCCTTCCCTTGTCCCCATCTTCTCTTTTGTTCTGTAGGGCCAGATAACTTTCTATTCCCCATTACCAGTATTTCTTAATTCCTAGTAGCAAGAACATTACTCAACATTTGTTCCTAAAACTTTGAGTTCCAACTTTTCCCCATCCCTCCCTCCCCACCCATTCCCTTTGGGAAGGCAGGCAATTCAATATAGGCCTTATCTGTGTAGTTTTGCAAATGACTTCCATAATAGTCGTGTTGTGTAAGACTAACTATATTTCCCTCCATCCTATCCTGCCCCCCACTCCTTCTGTTCTCTCTTTTGATCCTGTCCCTCCCCAAGAGTGTTGACTTCAAATTGCTCCCTCCTCCCATTGCCCTCTCTTCCATCATCCCCCTCACCCTGCTTATTCCCTTCTCCCCCACTTTCCTGTATTATAAGATAGGTTTTCATAGCAAAATGAGTGTGCATTTTATTTCTTCCTTTAGTCGAATGTGAAGTGAGTAAACTTCATGTTTTTCTCTCAGCTCCCCTCTTTTTCCCTCCACTAAAAAGTGTCCTGCCTGCCTCTTCTATGAGAGATAATTTTCCCATTCCATTTCACCCTCTCCTCCCAATACATATCTCTCTCACCGGTTACCTTCATTTTTTTTAAGATATGACCCCATTTTATTCAGTTCACATCCTATTCAGCTCTCTGTCTCTGTGTGTGTGCATGTGTATATGTGTATGTGTACATGTGCGTATGTGTGTGTGCATGTGTGTGTGTATGTATGTGTGTGTAATCCCACCAACTACCCAGATACTGAAACTTTTCAAGAGTTGCAAATATTGTCTTTCCATGTAGGAATGTAAACAGTTCAACTTTGGTAAGTCCCTTATGACTTCTCTTTGCTGTTT